>JBBDHG010000074.1:4112500-4461210 GCA_037951165.1 Lophius americanus | reverse complement strand
CTATCAGAACCAAACCATGTTCCTCGCTGATCTTTGTCGAGCTATTCTTAGTTTGGTGTGTTGTGAGATGTTTTGATGCAGAAGTCTGATGAAAAATCCAGAGCTTTCTGTGAACCTTGTGATCTTCATGCTTTGTTCAACTGGATACACCCTCTGTGTGTGTGAGAGAGAGAGAGAGAGAGAGAGAGAGAGAGAGAGAAGAGAGAGAGAGAGAGAGAGAGGAGAGAGAGAGAGAGATGAGAGAGAGAGAGAGAGAGGAGAGAGATGAGAGAGAGAGGAGAGAGAGAAGAGAGAGAGAGAGAGAGAGAGGAGAGAGAGAGAGAGAGAGAGGAGAGAGGAGAAGAGAGAGAGAGAAGAGAGAGAAGAGAGAGAGAAGAGAGAGGACGAGAGGAGAGAGAGAGAGAGAGAGAGAGAGCGACGTAGAATTGTAGGAGTTATTTGGAGAGCCTCCTGCTAATTCTATGAATATTTGCCACGACGCTGTGAACAAACATATCGACACTTTATGCAGTGCACTGAGATGCCCCCACACATCCATATCTGAATCAGAAATACTTTATTGATCCACGTGGGGAAATTCTATCCCTACACATTTTCCTTAAAAAAACTGTTTGGAGTGGAAGAGAGAGTACGAATATGAGATAATAAGCAATATATAATACAATATATGTATAAACAATATAGGAATGATATAAGAATGTCAGAATGTATCTTATAATAATATAAGGATACAAGACTAATATTATTATACTATTACAATATTAGTGCAAATAGACATGTGCATTATATCCAACAGGTAATTAATAAGTAGATTCCAAAACCAGTCTATTGACTCCGGACGGAATTAAAATCAATTTAAAACTATCTATCAGAGGGAGGAGTTGTAGATTTTGATGGACACAGGTATAAAGGATCTCCTGTGGCGCTCCATAGTCTTCTTTCGCTTTGGTCACCTTTTGTTTTGAGATTTTTTAATGGTACAGGTAGCAGGAGCTGGTTAGAGAACCTGATGGTTAAAATGTAACTGCTGCATTCAGGACTAACTGAAGTCGTGCAAGAGGGGTTTGACTCAAGCAGGTGAAAAGTGAACTACAGAAATCAAGACAGGGAAAAAAATGAATGTGTGAATGATACGTTCAAGGTCAGGGTTTGAAAGTAGAGGTGTGATTTTGCCGATGTTTCTTAGCTGAAAGTAGCAGGATTGGATCAGTTTATTGATATGGGGACCCAAATTTGGATGAGGGTCAAATGTGAAAGAGTAATTATTCTGGAGAAGTTCTTCGGTTTTATGGATATATACAGCTGGGTATCATCAGTGTAACAGTGGTATGATGCACAAGAGAATTGTAAAATAAATATGACGGTATGCTGTGGTACCTGGCACCAAAATGTTTTAATTTTCTGCAGCAGAAAATATTCAGGCAGTAGGCAGTTTCGACAACGGGCAGGGGTCACTATGGGCACTCTGATCTGTGCACCTTCCTATCTGAACCTACATTTTTTATTATAACCAGCAGTATAAACCGCCTTAGCTTGCCTGTAAAAGCCACTGTAACGCGATAATCAATGTTATTGTGACTTAATCTGTTAGGGGATTGTAATGTTATGGCTGATTAGTGTGCAGCAATCCCATTAGTTTAGGTAGTCGCATATTCAATAATTATTTGCTGCAGCTGTGTCACCCAGTCCAACAGAGATCCTTCATTTTAAAGCGAAAAATCTAAAAAATATTTCATGGGCCTAGACTTCAGTGACCAGCGCCACTTTAAGGAGATAATCAATGTTTTTCCGACTTCACCTGTTAGTAGTGCTCATGGTGGTTATAATGTTATTGCTGATCACTGTACAGTAATTTCCTTTGTTTAGGTGGTTGCATCCCCACATTCATGGATGGTTCATGTTTAATGGTCATAAACTACCTATAAGACATTTTCATAGCTGACTGCAATGGAGGAAAAAATAGCGGATTAAGTAATGCTTTATCCTTGACCCAAAGAAACCTCTTCACACCACTGCATTTAAATGTAATAATGCTGTTTTTATTCCAAATTAGATTAGATGACAATCTTTTTAGCGGAGACTCATATCCCAGGCAGATCAAGGTTTTTTATCGTTCACCTGTTGGCAACAATGTTAAGCTTCATTTAAAATGGCTCGCAGCTTAATAAACTGGATGTGTAATATTTTGTTAAACCTTTGGAGCTGCCTGCTGGTTTGCTCTCATATTATTTTTTTTAATCAACTTGGACGGTAAAGGTTACCGCTGAGCATGGTGAAGTAAATTACATTCTGTCATTCCATGTCTTGGTTGGCTGATATTTACTTGTATACAATTGTACATTGTCAATCAGCCATAACAATACAACCACCTGCCTAATGCTGTTTAGCTACTGAAAATGCTCAGGGTCATCATGGCATAGACTCTACACAACCTCAGAGGAGGTTCTGTGGTATCTGGTAGCATGATGTTAGGTGATTTATGTCCTGTTGGAGTTGTTTGGTTGGGCCATGTATTGGACTTTTTTGTCACGAACATTCTGCAGACGTTCAGGAGCTTTGGAGGCCAAGTGAACAAATTGAAAGAGGCAACAGCCATTAAGGAATAAATACTCCATGGTGTGCTTGGTATGCAACAATGTTCAGGTAGGTGGTATGTGGCTAACTTCCACATTAATAGCAATACCCAAGGTTTCCCAGCAGAATATTCCTCCTCACTTGTATTTATATTTAACTTGTGGAGTTTAATACATTTCCTATTATTCTATTAGTGCAAGAATTTTTGCAGGAATTGTATAGACAAAAGGCAAGTCTTCACTCTCATTTAGCATCAGTGACCCTTAGGCGACCATGACCTTGTCTCTCGTTCACCAGTAGTCCTTCCTTATACCGCTTTGCTACATACTCACCACTGCAGGAAGGAATACCCACCATACCTGCAGTTCTGGACATGCTCTTACCCAATCGTCTTGGCATTGTAATTTTGCCCTTGTCAAAAGTTACTCAGATCGTTATGTTTGCCCATTATCCAGCTTCCATAACATCAACTTCAGGACAAAATGCTGATTTTCTTGCTAATAAATCCCACCCTCTGACTGGTGCCATTGTAACAACATTGTCAGTGCAGTGTACTACACCTGAGAGTGGTCATATTGGAATAGCGCAAGAGTATAGTCCACATCTAACGCAAGAATTTAAGCACAACCCAGTATTGAATGTATACCTACATTAGGGCTTGCAATACAGTGAGGAAAGTATTTCAGGAAGTCAAGAGGTCACATTGCATTCTCTTAGGCAATCATGGCTATTTCAGAACTTCAAGCAAGATTTTCCTTTTTGTGTTCAAATGGAACTTATGCTTTGCAAAATCAATGTACTGCAGATGTCACTGCACTCTCCATTCAAGGCTCTAGTAAATGCTGTATTGTACGATGGCCAAGTCCATCGCATAAATCATTGCGAAGCCGATCTTTAACTTTAGGCTGCTTCAAAACATATGGTGAAAGAAAGGCCATAGGGAGAAAATTAGAGTAAATTCAGGACAAGATAATAGTAGTTTATAGAATGTTGAGGATATATCATGGATTCCAAAGCCCTCTGTGAAGGTACTGCACTTAACATCCCCCAAAAGAAAGATGGGGTGGGATGGAAATGAGGCACAGATGCTGAACACAAGGCAGGAAAAATGCAGATAATGGGGATTTTGTAATGGAATAGACAAAAATCAGTGGGCGAGGTACAGGATGTGAGTGTATAGAAATATCTCGGTCACAGGGCTTCATCTGCAGTTTTCAGCCAATAATTTCAAACTCGAATGAAACCTAGCAAATAAAATTGGAATGAATCCAAGGAACAAAATTAAACAAATCAACCCGAATAAATTGTTTTGTCCAGAATTATCTCAATATGCAATATTGATTTAGAAATTAAAACATATATACATGTATATATATATATATATATATATATATATATATATATATATATATATATATACATATTTTTGATACTAATTCAAATTAAACATACAACAGTTTTCAATAGGGACATTTTATGGATGCCGTTAAGCATACTGTAACGTTTCGTACACATCATTGGAACTGTTTTACAGTGCATTACAACGATTTTTCAAGGCAACATAGCATAACTTTATATAAAATCTGTACAGAAATTCATGAAATTCATGAAAATTTTATATTTTATTATTTTAAATGTTGAGTACAGATGGCAGCAATCACATCTTGGCATGCTACATAATCAGACACACAAGAGAGGGCCAGCTGGTTGCATTTCCTGTCTTCCACAAAATTGATATGGACTTCATGGATTAAACTAGAAAATTGAAATACACTGATGGGAATTCACATAACAAGGTTGAGTTAATACAAGCATGTAAAGTGATTCTGACTGTATTACTGTCAACAAATTGTCTTGTCACATTGAAGCCTCAGACACCTGTTCTGACTCACCTCCTGATTCAATAATCAGACCGCAAAAAATATGATGAATTCATTAGAAATAAGAGTCAGATTCAGAGATTGGTCGCAACATAAACAAACTCCTTGAGAAAAAAAACTGTCACAATTCATCTCTCTTAGCCAAAGACCAACTTTCGAGACAGAGAGGAAGAACAGAAAATGATAATATAGAACAGCTGTTATGTGATACTGTTAAAAAAACAAGGGTGCATTTTTAAATAATTCTATGAAGGATATAATCTGTTTTGTTTAATACATTTTTTGTAAATGAATCTTTTTTTCATACAGGTCTTGGCTTGGTTTAAATCAAGTCAGTCCAGTCCAGAAATGGATCTTTTGGCAATAACTCACACTAGGCTGTAGTCCATCATACAAAGCCTAAAACGAGGGATGAATAGAGCTCTTCTAATTCAGTGTTAAATACATTTACTTCCACAAACACTCCTCATAAGAAATGTTGGATTTCCATCAGTGGTAAGTGAACTAGATACATCCATTTCCTAAAATTGCTTCTCTTGTGCAGATGGCATTGTTGGTGAGGCAATTTCATCGAAGGAACAACAGGAACAACCTGAGAGAAGCAAAAATTCAAACTCACATGCTTACCTATAGATCATTTAGATTCAATACCTACTATTATTGCATGGTTTTGGACTGGGGGAGGGGCACTCACAGCATCTTTAACTTTGATTTTCACCCCTGATTACATTTACTCTAATCTGACATCTTTTATTAAATAATTCCATGTTTGAAAGGTAAATGTGATAACATCATGTCGGGCTTACATGAAATCCAACAACTTAACATTTAGAAGATACAATCAAGTTCAATCATGACTTCATCGAGACATGAACCGATCCGGTAAAATTTCCCACTTTCTTTTTCTGTGTGTGTCCAGTCTTGATGCGAGCAGTATGAGACTTACATTTCTGTTTCTGCTCACATTATTTGCATCAACAGTTATTCTGTAGATTAATTGAATAAACACATGGGAAGTTTTCCACGTGATAAAACGGTCTTCATCCAACCCTGAGGAAGCTTCTGTCGGGTCAACTTAATCCATTGCGGTTGGATACATGCCATTTAGTAAAATTTACTACCGAAAATTAGTTGGAACAACCAATTTTTTAATTATGGCAGATATGTGCAAGAACACACTTGGACACGGTAGAGAAAACTTCAATCATTGACATTCAGATAGAAGTTTTGTCAGGTGTGGTTCCACCATACAACTAAGAGAGTGCCATGCGTTTCTGTCAAAGCTGAGATGGTTGGGGTTAATTTGCAGTATGCATCCTCTGAAACACTTGTTGAATAGCCAAATAGCTTTGAAGACCGTCCTTGTGGCTTTAAAAAGTATGCTGTATGTTCTTATCATGAATAGACAAATTAAAATGAGTCCCCGCCTCTTTGTAGCGCATAGCTTTTCACTCCACCTTTGAATGTGACCATACAGGAAGAGCGTAAACACTTTCTATTCTTGAAAGGTTCGGAACGCAGACTGTACAAACAATTTCTTAACCAGTTTAAAACAACCTTCAGGATAACTTAACAGCGAGAAGAAATATTCTGAACATGTTTGTACAGTAAAAATCTCAAGGGCAACCCCGAGCTTATTCCACCATCTTATTTCTAACGTTGTCTATAAAAAAGATCACAAAAATGTTTAATTTCTAGATTTACTTCCCACCTATGTAAAATAATGCTGTCTAAATGCTCAGACACAACATTTATTTTTGTTCATTTTCATGCACTACATGGAACTCATACAGGGATCAGGTTGAATGCTTCACCAAGTGGTAGACTGACAGGAGAGATCAAGGTTGAACTCCAGAGTCACTGCTTGAGTTTTATTTTTTTTTAAATCAGTTGAGTAATATATAAAATGTTTAATATAAAATCCAAAATTGAATGTTCATATACTGATGTATCGTCAACCAACTGTAGAAGTTTATGTATTGTCTTATCTTTCCACTGGGGTCTGAGGTCACAATGGGAACTTAACCTGACTCATTGCTCATTAGAAACAATGAAGTAAGTCACACACTCAGAAAAAGGAAATAAACTGACAGTTACTTAATCGGACCAAATGTTCGGAATTGCGAAAAACAGTGTTTAATGTAAAAAGCTCGGCCAAGTGAAAAAAACTTGAGCTAATTGAGTATAATACGATGTAACCAAAGTAAATCTCCTTGGGTGAATTCTTTTGCACCGAAGTCGGAGTAAATCGGACCAATGTTTGAGAATTATAGCCCGAAAGCTCCCCCTAAGGTCCGAAATATGCAACCAATCTCTCCCAAAACCAAGCCAGTTCGGCACTAATCGTCGCACTGATGTCTTTGAGGGTTCAAATTTATCAAGATATCAAGAAATTGTTTTTGAATTATCACGTTACTTTCAATATTTTTTTAAGTTAATTAAAAAAATTTTTTTTTTTGGGACATTCACATATAAGGGATTATAAAGCCGTCTACATCCAGGGCCATTGGACAGAAAGCAGGAACTGAACCTCCGATCTTCTGATTTTTCGTTGCTCCTGAGTCAAAGCTGCTCCTACCAGTATATCTGCAGAGTTCTCCTTAAACGGACTATTTGTGAAGGTCAAACTGTGCACTGACATGGGATTTGTTTAGAGGAAACAACACCACAGTTTGGCAGTGATTCTGTCCTTGTTTGCCAAATAAACGTCATGCTTGTGGCTTAATACTATGAAAATTAGCCCACACAGAATTTTTAAATTCAATAGCTGAAGGAAGGAAGGAAAGAAGGAAATGCACTGAATTTTGTTTTTTATATCATCTCGGATAACCTTCATGGAAACATTCTAAAGCAATTCTGGTCTTTTCATTATTTCAGTTTTAGTGTTTCAGCTTACACACTCTTCATAATCTATACCCTCACTGTGCTTCAAGGATCCCCTCATAGAAAGTGTATGGAGAAAACCTGAACGGTAATTCTATTTAGAACGCATCAATAACCAGATGGAGTTATTCAGAGTGCATCTTTTAGAAAAATCATACAACTGGTTTTTGGAGAGACAGAAACCTCTGCTATCATGAAAATATAACATAGCAATAATGATTGAAATATATTTTACGAACACTAAAAATTAGGAAATATTGTTGATGTGGCCTTTGCTTATATGTGTTTCTCACATTTGCAGGAAGTCCTTTGTCCTTAGACATAAATGTCTCTGTAGCTTTCTCCTCCTCTCCCTCAGGGGTGTAATCTGAGGGGCTGTAATCAGAGTTTCCCTTTATGTTGTCCTCCTCTGACACTCCCTCCCCCCAAAAATCACTGTCTTCTTTGAAGAGCAGATCAATTACCTGTTGGACACCAAGTCCTGCTGCCACGATCCCATGATCTAAGTCTCTCAAATGAAATCTCAGCAGCCATGGGCCGTCACGGCCAGCAAGGTTTTCTCTGCTGGCCTAGATATTGTCAAAAAAATCAAAATAAATCAAAATTGAATAAACCTTTTAAATGCGATTACATGGCATTTCATTGTTTCTCCTCCTGTTTTTTTTCCAGTGAGCTCATATAAGCAATCTTGATTTACCCACTGCGTCTTCTGAGTGAAACGTCTACGCTGGGGCAAGCAACTTTTACAGCAAATACCTCTGCTGTTAAAATTAATGGGACGATGTGGTTGTTTGTTACATTTTCCAACCAATCAGATTTGGAAGTTGTCCTTAAGGGCGTGTAAGGTAGGCTTGGTAGGTTTGGGCGTCTTCTTAACGTGGGCTGACCTATGTAAATATTATGTATAAGAGAGGTGCTTCATTTATATCCTCTGCTCCTGCTGTGCCCTCATTTTCAACAAATTAAAACTTAGTGCAGAAATAAGTCTGGGCACTGGCCTACATGCCGATGGAAAAATAATTAATAATGGAACTGAAATGTACCGGTGTCCTCTACAACAGAATTTTTTTTTAACGACGTAAAGGAGGACAGACTTTTTACTCAGGTGAGGCACCGTTTGGGTTAGTCTAATTCTTAAGTATCTTAAGTATCTGTTCATTATTGCTTGCTTCTGGTGGTTGCTCCTCGTGTGAATGATGTCATTCATGTATGTTTATGCCAGCAGCTTGGCTGGAATATATGAGAAAGGGTATATAAAATGTAAGTATTAAATGTATACATGCATTCCATGCCATTTTTGCTCTCTTGGTGGTCGTATGAGTACATGTAACTGGTTGTTGAGAGTTTATTATTAAGTAATGACAGTTACGTTGGATATATGTAATAGAAGATTCAGCATTATGTCATTCTGTTTAATTGCACTACATCCTCGATGGTTTCAGCTTGTGTTTATGCAGTTAGTGTTTATCCCTCATAGGTGTTGAACCTCGTTTGAACCTTTTTATTCCATTAGATAAATGTAACTGTCTCTCACTTCTCGTTGTGAAGAAGTGAAGACTAAAGTTATTAAAGAGCAGCTTAATTGCGGTTGTTTAGCACTGAAGGCCCAGGTGGAAAATCCACAGCCCACCACTGAATCTCAGGTACCTTTATGCTCTTATGACACCACAGCCATGATGATTTAGATATTTTCCACGCCGTAGTGGCAGAGTAAAAATACTTTAAGTGAGAACTTCCTGCACTTTAGGGAGGAGGTTGGCAAAAGTTTACCGACCCCATAAACTATGTCAAGACTTTCCCTTAAAAACTCCACCCATACTACCACCCTAAACTACACTTAACTACACTCAACAAATTTGATATTCTTAGAAAACATGATTCTTTTATAATTAAACATGAGATCAATTTTCACGTTTAAAACTGTGTCTACCTTTCGTCCCCCCAGGTTATTATCCTGAAAAGCTTCCAATCCTCTGTATTGCACAAGCAATCCCCCCGATAAAACTCCTTAATTAAATGTGAACTTCTATCAGGAAAGGAGTTAAAAAAGCTCCCCTGAGTGAGTTAAATGTGAAATATCAGAGTAAAATATGATAAACAGAAGATAGATCTCCTCGAGGGAATCCATATTCACCAAATTTGGATTGAATCGGTTGTAAAACAGTTGTGAAAGTATGGCCTGAAAACAATTAAAATATCTCACAAGTGGAAATGTGCAACCGACCTTTCCCATAATCAACCCAGTTCTCTCACAATTATGGTCTATATTGGTTTTAAAATTGATTAACATTACGTTTTTGAGTTATATTGTATAACAACAAGGATTTACAGCGGCAGCCACGATGACGATTCCACAATATCCCTGACTTAGATATAGCACTCACCTGTGATCCAGAAAAAAAACAAAGAGATATATGATTACATAATTTAGAGAACAGGAGTTGTGTTTGGATAGTTGGTAAAACCTTGGGAATCGGTTCAGACTTGCCTCAAACATGGCCAATAAACTATTACATTACATACCTTTACCATTATTGCTAACTATTGCTGAGCAAGAGATAAGAGAAGAGCAGGAGGGAAAGCTAACATCACAAACTGCTAAGGTAACAAAACTGGGTAGCATTAGATTGAACTGTGAGATTAGCAGGAAAGGTTTGTGAATTTGGCAGAATAAAGTGGAGTAGACTACTGCAGAAAAACATGCCGTTTGTAACACACAACAACTTGACAGTGGACTTCTGCGGAGAACCAAATGTATCACATGAACATGTGGAATAGTTTCAGAATATGCACAAAGTTAAACTTGAGTGAAAAAAACCCACACTAGACGGACCAACTAATGCACAAAATGTGAAATACGCTTTTGAAAGAAGAAGTCAGGTTTGAAGAGTTTAAGGGGTTCAACGCTTTCCACCAGCTAAAAAATGTATGGGGATCTTTAGATCTGAATAAACCAACACTATGGTCAGAATCTTCAATATCGTTCTGAAGCCTGTTTGCTGTATCGCGCAGAGATCTGGAGAACTGTCACCGCCTTTAAGAAAATTTGGAGATTTACCAACAAACTGCATCAGAAGAATCCTACAAATTCACATTCCAATTACTATCAGCAACCAGAGAACCAGCTTGTCAACAACCAGCAGGAAAAACAAGCGAAAAGCAGAGGAAACCCTTTAAAGATATTGCAGAAGGTCTGGTCACACTCTATGCAAGCCTCCAAAAAGCCCCTAATGATATGTTCTTTTTTTTTAGGATCCAAAATGCAAGAGGAAAAGAGTCAGTCCCAGAAACATGTGGCACATGCCTTGAAGGAAGACATGAGACTAATCTGCCTTACAGGCAGATAGCTGAAGACATTACCATGAAGGATGTCTGCGGAGCGTTCATGGACATCTATTTTTCAAAGCAGGTAAACAGGAAATAAGGATAAACAGTCCAATGATTTTTTGAGAAACCATTTAAAGTCACATTCAATGAAAGAGACTGAAGATTTGAACTTCTTTTTGCTCCAAATTCTACACTGGTTGAAGGTTGTATGTTTACCCCAATCAGCCATAGCATTAAAACCACCATCCCAATATTGTGTAGGTCGTCTTTTTGCACCCAATAGAGTTCTGTGATGCACTGAGAGTTAGAAATATTTCTATTGATACACTCATCAACCACACAATTAAAAACCATGGAGAGTGGAAGTCAAAAAATACCATTACCTAACGCTGGGTATGCGCAGATACAACTCAAACAGAACAGCTCTGATACAGCGTTTACATGAAGCGACTGGCTATCGGAAAGGCTTTCCGAAAGGATTCAGACTACCTCCTTGCAAAGGAATGAAATCTAATTCAGAAAAGTTCTTTCCATTTGGAAAGGGGTGTTTATATGCAGCATTTTTCTTTCTGATTAGACGTCTTTCCCGAATCTAATCGGAATTAGACTGTCCATGTAAACCTACTTACTGATGAACCCAGGGGGAGACCAAGGTGAGCCTGTGTTATCAGATTCCACAGGAGAGCTAATTGTAGTACAACTTGCTGATAAAAGTTATTGCTGCTTTAATAAAGATGTCTGAACATAATGTTCACCATAGACATGTTTGGTCAGCAAAATTAAGACTTACTCAATATTGATTACGTGGTTTTAATGTTATGGCAGTCTGGTATATAAGAGACAGATGTTGTGAATGCCCTATGTTACAATATTAAACAAAATGAAAGAAATCCTGGATCCACATTTTTATGAGGACCCTCTCTGAAACTGAACAGGTTCTGAAAAGATTTTTTGTTTTACCGTTCTCTCTCTCTATTTCAGCTACTGCTCCCAACAAACAGATTATTTTGCAACCACGACAAACATTAACATCGGTCAACTTTGAATTGGGGCCTTTTTGGATCTAAAGGCTCTATTTTGGTGTTTTGCGTCAAATCCATGCATGCTGGTATTCATTATTAGGCACATAGCGCCAACACTACTGATAAAGTATGTTGAATTTCTTCTGCGACTTTCCCTGATGCATTGGTTCTTCTGTGTTATTATTTTCTGAAGAATCTCTGTAAAGCTTACATGAAAGACAAATCTTTGTGAACTGGATTTCTTCCTTGTAATCTACAGATCTACGATCCATTTGATTAAAGGGGATTTTTCTTAGTTCTTCCCTGCTCTATGTCCAACTCTCCCAGTAAGTCTCATGGAAATGAGTTCAGTAGATTTTGTGTCATCCTGCTTACAGACAGAAAGGCAGACAAATAAACCAACACCAGATTCAGTGAATTTATACCATTAGTGGTATTTTTTTTTACATAAGCTCTTTCTCTTGCAAAGCCTCATTTAACTACTTTTGTTTATTTTTGCTCCACTCTACATTTCCCCCCTCCATCATCATTAGCATTGTTCTCCACCGCTGCCCCCTTCGCCTCATGGCTTCATTCTGATTAGCTCAGTCTGCAGTGGAGAATGTATCTCAAGCCCAATGGCTGACCATGGCTGTGTTGCAATGCCGTCATATTTAGCATCAACTCGGGAAGCGTGTTTTCACCTCCGCTGAATAAGAGCGAGGGGAAGACAGGATGCATTATACATGAAATACAGACTGGCAGCACATGGCACCCATTCCTCTGTGATGTGGCGGGTAGACTTCTATTAATTCTAATAAGCCTGAATAGTGTAGACAGTGCAGAGAAAAGGGAGACGAGGTTCTGCTGAAGAGCCATGCCGCAGAGCTTTTGAAGAAGAGGGTGAGGTCAAGCAAAGAGGAAGCTTGTTTATTAGAATATTCAGGGGGGAGGGGAGTCTGTGAACATGATGTTTTTCTGTGGGCATGCAAGCAACTTCATTAGCATAAGCATGTGAATTCATCCTTAAAAGGTAGAAAACACTTGCTCTCTTGTTCAAAGCCATTAGAGTCTGCGCCTGTTTTTATGTGAATGTGCCGTGCATGTAGAGAAGTGTGTGTGTCTGCATATGACTGTCAGTTTGAAAGAGTGAATTGTGTGTGAGGGACCAAACCTGCGCAATGCCTGAAGTGCCCAAAGAGGAAAGTCACATCTCCATCTGCATCACCTGTAGGGAGCAAACACTTCTCTGAAATGTAAAGTGCATTATAAATTAAATGTATTATTATTATTATTATTGAAATAAGATGTATAAACAGTAAACAGTAAACTTCTGGCCAGACAAGTCCCACACTAAACATACTAATAACAAAGATAGAGGTCTTGAGAGAACTCAATAATGGATCACCAATTTCTCATAAGCCGCTGAATGTTGAGTAGTCAGACTGAGAATAAAAAAATATACTCATCACATTTTCTCACATATTTCATTCTCGTCTAACAATTCAATAGGGGTACCATCATGGTCTAAAACATTTTTCAGCCCGTACAAGATCTCCTATAAGGAACGAGACTGACCTGTATCCCACAAACTGACCTTCATATCGTATCTCTTTCTGCATCAGCAGCAAGGCCCAAATGCTGGATTAAGACATAAAGTATAGACAGAACCCTTCTGTCTAGGGGTTAAAGTGGACCCCAGCGGTCCAGAATTGAATTCCACCACTTTTGATAATAAAATACATGTATATTAATGACGGTTTTACACTTAATAATGTCCATTTCATTCCCATTTCTTCTGCTAATCCGGATTTGGGTCGCAGTGGCAACAGCTAATAAGGGTATCCCATACATGCCTCTACCCAGCAATGCCCCCTAGCCCTCCCAAAAGAAATCCCTACACTTATGTGCTGATGAGGGTTTGTTTTCACCCATGATCCTGAGAGCTGTTTTAGGGTCCCCCAAGGCAATGTGGTCCCAGTGGAGGTGCAAGGCTGTGGAATAACTGAGGGATTTGAAAAGCCCAATAAATAGGTACCAAGGAAGTTGTGATACCTTGTCCAGAGTAGGAAGATCAGGGCACCCTTTTTGAGCAAGAATTGTAAGGAAAGCTGGAGGTGAACGTCCATAGGGCGTTGCTGGGCTCAGCCTGAAAAAGCTTCATGGAGCACTAGCCTTTTGGACTTGCCAACTGCAGGGATGGGCGTTGCAAAGCAGTACGGGTGGCAGACGATGGAGGGGACCTAGGCAAGCGGGCTCCAAGCATCAATAACTAGTTCTTAATAATTTCATAAGATTTCTTTTTTCGTGCTTTGCAGCCTGAATGTTGGAGTTACTATATGGGCGGGTCCACCACTCGAAAAGGAAATAAGATGTCAAGGAACACATAATCCTTGTTACACTGATGTTTGCTCAAGTTCTCAATGTGTAAAGGTAATACATCGTGGAAGCCTCCTCCCACTCACCATGTGTCCTGTATATACAAAGGAAAAAATTTCCATCCCCACAAGGAGGGTGGGGATACGCAGAGTAAATGGTCCTAGGACTGCATTCTTCTGGATGGATGGACAGATTTAAAGCAAGTAATAGAATATTCATTCATTAAATTAAATTACATATTTTCTCTAGAAATATTCTGAATCTGCTAAATCCATCTTCAACCTCTCCTTCCACTCTGATAAGCCTGCTACTATCACACACAGCAGAGAGTTTGAACTACATGATAGATCTCAAAGTTTGTTTCGGTCCCTGGAGCTCAACAAAATGGGATAAAGAGGCACTAAAGCCAAAATTGCTGAGTTGCTGAGTCTCAGCACTCACAGGGTGCAGACAAAAAGAGAGAAAGGAGAGAAAATCTAGTTATGATGCAGTGGGAAATGTCATGCCTCATCCCTTGGTGCTTTTGGGAGGCGGGTCAGGAGACATCTTGTTCGGTACACAAATGCTCCGGCTCTGTCTTCTTGCTGAAGTGCCTGTCAGAATCTTGATGGTATTGATGTGAAGCCTCCCTAATAGCTCTTCCATGGCAACAGCCACAATGTCTCCATATTACATACGCACTGTAAAACTAACAGCAATTGATTCCCTCTTTCTCTCCCATCAGCGAGACATTTCATTCACTGGAACAAAGCCACTTTTGTTTTTGTTGTACTATTTACTTGGAATGGCGACAGAAATTAATCCAGCTCGGTGATAACTATAATTGGGCAACTGCGATGAAAAGTAAAGTGGTGAGAGGAGGTGGTTGACAGAGTGACAGCAGCATAAGGTTTTTCAGTTTTATTAACTATCTTAACAAAATAATTTGCCACCTGTTCAGTGTCAATCTTACACAATACACAAAGTAGATAAGGAGGCTTATTTTTGGCTTAAATAATAAATGAGACCTGGATGTGAAGCAACTTAACAAACTCAGGACTCATCCTAAAACTATTTAACACATTGAGATCTATGCTGGTACATGATTAGGAAGACAATGGTTGTGTATTTGAATGATATCACTGATTGTGTCACTGTTGACTGACCCCAACATCAGCTGGGAAGTCGTTAATGCAATCAGCTAGTGTCCAAAGTTATGTTTATGCCAAATGCCACATACGAAGCAGTATGAGTGGTTGCACATATGCAGTCAGGATATGAATACACATGCTTCATGGACTTGTCCATTCCTCTTCATACTTGCGTGAGTCAGACCTCACTCTCAGATTTACAGTTGGTCCATAGCACCAATGCGCTGCTTTTAACTGGCACATACCCCCCTTCAAAGAAAGAGAACATTTTCCCCCATTCTGGCCTTCAACCCCTGGCTCAAGTTTATTGTATAATTTTAAATCCTTGGATAGACTAGAAACAATTTTCTCACATTTTACAAACGTATACCCCTTTGAGGTCACTGAGTTATGCTGACCGATTGTCCCTTTTCAGCCCCAAAGACAAATTGGAAAACAAAGCCTGACCAAGCTTTTTCCGTTGCAGCCCTGTTAGCTGTATGAGTTGCTCCTTCATATTAAGTGAGCAACTACACTGCCTGTTTTTAAATCATCACCCCTTTTTTATTCCTTGGTTTATTACAATGACTGAGTATTTTACATGTGTTTCTTCTGGTCTTAATGCTTTCTTATCAATGTAGCTTTGTGTTGTACAGCACTTTGGTTTTAAATTTGCTTATAAGCTAGGCCTATGCTGCCATCTCCAACAGCAAGGGTGTATCCCCAAAAAGTCCCCAATGACAGGGCGTTGAGCAAGGAAACCCCCTGATTGAACTCCTCAAATTAAATGTGAAGTTATATCCACAGCAATAAATTTATCCACAGCAACAATTTATCCGGGTCTCAAGCCCGGATAAATTGTGTCAGGAAAGGCATCCAACGTAAAACCTATGCCGAATAAATATGTGAAACACGAAACTGATTTCCACACCAGGTCAGTAAGGGCCAGGGTTCACAACGACAGCCACTTGCATTGTATACCAACAGGGTGCCGGCGAAAACTATGCAACTCATCGAAGGAAAGAAAATTTAGAGGGGGAAGGGAAGCGTGGAAAGACACAGGAAGGTATGGGGAAGGGCAGCAGTGTTGGGATAAGACTAGGAACTTAGAAAAAAGAAAAAGGTAGAAAGCTAACTGATATGATGGAGAGACGGAAGGTAGATATACTGTACCTCCAAGAGACTATGTTGAGAGGCAGCAAGGCTATAAGCATTGGAGGAGTGTACAAACTGTTTAGTCATGGAGTAGATAGGAAGAGAAATCTGGCAGTTATAATTTTGAGGGACTATGTGAAGAGTGTTCTGGAGGTGAAGACAGTGCCAATGATGAGTATGAAGATAGAAATTGGAGGTGTGATGATGAACGCTTTCAGTGCTTTTATCCCACAAGCTTGTTGTGCGTTGAAAGAGAAATATAATTTCTAGCGTGAGCTGGATGAATTGATTGCGAGTCTTCCCAGTGGTGAGTGATTGGTGGTCGCAGCAGACTTTAATTGGCATTTGGAAGGATAGATTTTGCGAAGAAATGGTTATGGCTTTGGGGAATGCGTATATCAAGAAGAGGGAGGAGCACAGGGGGACATATAAGAGCAGAGGTAGGAGACCACAGGTGGACTACATCCTATGCATAAGAAGCAACCTGAAAGTGATTAAAGATTGCAAAGGTGGTGACGGGGGAGAACATAACAAGACAGCATAGAATGGTAGTATGTAGGCTGACTCTGGTACGAAAGAGGAAAAGAGCAAAGTTTGAGTTGGCAGAGTTGAGGGGGAAAAAATCAAATCGGCCATCTGGTATTCAGCTGGCTGCCTAAAGTGCTGCAGACGTCTAGCCTTCAACCCAGAGTTAAATGCATCATAGTATAATCCCATAGACAAAATGCTAGACTTGTTAAATTGGTCCTTAAAAGGTTTTGGGTTCCTGCACTTTATTCTGATTTTTTTGCCAATTGTATTAGTTTTGTAATTGTTTTTACAGTCAACATTTACTAAAAAAAAAAATATCAAATGCACATTTATAAGTTTCATTAGTTGAGTAGCTCAGCTAGCTGGAGCTAGTAATTGTCAGCTACTGGTAGCAAGCAAAGGTGCATATATATTATTAGAGACCAACTCTTTGTATTCTTAGGTACTAGTACAATTTCTATGAAACTACGACATCCAAGGCTCACAGAGACACACACCGAGAGGAACTGAAAGATCTATGTCGATTGTGGGGGCCGTGTTTCAGCTTTTCCATTCCTTCTTAACTTTACAAACCGACACAAAAGCATTACCCTTGAACACAGGGAACTTTCATACAATGGACTATCTGTTCTAAGGACCCATTTGTGATCACATTAAAGACAGTTTGGATGGAGCCTTCCGTCCGTAACCCAGTATTCATTTCAGATGCATTTGTGCTCATTTTCTGGGAGTTTACAGATACAGATGAGATGGAGCAGTACCACCAGAAATCTTCAACGGCAGTGGAGATAAGTCCAAATCACTGCGGTAGATGACAGACAGACCACCACCACGACCAGTGCTGCGGGCTTTCTGTTGGTAACAGTAACCGGCGGGACAGGTCTCATTCAGGACAGAAAAATCATCTGGCTCTTGCCAGGTTTCTGTAAGGCACATAACGTCCAGACAATTCTCCAGGATGTCGTCATGTATGAGGCATGATTTGTTTGTGAGAGATTGTTTATTAAAGAGTTCGATTTTAATTCTAGATGGAGCAGAGAGTCTCTGTATTGGCCGAAGAAGACTGAAATTGACTCCACGTTTTCTAACCCGCACAGTGGATGATTGAATCGAGGAAAGTCCATTGACACTAATGGGAAGAGCGACAGCATTCTGATGACGCTTCTGAGATGCGACAGTGCGCACGTCAGACCAAAAGGACAGAATGGAGTTATCTGAGCGGGAGCGGGAGTAAACAAACTTAGAACGGCAACTTCTGTGCATGTAACGGGGCCGGCGAAGGAGTCCAAGCTGTTTAATAACCGATATGCGCAACGGAGTGTTGTAGTTGTTGAATTTCATCAGTTGGATGACGGAATAATTCATCATTATGCCAGTCGTGGAGACTAGCCAGTTATTAGCCGTTAGCCATGGATGAGACGTACAGAGGACGTTAGTAGCCTTTATCTTGATGGAAATGATGCCGAGAAAAAAGCTATCAAACACAGAAAGTGATCAACAACGGCTTTTAGTGAAAGTATCATGGGGGCAGTGATGAACAAGACGGATAAACAAACTGACATAAATGATGAAACAAACAGATACAGAAGTCTCCAGGTTACGGTACACTTGCAGCAACAGGTAGGCAGACTGTAACCAGACTCGGTAGAATTTGTACAAATACAAATACAAATACAAATACAGAATAACATATTCAAATACATATATAAATCCAAAAGGTTTGTCGGTGAGCAATAATAAAGGTATACTTGTCGGTTTATAGTATTGCAGGCTGTAGAACTCTGATGGAAAAGCGGCAAACAACGCCAGCTTCCTCTCCCTTCAGTTTCCAGACTGCAACAGATGAACAAATGCAACTATTATTCAGTGTCTCATGAAGTTGAAAAGTCTGTCTTGTTGTGGCCAAGCATTTGTAGCGATTTCACATTATGACTTTTCGATGTCGGCTCTCCCTGTCATTGTGAAGAAGAATTCATCAAGTTTTGGATTGTTCCTTACTTATAGAGAACATGAGCGGGATACTAAAATAAATGTCATGAGACCGGTTAAGTTTTACCCTACTGTTGTTGCAATAGAAATCCTGCTCAGTACGAGAGGAACCTCAGGTTCAGACATTTGTTGAATGTACTTGGCGGAGAAGCCACTTTTGAGAAGCTTTATACTCCACCTTAAGTAATATGGTTGGAAAAAAAAGTCGCCCTTCACTCGGAAGATTAGTGGCAGTCTACAAAGAGTCCTTAAGCAAGATTCTAAACACCTTATTTGCTCCCTACTGCTCCTCAGGGATTGATCAAATACAGATAAATAATATTATTATCTACAGCTTATGTAACTGTGAGATAGTGTAATGTATGCATTACATTACTAATGTTCCACGATGCTTGGTATCTTTCTTTTGAGCATTTTGAGCAGCTCTATGACCTGGTCATTATTTATTCACATTAACATCATTTATTTACTCTAGGAATGCACCGATTAGCCTGGGTGGGGTTAGGGACCATGCTGGTTGAAGAAAAGTTTAAGATCTTCCTGTAATAGCATGCCTCAACATCACTGAGGTAAATTGTGGGCCACTTTTGTGACCAAGTTTAGTTGGTTTAGGAGTTAATAAGATATTATTTTGATATGAGAAGTTTATTCAAGCTGAAATCCACTGAATGAGACCACATGGTTTCAGGTTCTAGTGTCTTTGCTGATTCACATAGTTAACAGTGCTTTAGAAGCAAAAGGACATCAGATCTAGCACCCAGCACAGCTAAGTGACTGGTGCATATTTAAACCTCGCCAAGGCACATTAAGCATGGAGGAGCAGTCTCATTGTCAAACTAAAGGTCAAATACGGGGACATGGAGTGGATCCAATGTGCCTCCCACTCTTTTGCCATGCCATTCAGCCGAAGACAAACTATGGAGCCAGCTATCAGTGCACCCCTGGCGATCAATCGCAAAAGATCAATGTGAACTACTCCTACTTGCTCCATGAAAAGTCCATAAAGGTGATGGGATGCTGGTCGAGGTTGCCAAGAAATCAAATGATCAAATGAATCAAAATAAAAAGGTCAGAGGAAATTGATATTGCATATTGGCTGACATTATTGTTTAGTTTTCAGGGGGAGACACAATCTGAAATCCAATGGAATGCAACACGGTTTAATAAATACACACATTTACACATGAAAGTTAACTATGTAGCACTCTGAGACGGTAATATGTTAATTTCAAATTTGTAAAAGGGCTACTTCCCTCTCATATCCCCAACTTTTTCAAAAAGCATCCTGTTTCTGGTTATTTAATATTAGAGCCGAGTCTGAGACCCCTGCCTCTCATCAATGTTGAATCTAGGGGTCGAAGACCGTCACTCAATCTTTCAGATCCCCAGGGAAGGTTGACTGCTACCCTATGAATGATTCTCCAGCTGTATGTGGAGAAAATGCAAAGGGAAAAAGGGCCCAGTGGATTTATACAGTATAAGAAGTGGCTGCAGAGGGCTCCCCGCCGGTGGGCCATTACATTTATCTACATCTTGAAATGTACTCTTTGAGTGAAAAATAGAAAAGACCAAATGCAAGGAAGATAAAAGTAAAGATAGAGATGGATAGAAAGAGTGGGAGGATTGGAACAGAAGATGAGGGGGTAGACAGGTGAGATGGAGTGTGTGAAAAATGAGGGAATAAGGCACAAGGGAAAGGTAGGTCGACAGATAGAGATGAATATAGGAGAAGAGGAATAAGAAGTAGCTGCTGCACCGACAGGTGGAAAGTTTCATCAGAGATATAGTATGGGGCTTACATTGTTAATCAGCTAATCATGAAAGTGAAATAACTACATTCATTTCAATTTTAATTTAGAATTTTTGATGCTTAAGTTAATTTATTTTCATTTTCATTTATGTTAATGCCATTTTCATTTTATCCTTTCAGTCTCTGAAATCACAACTCACAAACTTGAAATAATTATCATTACAGCAGCAGCATCTCGTTGGAGTTTCGCTCAACACCTCATATTTCCCTACAGATACACCAATAAGCCATAGCATTACAACCACTTGCCTAATATTGTGTTGGTCCCCCTTTCACCATCAAAATTGATTGAATTGATTGAAAAACTGATCGAGGCATGGACTCCACAAGACCTCTGAAGGTGTCTTGCTGTATCTGGAAGTGTTAACCACCGATCCTTTGAGTTTGTTAAGTTGAATTGACTGTCCAACACATGCGATGTGAGAGAAGTTGTGTTCATATCCGCTATGACAGCAATCCCTCCAGGGTATCGGATCAGGACACTATTTAGTGAACAGGTGAGAGTGTGAAAAAAAAGCATGCTGAACCCAGTTGCAGGTTTTATGTTGGAAAGATTATATAAATGTGTGGTTACGTAATAATAAAACAAATATTACAGGCTGATTAAAGAAAGAAAATCTATAACACCAAGGTCAAACAGGCTAACGCATGCATTAAGATAATAACGCTGACAGATTGTGTAATTAAACGTGAAAAGTGAATAACTTCAAGCATACACCGATCCAAACTGCACAACTTGCTAATGATAAATGTAACTAATTAAAATACTGGGTAGCAACTAAGTAACTGAATTGCACAGACAAGCTAGCACAATGCAACATCCCACTCAGAAACCATCACGCGTTTGTTTGACAACATCATGGAAACATAAAGAAAACATAACTCACTTTGCAAATGTACTGTTGTCTAAACATAAAAATAAACATGACTTTATAAATGTAGTCACAGTCACATTTTCATGGACGCACATATTAATGTAAGTCCATCAGAAGTCACAGCAAAGAACAGAAAATACATGTGATGCATTTAGGTGCATTTGGGAAAACTGAGTGCAAGAGTCCAGATCTTACCCATGGGATGTGGATGACGGGGCTTGTTTACAGATTGTGGAGCGGATTGAGATACAGTGAATTTGGAAGAAAACTCATGTTCCTAAAACCTTTCCAGAACCATTTTTGTTGTGCTCCAGAGCGCATTGTCCCGCTGAAGGTTATCATTGCTATTCGGGAAGCGGCATCTTGTCTGTTATAACAGATTTGTCTGTTTAAACCCATATACTTACGAGTTACGAGTTGATGCCTTGTCCTCCAATGATCAGAAGAACCTTTTTATTTTCTTCTTCATCATATTATAACATGTTCATTGTACACACTTTTGTCAGGGGTCAGAGGTAAGCGTGAGCTCTCTTACCATTTGCAGTAACCTAAGATGAATTATGTGCTCTGACACCTTTCTATCAGAACCAGCATGTACACGATTAGCAAATTTTGCCACTGTTGCTCTTCAGTGAAACTGGACAATAGCGAGGTTTGGTTTCTTTGACTTACAGGTGGACCCTCACCAACGTTTATATCACAGAGGCAGAACAGTTGATTTAAGCCCTTAGCATCTGGAACTCCTCTTTAGACCCAGTACTGGTCAGTAACAGACCTTACACACCTCTACCTACTCTCCCCATGGCTGTGGTCTCTATTCTAATCTTCATATTCTGCTTTGATGACTGGGGGTCCACAAAGACAAAATGTCACATTATCAAGTATGCTGATGACATAGTTCTCTACTTAGATCTCTGTTTTCAGGCCCCTCACATCGCAACAAACCAGCTTATCACACGTTTCGCCATTGGTGTGATAATTTCTGCCCGTAAACTGATACAAAAGAAATAAAAGAAATGGAGTGGACTCCAGGTCACTAGAGGGAGCTGGCCACACCACAATTCATTGAGAGCCAGGAGAGATAATGGAGGAGTATGAATACCTGGTCACAATTTTCAACATCCTGCTCAAGTAAATATTCAACACAGAGGAGGTCCTTAGGAAACACCAGTAACCTCAGAATCTACTGGGGAAGCTCAACATCTTAAGGGTCGGAAAGGGCATCCTCTCAACCTTTCACTTCTCTTTTATAACATCATTATGATCTTCTCCATAATCTGTGGGTTCCACTCCATCAAATGGCCGGCACTGTCCAAGTTTGCTCAAAAATGATTTGACTCCCTGTCAGGTCTCTCTCCACCCTACGTGAACCGCATAGTGTTGAATACTGCAGAACCCAGCTTACATTTCTGCCCCACAGATGTCAACTCGCAACCATCCCTGTCCTTCTGTTCATCTCACTAGCACCCCTACAACCACACTCACACAATGAATAGCAACTAAAAACACTGGCCTTTTGGACTTCGACATTCTTACAGACCTTGTAAGCCAAACACAGCAGCTTTTTATTGAATGTTGACATTTACAGTAGTTCGGATTTTTTCAATTGAATTTGCTTGAGTGATATCGTTCAGTGTTTATCATGTGAACAGTTTGTCTGGATGTTTTGTAAGGATTATTGTAGCAGCTTGTTTTTTGTTTGATAAATCTAAGTTTCCATCCATGTAAACCTTGATGCAACCTGATACAAATCCACGTTACTGTGGATGCAAACAACATCCTACGTGCTCAAGTCAACTCAACGTCTTGTCCACTTGTAGACTGGGGGTCAGCAGTAGGGTCAGCATCATTGGGGGGGGGGGGGGGCGTCAGTCCTGCCGCTGGGGTGTTGCCTTTGGGTCATGGAGGGTAAATAGGCTCCCTCAGGGCGTCCTGGCCTCTCCACTGTGTGCCGGGCTCTATATCTGGGGTCTTTGAGGCTCCCGGGGACATGGGCCCTGCTTGCCCATATCTTCATAATGCATGCTGAGGTTCCTGGACAGGAGAGTTTACTTGAAATTTCCTGATGACATATTTTCGGCAATTGAATACAAAAAACATTTTCAATTGCTCAAAATAATCTGTTTGTGAATTGGCAAATACAATTTATCAATCAATTCTAATTGATTAATTAAAAACAAAAAAGGAAAGACCATCACACTGATTTATAATCTTTGACGTGGAATGGCGTTTCAAGAATAACTTGTCTATTCATATCCTCACAATATTGTTTCAAGGATAAATTTGTGTTTGAACTTATGATTTAAGATATCAGGGAGCTGGACTAGGACCAGGTTTTGTAGAAAAGCGATTACATTCAAATTTTTTGTTTTTGGAGAGAAGCAAAACTGAGGGAGATTATTGCAGAATTGTCAACGTTTGAGTTTCTTTTGGTACATTTTTCCAAACTTTTTTCAGATCTGCTGTGAATAGCGCTGTATAGAACTGAATAATATAGTGCAAAATAATCCTGAATGTTAAATAGGATGTCAGCAACACCGATGCAACTAATACCATTGTAATGTTTGTGTTAGATTCACAGTGTGTAAATAGTCATGCATTGAAAATAGTCAATATCATTTGCCAAAATTAAATTCCGCTTATAACCTTATAAAATCCCGGGCCAGCTCTGACATCAAAAATGCATATATTTCTTCGCGAACAACATGATTCTGTGAAATATTTCTTTTTGGTAGCCGGTTTGTGGCACTCTTGATGAAGAACTTAGATGATGGAAAATAATGTGAGCCATGAGTAATGTTACATAAATGGCAGACAGAATAGATGAAGCTTGTGAAAATGTTGTTTATAAGTACCAATAAACTACTTCTGACAAGTAATTAAACAAACCAGCACAGCAAAGCATACATGTGGATTAGACTATTTGAAAGCTGAACATGAACCCTGCTAGTGATTACATAAACTGATCACACACACAATCATGAGCAAGAACATTCTGGCGTTGTGGAGGAAAAGCTTCGTTTTTCAACAGGCAAAAAGAAGCCAGGATTTATTGTTATTCGTTCACAGTGAGCTCACAGCACAATCAAATAGACGGTAATGATTTTGTAGATTAATGCAGGAAAAAGATTCCTCGGTTATAGTGAGAAATAGCATTAGATTCTATCACTTCCTTAAATATTTCAGGAGCAGAATCCAAGTTTTTGCCTTGCAGCGTATAGTTGAGTAATAGAAATTCAAAGAGTGTGAAATAATGGTTCTGAAGAAACCGAGTATGTGGAAAGAAATATTCAGTTTCAATAACTGATTTCCAAGAAAAAATGTGAGGATATCATTAGAACAGTAAGTGGGTTAATGTGCAATGATCAGCCATAACATTAGAACCACCTGTAAATTACATTTCTGTGGGCCCACTGTGTTTTTTTCTTTCAAAGTAAAACCAATGTCAAGAACAAAAATAAACACACCTTAAACATCATTTGTCGATGTAACGATTCTGTAATTAAAAACCATTAAACACTGCAACAAATTAATAATGATACAAAATGACTGCTTTGCATCCTGGGGGCACACATCTCTTTATACAGAGCATGTGGTAATGAGTGCTTACTTTTCAATATGACGAATAGCTACATTTACTGTCGTCATTTTCTCAAGTCTTTCTCAAGTCATGTTAAAATCCAAGCACTCAGATGCATCTCATACACAGAAGACCTGCAAATACATCCACAAACCCTTCTGAGACAAGCATATATTTCTCTCTTTGCACAACCCCTCATTAATCACCTTCACTGGTGTCTCTGACAGCTAGGACGCAATGAGGTCCATGACAGTGGCTCACATTTCCTGATCTCCCTCTTCCTCCTCAGGAATAAAAATATTCCCAAATCCGATTGGCTGTCTAAAAACAGCGCACACAACTTCAGTTAGATCTCCACCTGACACAATCTCAGCCGAGAAAGCACACTGGTCAATATTATATATATATATGGACAATATTTATTTTCTTTTTCCTGGATGGGGATGTGGATGTTAGATGACAGTTAAAAAACATCTATCAAGGTTTTGGTTTCCCCCAAAAATTTACTAATAGATAACGTTTGAATTGTGATTTCTCAGTACACGTGTTCCTGCTTAGAGCAATGCCAAGTTCATAAAGTGTAACTTTTTTTTTTAAGTAAAAGTTTACACCCCTCTTATACTGGAAAATGCTCGTTCTGAGGCAAATTACGTCTTCTTACGTCTTCTTACGGCTTTAACGTCTTCTTCCAAGCCCATAATTGGGCTTCTACCTAGTGTTTTCTATTTTTGGAACTGTGCAAATAGTTTAAGATTTGAATTGAAAACATTTATATATGCCACCGGTTGTAGCATGTGCATATACCTCCCCCTTGTTGGAATTGGTGATATTTTGGATACTAAATCCCCCCTCTGGCTTTAAAATCCCATTTTTGGCACATTTTGGGTACATTTCTTATCCATCCGTTCCAAATGGAGAGGCCACCTTGTCCCATCATCCCAACAAACTGTGAAGAATAACAAGAGCATTTTGGTATTTTTATCAAATTTGATGCACTAGTTAGGAGAGAAATTTATCAGCGAAGATTGTAGTGTTTCATGGTGTTAATGTAAAATAATGATGTTTCTTGTTTTTTGTATGAAAAAGATTGGTTAGAAATATCGGTATGTCTTTCTGTTCGGTCACTCATTGCATCATTGAACAACACTATTGAGTCTTAAGTGCCACAGTTCACCCAAAAAACCCCAAAAGACCATAGTTTTGGGAATGTTTGGACCCACATATCTAACTTTTAAAATATGGCCCTTGTCAAAGTCGCTCAAATCCTACTTTTGTCCATTTTTCTTGATTCCAATTTATACTTTCGAAGAAATTCACTTGCTGTCTAATATATCCCACCTACTGACAGGTGCAAAGAGACAATCGCTGTTTCTGATTTCACCAATCTGTGGTTATAATGTTAAGAAATCATTTGTGTACATCAGGCAGTTATTTGAATAAACTTTGTTTATATGTGTCTTTAATGTATCTCCTGAGGTGGAGTTATTTTTACACATCCCTCCTTGGCTTCCTACCCACTGGTGCTGTTTATAATGACTTTTTACATCATGATATGGACCAAACCAGATGTAGAATTATTAGGTACTCATCATAAAATCGTGAGCTCCTCTTGTCCAACATCACCTGGAATCCATTAATCACTGGATAAACATGCTCATTTATAATTTCCAGAAGCCTGATGTATTCACAAAAGGAAAAAACAAACAAAACAATGAAAAAACACAATTATCTCATTCCAGCAGGAAACCACAGCACTGCTTTTGTTAGGAGATAGAAGTTTAGTTTGATACTGTTTTACTTTGATCTTGGTTTGAGACTTGACCCTCACGGCTCTAAATAAAGATAGACTCATGGAAAGATTTGCATCTATTTATGTAATACAGCTGGTATTGGGTTGTTGACCTTGAACAGCACCTAAGAACTCTTACGGTTCTTCAGATGGAAAGCTTGTTCAGGTCAGTTGGACGTTGCAGTATTTCTCCTGGAACAGTTGAGTTTTGATGTTATGTTTCACTGATATGAGAAAATGTCTCTGAAACACGTTCAGTCTATATGGAAACTCAAGAGATCGCCGGGCAGCTGCCGAAAATACAGATATCCAAGCTCTGTTTTCCCAGTTTATATATTATTATCTCTTAAATTCAGAAAATAGACCAACACAAGATACAACTTGCTATAATCAATTACAAACAAAAGAATGGTTGCTGTATTAAATCTCATGTTTCAACATTAACCCTTTTTCAGCAAAAATTCCTTCTGGGGCTATTTTGTGGTTCATTGCCAAGGAGTACCAGATTTATAGAAGAACAATGTAAGCATACGTGGATGGATAATATAATACTGCCCCATAATCCCTCTTCTTTCACCCTTTGACAGTTCTCATCTTACAGATTTTTCTTTTGAATATGGCAAACAAAATGCCTTCATTCATGGACAAAAATTGCAGTATAATATCATGTCTTAAGTAAAGAGTCACAGCACAGTGAAAAGAGCCACTGGTTTAATAAGAAAAAGGAAGGGATCTTACTGAGTTCAAATATTATAGGAGATGAGGAGCAATAATGACACCCTGGGTGAGGAAAGTCACTAATTTGGGGAAATGAAAAAGAGTGATAAAAATATGTATCATTATATACTTGTGGAGGAACTGAATCATGACCATAGTTTAATTAAATTTTCTGGAATGTAACTCTCTTGATTTAAGCTTGAAAGCCAATTAATAATGACTTTTCTTCTTCTTTTTCTTTTAATTTTCAGCCATATCCTGTTTCCTTTTCAAAATATTTTGCTTCGCTGGACCGTTATGTTTTTGCAATTCTCTCTTCCCTCTCCCATGTTCCTATGTTTGCATGCCAGTTATTTGCACTCGCCCTCTGCCTTCATATTATGGACGGAATGTTTCATCTTCCCTTCCTCTCGGATTTTACAAAAGCACTCTTATCTCGACTGCAAGAAGGCAAATGGAACATAGATTATAGTTCAACAACTCGGCCTTTCTGTGTCCGCTTCTTTCTTTCCATTTTTATCTCCATCTCAGTCAAATGGTTAAATATACTTTTCTCCACTATTGTGTAGATTTTTCCGTTAAATAAATTCTCATTTGCTCACTCTTTCATACATTCTTAACAGCATATACTTCTTTTGGCTATTTCTCTAAGTTAAGTTGTTTATTTAAAAGTTTGACGTATAAAATTAAGTCATATATATATATATATATATATATATTCATATTTCATTTTGAAGGTGTTAAATATTGACATATTTGACATTCCCACTGCAATAAAATATTAAAATCATTTGGAAATACTTAATTCTATTTAAGTTAAGTCAACATTACTATATTAAAAAAATAACAAATTCAACTGTGTTTATTGCATTCCACATAATTGTCTTCAGTATTTGAAACAAGGATGCTGTTTGCATTATGTCAATATTTTTTGATGAAAGAACTAAACAGTTGCGTATGTGACAGTTAAAACAAGGAAGATTGATTGCATGTCATTTAAGTAAAAGGTTGTGGGATTACATGATTGTGTTTAGAAAATTCAACATAAATGACAATAGTATGTGCAACCTAATTGTGTTTAGTATAAAACAGAACTTTTTTTATTAAGTTAAGAATAACAGTGAGAGGTAGCACTTAATTAAGACTTAAGAAATAATTACTTTTCTGATAATTTTCCAACATAATCAATCTAATTTTGTAATTAACGTATGATTTGTTAGCAGTTTTGATTTGAAACGCTCAAACGTCATTTTAATGTCTGCTTTAAATTCCTGTTTTGTTATTTCACTCTGTATCTGTGAAGCGACTTTGAGTATTCATGGAAAGAGTTCTATGGATAAAATGTGTTATTATTGTTATTATTATGATTGTGAATATTACTTTTGTGGGACCGGCTGACGTAACTTAGTTAAGTAAATGGGATATGGTATTTCTTAGAGTGTTGTTACATTTGGGGCGCTCCAATAAAGTGGTTTCAGGTGACTTTGTTTAACCTGTTTTGGCTTCAGTGAGCTTCAGTGGAGCAGCACGGGCCTCTCCTCTCACCAAAGGGACTCTCCTACCCGCTCTCCTTGATTGCCCAGTCTTCCATGAAGATAAACATCAGCAGCAGGGGCGCCAAGTGAGGCCCAGCCCTGCTAACTAGATATAGAGAGAGGAGAAAGGTTGGTGTGTAATTTGTGTAAGAGCAGGAGAGGGTGGGATATGAATTAGATTTATTTAAGATTAATGAAACTTAATTAAGAGGAAGTCCGTATGATGCAAACTTTTTTGGATACAGTTATATTCCAGAGCATCTGTATTTTACCTGGATGGATGCAGAGATGCGTTGTACAGCAGACGCGGTGTTGCCGGTACGGCTAGTGGGTTGATGATGGAATTCACGCTAACAACACTTCTCTCAGCCTTCATGCATTAATCATACAGCAGTCAAGTGGTGGAACAAACTAGTTGTGTTGCTTTGCAGCCCAGGCAAAACTCCAGCAGTGCTTTCAAGCAATGATGGCATTGGTAGACACTTGATATTGAAGCTGGGGAAGAACACCTTAACGGGCGTAATTTCTAGGCGAGCGCCCAGGATATTGTCCAGGCATCACGAAAACTGGCATCACAAAGAATATAGCAAGGGTATATCCCCAAAATTTCCCAAATCCCCTGCTTTGTACAAGCAATCCCCTTGACTGAAATACTCATAAGAAATGGGAAGTTATGTCCACAATGTTGTTTGTCCAGAAAAAATACAATTATTGGACTATGTATGTATATATATATATATATATATATATATATATATATGAACTATTGGACTTAAATAATATTTACATGACAGATCTCCTCGAGTCCATTCGTATGCACCAAATCTGAACTAGATCGGACTTATGGTTAAGAAGTTATGGCCAAAAAAATCATTTTTTTTGCGAAAAAGTTCCAACTAGTGAGTAGAAAAGCTATAAACTTTAAGGGTAAAACACAATGTATACAAAATAGATATATCCTCAAGTTGATTCATATGCAGTAATTTAAAAATGATGGCTCGAAAAACCTTTGGAGATGGAGAAGGAAATGTACAACAGGCCTGTCACAAAATCCATCCAGGTCTTCCACTCACTATGGTCTAAGGGGAAATAAAATTGGAAATGGTCCATGAAAATGTTTTTGAATTATCCCGCTAACATGAAGGATCAGCGGCGGAGGCGGCGGACGATGCTTATCCAGGGTAAGCGAGGATGATTACAAAATATCCTCAACTTTTCAGGAATATAGTAAAATAGTCTTTCTCATTGATAGACGCAAAACTTCTTTCTTTTTTTTAAACTTTTTTCTTAAATGACTTCTTTGGATCATAAAAATGCATTAAACCTTATCTCCTAATCTCAACATTTTTAACATCTTTCTAAGGCTTTCTTTTCTCTTCTTTTGTTTATTGGCGACGGGGGTGTGCTGTAACTTTGGTCCACATGTCGGAACCAACCACAAACTATAACAGAATCAAACTGTAGTTCAGTTAGATCCTGACCAAGACCAGCTCTTCTTGTCAGAACAAATCACCCTAAAGCAATATTTGCATATGATTTATTCATGTTAACATCAATTACCATTAAACTAAAACACCTCCAAACCAAGATTCATGACTTATGATCTATTTGGAGGGACAAGCTCTCGGTCTTGAGCTTCTCCAAATATTTAATATAGCACATCTGTATGTGCTTACATAGTCAGAGTCAAACCGAGATAAGCCAAAAATGCATAAAACTAGCAGCACTTAAGCAGAGCTTAGCTGCCGCTGATCAGCCGAGTAAGCGGCGCTTACATAGCATTAGCGGGCAAAATACAAAAAGACCCCTTGTAAAAGTTGCATTAAGTAATGGATGTCTCAGCAAGGATTATCACCTGTGAGAGTGAAATAGTTGCAAAGATTTCTCCGTCTTCTGCTCCGATCTGTATCTCCCTCTTTAACTCTATCTTTTTATTCCGCTACCTGAGGGTTACATGTTGTGTTGTCAGATTATATGAAGTCAAGGGGCAAGAATAAGAGGAGTTGCCAGTGCTCCTCTTCATCTCACCCCGCCATTATCCCACCATTGCATCAAACAGAATGACTCTGAAGCTTGGAGAACCAGCACAACAGTTATTAAAGGAAGGGAAAGTGTTGCCCCTGAGGGGAAGAGCGAACAAGAAGGTTTAATAATGAACGACAGTTAGAAAGACAACAAAACCGCACTGGAAATAAATGTTTCACTGTTTGCCAAATTCCACTCGATAGCTTCCGAAGTCTCCGGGAAAGTTGGGGATGCTGCTTCAACTGTCTGAATTGCTTGTACCGTTTTGTATGAACCACCACTGTATTTCCCAGCTGTCAATGAATACTACCACTGTGCCTAACCAGCTGTGTCACCATCTAACAATTATTCCAGTCATTCGTGTTCAACACTGTAGTTACATCCCTGCAGTTGAGCCCCTGGTGTTTCTTACTTTATGAAACCCCCCCTCCACCCCAGCCTGCAGTGAATCCCATAAAGCACCTTGTTAATTTAACAAATGAATCAGTGTTCCCTGCTCTCCAAACCAATCCCAGCGACTCACATACTCATACGTGCACACGTTGATTCTATCCCCACACACCTGTCCCCCCCACCTGTCTTTATACCCGACCCTACCTTCACCTCAACTCTTTTCTCACAGCCGATGCTGCACTTCTATTCAGGCACTGTTTATGGGCTTAAATGTAATTTGTTCAATAGGCTCTTTATTTTAGATCCACAATTGACCATTAGTAATAACTTTTTTAGGTTGTCAATTATGCTATTTGTATCCTTTTCGGCATGACACTTAAAATTTTAACTCTTTATATCTTCTGTTGAAAAAAGTAAAAGTGAAGTTAAACCTCTACAGCCATGTGTGTACATTCTCAAGATCAACTAAACTGTGTTTCTCTCGCCTAGTGACACTTTTGGATTCCACAGGGGGTACATGATTTTTATATGCTTGTAAAGTCAGGGATAATATGAAATCGTCAATCGTCGTCTGCTGCTGCAGATCCTTTGTTTTACTGCAATAACAGAAACTACTTCATGCATCATTTTCAAATTTAATAACCACATAGACCCTAGTGCGAGGAAGAAGTTGATTGATTTTGGGACGAGTTGGTTATATATTTGTGACACTACGGGGACACAACACTTTACATCCAATAATTTTCACGTCATCGTTTCTCAATTGTTGGTTTGATTTAGACTAAATTTGGTGCATATGAATCACCTTGAAGAGATCTCTCTTGTATACATTGTGTTTTACGTTAATAGTTCATATTTTACACACTAGGGAGAGCTATATTGCAAAAAAAACTATTTTATGGACATAACTTCCTAACTGTTGGTCTGATTTAGTCCGAATTTGGTGCCTGTGAATTTGCTTGAGGAGATGTGTCTTGTATGTATTTTATTTTTCTCTATTTTACCCACTAAGGGCAGCTATCTTGTACAAAATATATTGTGGCCAAACTTCATATTTAATTTGAGGAGTTACAAAAGGGGTTGCTTGTATGAGGCGATTGGGGACTATTTGCGGATGTCCGGGAGGACAGCATAGGCCCAGTTCTTCACTTTAACGTACTGTAAAATCATATGTGATCAGGGTCCGATTTAGCCTTCGGCATCACACCAATTGGAACTAAGACTGCAGATGTAAAAAAAAAAAGTCCACAAATCTACATATTACATATGAGATGTAAAATAAATTTGGGCTGGTATTCCTTTTTTCCAGTGAACAGAGAGAAAGTTGTTTGCCAGAAAATACGGAGACCTCCAGCACAGAGGAAGACACTGCGTGACACATAGACTTGTGGGGGATTATGTCACACTGGAAGGTGGATTAGTAATATTGCCTGAATTTAAGAATTTCAAGTGCAGGTTCTGGATTCACCTAGATCCAAATCTGGCACCCAAAAAAAATCTTATCCAGCTAATTTGTATAATAACTGGCCCAATGGTATACAGCACAAACACTAAAAGTCCCAGAATGCACTGGGCGTCATATAAGAGCGCCCGCTCTAGAGCCGTCATTTCTCAAGCTCCTCTGTTGTCAAACATCAGCGCTTATCAAGTCATTCTCTTAACACACTTAATATTAAACCTTTGAAGAGATGCTACGGCGCCCGGGAGGGGATATGGATGAGAAAATACTTAAAATGCTAAATTATAAATGTATTAGGAACACGCTCACAATAGAAGGCTTTGTAAGCCTTCCAACCTTAAAATCTTTAAGTTCTTTTGTGTTAAAAAAACAAGAAAATATATTTATTATTTATTGTGAAATGCACCTGGAGGCTATTCATGCACCTTACCATTCTGAGGAGCAGCTGCTATTGACTGCAGGAACAGATACGAGGAGCAACAATCTACTTTTACTGTTTTATTATGGCAGAAGACAAAACTGCCATTTATCAAAGGTTATTTTACGTTCCATTTGATGTGGGAAAACAGAATTTTTCGATGTGACTTAAAAAATATAGTTTTTCTGGCTGTTATTTATGCCTGGGAATAAAAACTGCTGATAGAGACGGACACATAATATTTAATTTTGCTAATCAATTGTGAATAGTATCTGTATTAGTATACAGTATTTTTTCCTATTTACTGTGTAAATAGGAAAAAATTTCATAATTCTCAGATTATACTTGGCCAATTTGAGTGATGTTTGGCCCTCGATGTGGACTCTGGCCCCGTCTTTGATAGAGTTTGATACCCCTGACCTACGATGAGAGGAGTATGAGTCAGAGGCACAGGAGGGAGAAAAAAAACATTGCTGCTGAGGAGAAAATCAGAGAAGAAAAAGCAATTAAGAATAGATTGCAAGAAAGGAAAAAATGACAAAAAATCATTTTGCAAACATGAACTTAGAACAGCCCTGACCTCTCTATCAGAACCTGGAAAACAAATAATGAACCTTAGGCACATTTTCTGTTTTCACCTGTGATTATAATGTTGTGGCTGATTGGTTATATTTTATATGTAGAACCAACCACAAAGTTTCATGAATCAGAAATCAGTGTAGAATCAGTTTTTTTCTATTGTTTGATTCCCTCCTTCAGAACCCAGTGCACAGCCTTTTTGATTTTCTGCCAACAAATAATATGTACACACATAAATAATCTATTTTTTACAAACAGTTCTCAATGTACTTACTTTTCTTTATTCTTTGTATCCGATATACATAGAGCCAGTACTGACATGAAATTCAAATAAATAAATAAAAGTATATCAGCTAGAGGTGAGTCAGCATTACCGAAGGCTCATGTTCTTAAGATAATCAGAAATTCAGATAAACCTTTATTTATTGAAATAATATGCTATAGAATAATAAATACTTGAGTTGTATAAACTATAAAAAAAGAGTAAGGGTAGAGTTTTCTCTTACTTTCATAAAATTATAAAATTCCCCTGAGATGTCTGACGACCACAGGCTATTCCAAACACTTCCTCTACCTGGATGATAAAAGGAACACAAAACATCCCCTCCTCTGGGAGTAAGCCAGCTGTTGGGTCTAAAAGATGTTGAACTTTAGGTTTTGCACCATGTGACAAAGGTCATCAGTCATCTGCACTCTTTCTTTTTATCACTGTTGAAGTATGCAACAACAGATGATTTGTACCAGAGAAAGTCTTGGTGCTGATAAAGTAAATCTGAACACTGTCCGTATAATGCCTTGAGATGCAATGGTGCAGCTTATCACAACCTCAGAGGCTTTTACGGACAGTATCTATGATGGTAGGATAAATCAGGGTTCAGTTGCGTCACTACAAACCGATCATTAGGAGACAGAGTTGTGGGGTGTTGAAAAAACTAGAGGAGTCAAGGACTACAGCTGTCAAAGGGCTTTCCTGCTTCACCGGGCTTGAAAAGGCCTTATGAGTCAGTAAAATTATTAAATTCTCTGGCCCAATGTTTGATTTGTATGCAAACCTCAGTGGGTCCAGAGTAGTACCTGGCCATGCTTTGAAAGGTCTTTAGGCACCTTATAGGAGATACTGAAAGTCTCAAGCTGCCTACTACGCCTGATAGCCTTAATTCCACCGAGCAGTTGTGGATAGTAGCAGTAGACCTACTCTAGTCCATCTTGTTCTTTCATCAGTCCTCTGTTGAGATTACTACACCTTTTAGAATGAGATTGGTGTGGTCGCGAAGAAACAGCCGTCCACTAATTGGTCAATAGCAGCAGCCCAAGCAATCCCTTCCCAAAACCTTTCAAACTCCCTTGTTTTTTCCAGCAGTCTTTAGGCTCTCTGCCAGCTGCCCTCTCTCAAACAAAGCTTTTCTTCTTGTTATAATAAACAACCCCATGCTGATAGGAAAAAGCACTCAAAGAGTAGAGCGTGGTTTACCGAGTGACAAAGAGAGAGGGGGGGAGGAATCAGCGGAACAATGACTATGAAAACAAACAGAGCCGGGAAAAACATAAGCAGTTTGTTCGTTGTCAATCAGCCAGTGATGTCATTTACAGTAGGTTATGGGCCGGTTACCGGTTATTAACTACCCCATCTTCACAGAACCAAAAAAAGTCTGCTCCGTTGTTTTCCAACTACTGAAAGGGTGATGATTGTTACCTGAAAAGCCCCAGTAACAAACCCACTTACAGTTGAGGAGTGTTGCTGGTTGAACTCTATGAGATATCTAGGGTTTAGGTTCATTTCGCCAACATCCTAAAGTTGAGGAAGTGTAGCTGTATATAGGTTGTCTGACCGGGATATAGGGGGATATAGGGGGATATAGGGGTGAAATTCCAATGTTCTCCTCAAGATAGAGGGTATTCAGAGTCTTGCAGTTTTACCTAGTAAAGCCAAGAATTAAAGAAATTTGGAGACGACATTATCTCAACTTATTGTCAACCATTGAATTGGTAAGAATTTGCAGTGAATTGACGGAACAGCAGTTGCCACCTTGCCATAGAGGGGGAGAAAGGATAAACGCCATCAGTTTTACACTACTGTGTTCCCAAATGGAGAGACTTGTAGCCTTGTAGTTTGTCTTTACTTGGTAAATGAGCAAAGTCTCCAGCTGAGATGTGAATGTGGTGGAGGAGGTGGATGGAGGCCAAACTGTGGTGGATTTGTCAAAGCTGTTGAAGAACAAGTCTAACTCAGTAGCAGTTTCACCTCTTAAAGGTACTCTGATAGTTCCCCAAGGTTGTTCATCTGTCTCGATTCGCCATAACGATCTGATGTTTAAGTAAGTTGATAATGTGTCTCCTTTTGTACGTGAGGAATTGTATCGCCTTAGAAAAAATAGCTTTCTAACCTTCCCAATCTGACCCATTTGAATCACATTCTTCCTCTTCTCCTTCTAGAGTTATTTGAAATTTTGGCGTAGGTTGCTACGGGTGAGAACTACAAATCATTTCCCATTACTGAAGATGGTCCACTGAAGTGATGATTTGACTGAGGAGGTCTGGTTGGGGGTGTCAAGTCCAGCTGAAGCCCCTTTTTATTGCAGTTTAGTAGTTATTTTGGATTTATTTTAGAACGGGGGCGGATACTTTTTCACACAGACTCAGTGGGTGTTTGATAAACTTAGTGGCTCAATTAATAAAATCATCTTGTAAAACTTTTTGGGTTTTCTCAGATTGCCTTTGTTTAACAATTTAGTAATAGATACATAAAAAAATTATTTTGAAAGAGAGAGAGAGATGGAGAGAGAGAGAGAGAGAGAGAGAGAGAGAGAGAAAAGTATTGGAAGGGACCTTTAATTTTGAAGCATTTTCAACTACAGAGACAGCATTAGCAATTTATTTTTACTACTTTTTACTTTTTAATTAAAAACAGCAAAACACAGAAGAACACACAATTATGAGCAATTTAATTCAGACAGCGGATGCTTTACCCGTCGAAGAAGACAAACCAGAACATCTTTTATCTCAAATACATCTAAATAGATCTAATCAGGCAATAAGTCACATAAGCACAAAGTAGTATCAACAAGAAAACGTATTTGCTTCTGTTTGATGTTTTGTTGCATCAAATTGCAGGCTTCGTACATACTGCAGAAGTCCCCTGTGCTTCTTGTTCTCTTGTGCAATCAACATGTCGACTTTATTAAGAGTCGCAGGACAATGTTTCCTGAACGGCTGCTGTGAATCAGTGAATGCAGAATCCATGAAGTGCTTTTTCTCCACTCCCTCTTTCCGCGCTGAACACGTGATTTTCTCTAAATCTCTCCCTCTCCATATTGCTGTACTCCAGCATGTTATTATTAGGAGCCATCGGGAGCATTAATTGCACTCCTTGAGAGAGGCCGGCAGTCTTGCCAAGCTACTGAAGTTTCTTGTTCCCTCAAACAATGCCTTTTTAATGATCAGCCCCCCCCTCTCTTAACTGCCCCCATGATGGGAGAGGAAGTTGTTGATGAGAACAACAAATCCATCAAGCACTTAAAATGAAAAAAATAGACTAACTAATGAAAAGGATGGATTTTGGTAATGTAATATTGGAAAATGTAAAATGTCTTCCTGCCCTGTTGCTTCCCCTTTCAGTTAGCTCTCGGAAACAGACCAAAGTGATTTTACGGCTTTTGCTTCAGTTTTCAAACCTTTGGGAAAAGAAAAGAGAAGTGCAATGCATTTTGGAAAAGTACCAACGCTTCAAAAATGTATTGTGAGCTAAAAACCTGAGCATGGGATTCATATATAACAAGTTATTGCCATTTTAGGGTTAAATTTCTCTTTAATAAGCTGGTTTGTCAATCAAATAATAACCACAATTTTGATTTATATGTGAAGATCAATCTGAGAAATGGAGAATATACCTTTTTTGGTCCACAGATTCCATTATTTGAGCAATTCCAGTACGATAAAAACACAGTTTTATGTTCTACCCCCAAAATCATTATCTAGTCTTGCTTCCCACCTTATGACCTTCACTTTCATTAATAATTACACTGATAAGGGAGCTTTAACAGCCATCTCTGCACCATGGACCCCATTAAAATATGTTTATGAGGCTGTACTAACAGTGCATAGACGCATGCATCCATTAGCCTTAGAAATGCCCCGATATAAGAACAAAAAACAACCAAAATGTTTTCATCCATAGTGTTCATGTGATATTAGCATGACTCCAAGCTGCTGAAGACATTGAGATAATAAGCCCGGGAGCTATGATCCAAATGAAGCCAAATAACTGCCACTTCCTGGTAACCAGGGGCAGGAGCCCATATAATAATGATCTTTTTCTTGTCTACAAATGAGGTTTTTGTGTTGTACCTTTCATCTTTAAGATATCCACAGTAGATTAGCTGGAAGCAATCAAACAGTAAGAACCTCTATGTATCGTACTGCATATATACATTTACATTTTTACAGATACATCAGTTTATACATAAAATCTCTGGATGTGAGGGTAATTACACACCAGCCCTTTTTACAGAGATTGTAAAACAGCTAAATTGAAGATTTAGCGCTGGCCTGAACAAAAAGCCACAGCAGAATTTCAAGACTCCTGTAGACTTCCATGAAGGGAAGGAAGCATGACCTATAACAACAGTTTCAAAACAATAAATTAAAATGTATAGAACAGTCATTTACATTCCCTGCTATGTGGCGATTGATTTCAACTTCAGTTATGAGAATAAGTATCAGATCTCAACACAAATCTGTTGCATACCGAATGGTGGGTGGAATGACGGACAGTCCCACATTATACCTCCTGTTCCTCCCAATCTCCACCAACTCCAACAGATCTATCAGCTTCGGCCCCATTTTTTCAGTCTCGGCAGAGTTATCAGCCACCGCCACCAGTATCCAGACTCCAAAGGGGGGATTTGCCTGCTTCTGCTCAGGGCAGAGACCCTCCATCACAATCTCCCCGAAAGGGACTAATCATTACATATCATCTGTTGTAATAAACATTCATCTTTTCTTCATTCTCCCTCTCTTCCGATTAAAATAGGCTCTTTAAATGAGGCTTGTTTCAGAATGCGGTGCGGTGCCATATATTTATGAATATATGTGGGATATATTTATGAATTGTCTAATTTAAATCTGTTTAGTCCATTACAAGTATTTAAATAACTGAGCTGACGTTGAACATCAAAAAACACAAAGTAATTAAATATTGACATGCGATACTAGGATATGACCAAAGAATCTTGCAAATGATTGAAAAGTAGTGCTAAATGTTCCTTTACCATATACAAAAATAAGCGGATTAAATTATATTATAATAATCATATTACTATAATAATAATAATAATAATAATAGTAATAATAATAGTAATAATAATAGTAGTAATAATAATAATATATTTAATATTATATTTTTATTTGTTTAAATTACATTAGAAACATTCATCCATCGTAAATTTGTTATCACAAGACATATCTATTTACCCAAAAAATGTTTACAAAAACGTGTATACAGTTGGTCACTACATTGCATTGTCACTGTGAAGTGAAGTGTACTCATGCTAATCTGTGTAGCTGCACGGACAAATAGTGATATCAAATAAATAATATCTGAAATGCAGTTGTGTTGTGCAGAGAACAGGGTTAGTAACAGTTCACAAAGGACAGATGAGCCGGCGCAGCAGTGTGAAGTGGATCTTCTATTCTTGTCAACACAATATTGTATGAATTAAGTTCACAAAGATGGACTATAGTTTCTTTACATATAACAACGTAACACTATAATATAATCGATGTCCAAATACATTAATGCACCTTCCAATGCAGGGCTCCTGAGACTCAGGCTCGAGTAGCCATTACCTTCATCTGTTCACATCAAAGCATGTTCATTGTTCGGGTTTCACTGTTATCTTGCACAACAGTGGTTGTATAAGATTGTACCAACCTTTATGTAAAATCAGAATAGCCGCAGACTCTCCTCTCAGAACTGTTTAGCTTTGTCTTGTCACGGCACAGTCACGGCTTCTACTTCTAACCAGGGTGTTTTTTCTGTCTCTCCCCATTTTCCGTCCTCCTCTGTATCTTTTTCACACAGGTGTGGATTTGCATCATTTCTTATTATTCAACCACCATTGTGGAACTCTGTCTGCCTTTCGCTGACCGTTTTTCACCTCATCCCACTTCCTGGACAGTACAAGCCATACCATCAAACTTCAACCTACAGCCCTCCCGTCAGTTTTTCTACTAAGTCTACCTTTTAAGCCACAGAGCTTGTCTTGACCAAAAAATCAGTAGAAACAGATCAATATTTTATTCGTTCAAATGGGCCATGTAATTATATGTGTATCTATACGAACACACATTCTGTTAATTGTATCCCCAACAAATCGGGTATATTATGAAATCATCATCAACGCATCTGCATCAGTGACTGCCGTGGATCCTTTTGTGTTGGCACGAAAGGGTCCACGCAAATGGATTCATTTTAATAATAATGATAATACCTTTAATTTATAATGCACTTTACATTTGGATCAAATCTCAAAGTTCTACAAAGTAAAATCAGATAAAAGCATCAATAAAAATAAAATTATAAGTATGTAAAAACCTGACCAAAAAGCAGCAATGTTAATTAAAGTTATAGGTTCTGCTAAAAAGGAAAGTTTTAAGTCCTTTTTTAAATGTGTCAGTCGTCTGTGGATCCCTCAGATGGTCAGGGAGGGCATTCCACAGACGAGGGGCAGCAGAAGAGAAGGCCCGATCACCCATGGTGCTGAGCTTAGTCTGGGGGAGGAGGAGGCGGTATGAGTGGGTAGAACGGAGGGATCGTGTTGAGATCAGTGGTGTGAGTAGTTCTTTTAGGTAGGGGGATGCGTTACCATGGATGCACTGGTGAGTGAGGAGAGAGATCTTATAATCATTCCTGGTGGAGAAAATAATAATAATAACACATTTAATTTACAATGCACTTTACATTTGGATCAAATCTCAAAGTGCTACAAGGTAAAAACAGATTAAAGCATCAATAAAACATGATAATAATTATATGAAAATATGACCAAAAATCAGCAATGTTAATTAAAAGTTAAAGGTTCTACTAAAAGGGAAGGTTTTAAGTCTTATTATAAAAGTCTCAGTCATCTGTGGAGCCCTCATATGGTCCGTGAGGGCGTTCCACAGACGAGGGGCAGCAGAACAGAAGGCCCGATCACCCATGATGCTGAGCTTATTCCGTGGGAGGAGGAGGCGGTTTGAGTGGTTAGAATGGAGGGATCGTTGTGAGGTCAGTGGGGTGAGTAGTTCTTTCAGGTAGGGGGGTGCGTTACCATGGATGCACTGGTGAGTGAGGAGAGAGATCTTATAATCAATCCTGGTGGAGATGGGAAGCCAATGAAGGGAATGAAGAACGGGGGTGACGTGTTCATGTTTACGAACTCTCATCAGGATCCTTGCAGCACTGTTTTGAACATACTGTAGTCTTTGTAGATTTTTTATCCGGGATCCCGGTGAGAAGTGCGTTACAGTAATCCAGTCTGGAGGAGACGAACGCGTGGACCAGCTTTTCAGCATCACTCAAGGTGAGTGAAGAACGGAGCTTGGAAATATTTCTGAGATGGTTAAAGGAGATCTTGCAGATGTGTTTGATGTGGGATTCAAAAGTGAGTTGAGGGTAAAATCTTACGCCGAGGTTGGTGACTGATGAAGAGAGGGGAATGTCGTGACCAGAGAAGGTAATGCTGGTTATGGAGGAAGACTTGGTCTGATGTGGGGTGCCAATTAAAATTGCTTCGGTTTTGGAGCTGTTCAACTGTAGAAAGTTGTTTTTCATCCACACCTTTATCTCCTCCAGACAAGCGCGGAGAGTAGACAAGGGAGATGATGATGACGATGAGGATGGAGAGGCTGCGGGACACATCCGTTGTATATCTCTGAGACTACAGGCATCTCCACCTAGGAAAGTTTTCTTACTTTAATTTCTCTAGCATTGGTCTGCTTTAATCCAAATTTGGTGCATATAAAGTAAAACTTTTGGAGGTAAAGTAAATATAAAACTAACCATACCCTAAATCAACCCAGTTGTTCCTCGTGTTAAAATCTATGGAATAAAAAGTTGAAAATGATCAATGAAATAGAGTTTGATTTATGTCTGGAAAACAGAGTTCTTTGTAAAAAAATAAAAATAATAAATAAAGCTCCCCCTAGTAGGTACAATATGAACTATGAAAGTAGAACAAAGTATATACAAAATAAATTTCCTCAAGCCTGATTCATATGTAGTGTAGTGTCAGGAATATACAACCAATCTTTCCAAAAAGCCATTCAGTTCTTCTTCGCACCTAAAAAGGTTGAAAATAATCCACAAAATTGTTTTTTAGTTCTGAACGGGAAACAGTGCTTTCCAAAAAAAAAAACATCCTTCCCATAGTGAGTTAAATATGAATTACATGATTATTATGAGTGAAGTATGATATTTACGAGACTCATTCTCATTGAGTTCATTCATATGCAGCACATTGGAACTATATCAGTCCACAGGGTTAGAAATGTATGTGCAAAAAACTGTTTTTCTTAAAAAAAAAAAAAAAACCTTGTGAGTAAAATCTCAACTACTGAGTAAAACACAATGCATGCAAGATGGATCTCCTCGATCGAATCATATGCACCAAGTTTGGACTAAATCCGACAAAGAGTTGAGAAAGTATGGCCTGAAAACATTTGGAGATAAAGCTCCCCCATAGTTTCAGAAATATACAACCGACCTTTCCCAAAATCACTCCAGCTCTTCTTCACACTAAGGTTTCCGTGTTTCCGTGTTTCGAGCTACCAATAATGATTGGCAGCGGACGCGGCGATAACAATACCATAATATCCCCGAATTTGCGTGGATATAAAAATACTGCGAAAATAACTTCACAATTAATTTGGGGAGTTCAATCCGGGGGATTACTCACTTGTACAACAAAGGGGATTGGGGATGACAGGATAGGCCTATATAATTTACTATTTTTTTGTTTTATTCTAATGCCATAGTAAGTGTCCTTATACCCATAATTTATCCAGCCTCTGTGCTCTTCTAAGTGGTGCAACATCTAATCCAACAGTTCACGCATGTTCTGAATATCCAAAAACACAGCATGTATCTTCCCTATAGGGTGCTGGAACAAATGTCTCCCAGCAGTCTATCAAAATGTCTATATTAACTTCAGCATAATCCAATAAATGCTTGAGGTCATGTGCAGAGGCGATGCTTGTGTCGTTCTAAAGACAAGAGGGAAATCTCCAGTGAATCATTTCCAAAAAAACTCACAATACCTGTTTGAGTGTTCGGCGGTTATGCAATTTTTGACATTTGATTTGAGGTGTGCAAGTCATTTTTCTTAATTTGTAGATTAGAGGAAGTGGAGGCAAGAGAAGGGAGTGAAGCATCGAGGAATAGAAAAGCATGTTTGTGCAATGGTGTGATCTAAAATTGAATCATCTTTTTGAGACAGGAAGAGACGGTATCAAACAATAGCAGATTTAACTCCATGTAGTTTTTGTTATTCTCTGCAGCTTGTGGTCCAGATTTGGTGCATATGAAGTGACTCAATGATACCTGTGCTGTATATAAGGTATTTCACTCAAGATTACACTTTCACTTATAATATTTTACAAAAAACAAAGTTGTTTTTTTTTGACTTAACTTCAAATTCGATTTCAGGAGTTCAATCAGTTGTATTGCTTGTACAATGCACTGGATTGGGGGCTCTTCGGAGGTATGCCCTCGCTGTCGAGGATGCCGGCGTAGGCTTAGTTCGTTTTTTATAAATGCAGATTTTGAGTTGTAACCTTAGATATTTGCACTGATATTAGCCGTCAAGACCACACACTACAAACTGTTGTATGTCATGAGTTTAGGTCCCAGTTTTGTTGCTTCACCTGTAAGTGAGTGGACATTTAACACTAACCATGAATAAATTAACATAAAAAACTAGTGTACTAGTTCCCAAAGAAATATTACCAATAGGGTTCCATTATTATCAACTGGTCTCAAGCAAATTTATATTTACACAGGCAAAAAAAAAAAGAAACATCAAAAATTGGCTTTATTGAAAAATAAAACAATTTGCATAAATAGGAAGAACTGTCAGTGAGAGCAACTGAGCTGTCAAAAGGAAGGAACATTTATATTGAACATGTTTTCATACTGTTCACTGTTTGCCAACTGCAAACTTATACTGTAATGGTGGACTCATTTCATTTGTGCTCCTGTAACGTCCATTCATGACAAATAAAACACGAGCAGAGGACAGAAAATGGTCAGGTCCTTATTAAATATTGAAAAACGCATATCTGACTAGATTTGTTTTATTAATCTTAATCTAAACAGAAATTAGTTTCAAAGCAGCTACAAAGGTACATTTTGATATCAAAGCACAGCAGTCAGGCTTAAAATTGTTAGGAGTGAATTGCTTAAGGCAAGTCAAAGCCACTTATATTTTTATAAGTTATTTATTTTTTGGGGTTAATTGTGGAGGGATTCAGCAACGGTGGCAAGACATTCTGTTCCCAATTACAGTGATAATGCATTTTGAATTTGTTACAATTCTGATGTGCTTTCAGCCAGTAACCTTGAAGGCACATGGCGGAACATACTCCGAGTCATACACCACACCAAAGTAATGGGAAAAGTGCATTTCAAACCTATAGCATTTAATTGTCCAGAAGATGCCAGTGTTCACTTTAAAACATGTAGTGCTGTGAAAAAGAATTTGACCCCTGTCTGGTTTCCAGACTAAACATAGAATACAATTTTTAACAGTTTTTTACCAAAGCGGACCAAAGAGATTATGTAATACAAACTGAGCCTGTATGGGCGGAATAAAGCTATTTAAAGTTTTTAGCTTCCTTGGAAAATGAATCCCAGAAAACTAATACCAAAAACTGCAGTTGGACTAGACTCACTCAGACCTTATTAGAACCAGTCCTGTTTAGTCAAATCATCACTTAGATTGTTAGCAGGATCTGAAACAATCAGCCAAAATCAGACAGGGGAGGTGAGAAAGAAGATGATTGAAATTCATCTTTTATTATTAAGGCTATGAACTCCCCAGTATCCAAAATGAGACTCGTTTTCTGCAAATGGAGAAGTCTTGCAACATTAGTGAACCTTCACAGGGTCAGGAGGACCAATCCTCATTGAGGGAAACATGAATCCAGCTTTCTGCCAGAATATTCTGAAGGAGAATGTCAGGATGTCAGTGTGTGAGCGACGCTCAAGGGTAAATGAATAATGCAGCAAGACAATGACACCAAGCAGAAGAGTGAGTCCACCTCCGAATGGCTCAAAAGTACTGGCATTAAAGTAGTTGAGTGGTTGAGTCAACGTATGGAACTAACCATGCCATAACATCATACCAGAAGAATGATTTGCCTCTCTTTCACGAAATGGATTAGTTGGAAAGTCCCACTCAACATCCCAAAGTTACTTCTGAAATGACCTCAATTAGGCAGTAACCTTTCTTCATAATACATCCCTCTGGTCTAGAACACCGTGATCTTTTTTTGTAGCTATTTCTTCCCTTATATTGTCTGACTGGTCTTCCAATTTCCTCCATTACATTTCCTTCAAGCTCCCACTGTAAATCTGCTTCTCCACTTGAATTGGGGGTCCCTGAGTTGACGGTGGTTCTTGGTGGCCTTGGAAAGGAATGTTTACCAGTCTGCTGTTTTCACTCTGTTGTTGCTTTTCTTTCTCTGACACTTCTAATAGACATTCCTAATGTCAGCCAGTGAAATAGCAGCACCCGCACTCTGAGAGAAACCTACAGAAAGTGACATTGTTTCCTGGGTTACGTCTTTCTTTGCCCTATCACTTGTCAAAAGGGCTCCTGTGAAAAAGGTCTGCTGGACACATAGAACTGTTCCTTAAACCATCGGATCAGACATAACTGGACCTTGACTACATATAAGACAGTCCTTAGCATGATCTCCAAGCAGTCTCAGTCCCAGGGAATAAAATAAAGTCCCAGCTGTTCAAGGACTGGTCCAGAGCCAGTATCTAATTTTGAAAAGTTTTGTTGTGTTCCCACAGCCGAAGAACAGAACCGCGGCCAGGAAACCAACTTCAGTGACTGGGGACAGGTTCAATGTAATTATACCAAATTGGGTTGTTTTTTTTTTTGCAGTGTGGAGGAAAACAATATAACCCAACAATGGTTTCACCTTCACATCATTGGCCTATCATCAAGAGAGGCATGCTTCTTTTTCAGTATGATTGTGCTTGTATTAGCACCCTTCACTAACAAATCTTCATCCAGTCCTCGAAAATCCACAAACTTCATTAATCATCAGCAAAGTCATCGGCCACCAACACCAATACCCAGATACCAAGGATGGACTGATCCGGGCAGATTACCTATGATCACGATCTTCCTCAAGAGTCTGAGCTCAAAAAACATTCTTACAGACTAATCATCATCACATGTATGCTCTTCCCCTTACAACCTCATGGATTCCTCCTACCTGTTGCTCCTTTAGGACTATTTCATAAATGTTTTTCACGTTTCCTGTTTTTGTTACTGTCAGAGCATTGTACAGTGACATTTAGATGCCACATAAAGACAGGAGAGCTTGCAGAACCAATAGCCCCTCCAACTTTGTAACACCGATGCTGATTTACAGATTGTATTTTTTAAGGACCAACGGGGAGACAGAGATCTCACATTTCATTGAAATGTTTCGTAAAGCCAGTAATGAGAGGGCTCTGTGTGAGAGAGACAGTTTTTTAGGGGGAAAGTTGGAGCTTAATGCTGCAATAGAGAAGCAGAATTGATGTGTTGTCAGATGGACCCATAACCCGGTTAAGGTAGATCAGAAAGCGAGAGTCGGAGAGAGACGGAGCAAGAGAAGGAGGGAGAAGGCGGGTATGTCATGCACAGCCAGAAGCCTTTTCTTCTCTTCTTGTCAATTAGAGCAGGCAGCTCTGCACCTGCATGAAGATGCCAGCCTGGTGCTCCTAGCCAGCATTCACCTCGGCACCGGGCCCGCTGTCCAACCAGCTCTTAATGAGGGGCTTTGTGCAGATAACGGGGCCCGGTGTGTTTACTCAGGCACCCTTACATGGCAATTAGGGTGAACCAATCCTGGAGGGATCAACGACTCCTGCTTCTCCCCGTCTCTCTTTCTGTCTCAGACTGCTTACTGGGGGGGTTCACATCAGATCGAAGAACATGCAGGTGAATTGGAGGTGTGAGAGTGGGTATCCATGGTTATTTGTCTCTGTGTGTGATGAACTGATGAAGTGTCCGTATCCTGCCTCAGTAACGTCAGATGGAATAGGCTCTGGCCCCGCACAATCCTGAGCAAAAAAAAGCATTTACAGAACTAAGTAACTTGCTAATGTTAGCACATTTTCCTACACAGTGTGAGATCTTAAGAAAATTTTATCTCATAGTATCTATTATAACTCTATCCACACACCACAAGCATGTGTCACTTTCTTCTGCCCCTTCCCACTTCTTCAATTTCTGATGACCAGTTTCCATTGCGCAAATGTTGTATCTATGACAGGTGAGTTGGAATGGTGTGTAATATATGAACTATTAGAGTAAAATATTATTAACAAGATAGATTTCCTCAAATTTATTCATATGCAGCTAGTTTGGACTACACCGGAGTTTCTTGAGTAAACACAAAGGATCTGCGGCGCCAATGAAATATTTTTCGGGAATATAAATAGAATCAGAACTATTTTACTTGGTGAACTAAATAAAATACCGACCTGTAGGACGCAACCCAGACTGCGCTAGAAAGTTAGACAGTTCATAGAATGTCTGAAACAATGAGGAAAAATTTTCCTCATTTCCCTGTACTATACGCTTTGGACTGTTTAATCAAGAACATCAGAGAACCCGACGTCAAGCCGACAGATGTGTTCAAGAACATGCAAACTCCGAAAATAGAGATCTCTGGTCTCTTGATCAAATCCCCTTGCTGTGAAGTAACAGTGCTAACCACCGTAACACCGGGTGCCCACAATCTTGAGCACAGTGTTACTGAAAAACAATAGTGGAAGAGAGACTGCAGGAACAGATGTGAAATCAACATTTGGCAAGGCAACTTGCCATATAGAGTTGATTGCTCATCAATCACTGCTGAGTTACGGTAGACAATGATAAAAATCTATCGTCATTAGAAATGTGGGGTCTTCTAACTCTGGGTGTTTGCTTTCTTCAAACAAACACGTCCCCCCTCCGTAAAGCAAAGAAGATTTCCTGGTGTAATCCCTGAGTTGTAGAGAGGTCAAATAAGGGGTCTTGTCACTCACAGGTCTTACATGAACGGCAGCCGGCTGCGGCTGACAGCAAACCCCTTAACAGGATCAATCCAGCATGACAGATATTTTTCCTCATTTTAAGTATTTTGAAGGCTTGAAAGCGAGCACATTTACTATGAGCCTCAAGTCTATCTTTACATGCAAAGCCTGTGATGAACAAATCGTTTTTACTATACCTACCAGACTAAAAAATGACTCCCATCATGTCTCATTGAGTCAGTGAAGGTGATCCATCACAGTGATTGAGAGCCAAGTTGCATGAGAACAAAGTGTATCATAGTGCACTGATACCCAGCCTGTGGTTATCATGTTTCTACCCAAGCATGAAATTGTGGGTACGCTGCCCAGCTGCAATGACAATCTCCTCTTTGCTCTCTAATATTTTGTCTTCGATATGAATTTCAAATACATATATGCTCCCTTGCTATTATTGCACATGCTTTAGGAATCATGAATTTATTTATAGAAGAAGAAAAATGTTTTTAATATTTGCGGGGGGATTGCATTTGTGCAATCATGCATACTAACTAGGAAGTGTTCAGCCACACACAAGTCTGGTAGGCTAATAGTTATATCTTGTCCTGTTTTCAGCCATTACCTCCTAATTGTTGGTTCTTTTTTTTTTCCAATTTTGGTGAATATTAATCAACTCAAGTAAATCTATTTTGTTTCTATTTTACTATAAAAGTTCGTATATTACTCATGGGGACCTTTCTTTACGAAAAACCCTGTAAATGTGAGGAGTTCAATCTAGTGGATTGCTTATACAATGCAGGGGATTGAGGACTTTTCGGGGATTAACCCTTGCTGGTGGGGACGACAGCGTAGGTCTAGTTTATTATGCCAGTATTGATTTCAGAGTCCAAAGTCAAACACAAATTTACTGAAGTCCTTCTAATATGTATGAAAGCAAACCTAGAATACCAAACACCTAATCACATTTATACGCTTAAAAATGTGTTATTCCCATACGACTTTTTCTTTCATAACCTCCTCGAACAAGTGAGCATTTCTGTGTCATTTATCCCATCAAATAAATTCATTCCACTGCAACTCCATTTGCCATCTTAATTGGGGAAGCTGTCAGTTACAGAGTGGGTTGTTGGAGTCGTTTAATGACAGGTAGAAAGATGAAACGAGTTCATTGTAAAGCGCTGTTTTTATTGCACGCTACAATTTGGGATTATTATCGTCTGTAATAACCAGAGAATTAAATATTTTTTAAGGTTCTTTAATATGTCTGATGAGAATAATAAACAGGGCCTATGCTGTCTTCCCCAACATCAAGGGTATATCCCCAAAAAGTATTCCCCCTGATTGAACTCCTCCTCAAAGTGTGAAGTTGCATCCACTGTTTTTTTCGTAAAAAGCTCCCCTTAGTAAGTAAAATATGAACTAAAAGAGTAAATTATGCAGTATACAAGATAGAGCGTCTCCAGTCAAATTATTTACCCCGAATTTGGACTAAATCAGACCAACAGTGAGGTAGTTATATGTGGTTAACAGTTTCTTTCCGTAAATAAACATTATTGGGTTATTGAGTTATTGGGTTAACACAAAGGACCTGCAGTGGTAGCGGGACAACGATTCCATTTCAATCAGGGAAGACAAGACAATCGATGGTAAAGGGTGTTTATTTAACAATCAGAAATTGAAAGATGGATAGTTTATATAACGATGTGCAACATGATGAACATAAAATCTTTGACGCTCAGGCTCGTCAGGGGGTTCTGATCGCTCTCAGCGATCTGATCTGAGCGGCATCAAAATATATAGACCCCTCGAGCCTGGACACTGGTGGTGGTGAACTCCTCTGGGAATGGAGCCGGGAGGATGAGGAATCCCAAGAACTGAATGAGGCGGAGGATGGGAGGAGGAGGATGTGTAAATCAGCAGCAAGAGAGCTGAGAGGGGAAGAGAGCCATATTTAAAACTGGGAGCAGCTTGGTGATTGATTGAAATGAGGAGAGAGGTGGTAGGCATTGGGTACAAGTGACTAGCTGATGAAAGGGGAGTAAACAGGCCCAATTGATAATGGGTGAGGCAGAATGGTAGCGTGTGGCTGCATGGCAGCTAGGAGATAGCATTCCTGACTGAACTTTCGCCATTTCAATCAGGGAAGACAAGAAAATCGATGGTAAAGGATGTTTATTTAACAATCAGAAATAGCAAAATGGATAGTTATATATATATATAATATATATATTATATTATAATATATTATCGTTATATATTTATAACGATGTGTGACATGATGAATATAAAGTCTTTGACGGTCAGACTTAGGCTGAGCGTTCTGATCTGAGCAGTATCAAAATATATAGACCCCCCCAAAGATAAGTGTTAAATTACCTGGAACTCAGCCTGAAGACTTGAATCCCCCCCCAAAAGTTATTTTTTTTTTTTTTTTTTTTACTGACTGAGCAAGAGAGTTACCGGACCGTGTGCAGAGCTAAGATAATCTGCTTGGAGAGCAGAGAGATAGTGAGCAACAATGATATCAGAAGAATCTGAAGAAAGATAAAGCAGTAAGGTCTATCTGTGAGGCCTGGACCTCCTCTCATAATCACCAGTGTTGCAGCCTACCTATGAGGCATGGTAACCTGTGCTGCTGCATGCCTGTGAGGCATGGTAACCTGTGCTGCTGCATGCCTGTGAGGCATGTTTTTTTTTTTACTTTAGCCAAAGTAGTATGCTGGGATGGTTACACAGTAATATTTTGAGCTGACACCAACCACCAGTGATATGCAGATACTTACTGAGCTTACCAAGCATTAGGGCTTTAGGGATCTTTGAGCCTCTAAAATGGATGAGGTATTGGGGCGCACATAGGAGGCATAGGTGGATGAGGACCAACAACCCAGATACTGAAGAGTAGTTGTTTCAAGGCCTTGGGGTGCAGCAGACGTTGCTGCGCCTATCCTGAATGATGGTGTCCATGCAGGCTCTGTATATTGAGCAGGCTCATCCGGATTTGGAGTGTTTAAGAGACAGCCTATAAAAATCGGGTTGAAAGGTTAAATCTGATAAGGTAACATCTTTTGGTCATAGTGAAACAATTTGAAGGGGTGGTAAATTCACCGCTTCTTAAAAACCCATAAAAAGCTAACAGGAAAGAGCACTTTAGAAGTGCGTCGATGTAGGGAGTAAAACACCCTTTCCTTACACATAACAGCATTTTATGGAGAGTAGAGAGAGTGATGGACAGTCTTCCATCAGTAGTGGAGAGCCTTGCATTTGCGATACCTTATATAACAGTTTAATAGATTGCTTTGAAAAATGTTTTGAGAGGAGGGATCAAGAAAGAAGAGTGAACATGACGCGTGGCTAAATAAAGCTGCTTTGTCGCTTTTCCTCAATTATTTCTCTAACACAATTAGATAGATAGATAGATAGATAGCCTTTATTAGTCCCACAATGGGAAAATTGCAATGTTACAGCAGCAGAGCATGTTACAGAGTCTGTTATTAGTCTGTTATTAGTCTGTTATTAGTCTGTTATTGTGTAAAGCTATATAGAATACATATAGAGGAATAAGTAATTACATAGGACCACGTGTTTGAATGAGTGTTGTTCCAACTTGTCATGTATTGAATAGAAAATACGTGTGTGTGCTTGTGTGTGTATACAACATACACAATTGAATGTGCATACATGTATAAATTATAACCTTTGCAGTAATTGGAATACTTCCAAACACTGATATTGATATAATAAAACAATATATTATCCTCAATATTTTCTAGATGAATCTTTTCTTCTGTTAGCTATTAATCAACATTAGACCAAGAGATACATAAATATTGTTAAATCTTTTCAATTCAGAGGTCAATCATAACATTAAATTTGTTACTATATCGACAGTTAATACAAAGGGAAACACACTTATCAGCTATAAAATTATAATCACTGACGAGTGAGGTAAGAATAACAATTAATTAATTATCTTGCTACAATGGCATCTGTCTGTGGGTGGGTTTCATTAGGCAGCATGCGAACATTTTGTCCTTGAATTTAATGTGTTGAAAGCAGGAAAAATGGGCTAGAATAAGGATCTGAGTGACTTTAGGAAGTGCCGAATTGTAAAGGCTGGGTTTAACGATCCCCAAAACTGCAGCTTTTGTTGGGTGTTCCTGGTCTGCAGTGGTTAGCGCCTTATAAGCGGTATAAAGAAGGACAACCAGTCGACCACTGACATGGAAACCAGACTCATTGGTTCACATAGGGTAGAGGGCTAGCCCATGTTGCTTCCTCCAATAGAGCAACTACTGCAGCACAATAATAGAAGGGTGGTTTCAATGGTAAGGCCGATTGATGTATATTTTTTCTCTGCAAAGATGATGTAGAGCCCAAGATCAAATGCAATGATTAATTGAGGATTTGGATGCTTCTCATATTATTATTAAATGTTTTGATATAAAGATAATATATATATATATATATATATATATATATATATATACTGGTACCGAATACACTTATGAGCCACCTAATGCTCGAACGTGGTGTTTGTTATGGATGGTCCATTTCTAGCATAGAAGTCCAATAACAAAGATCTCACTCTCACACTCAGGTTCAGATCGGGCAGACCACTCTACCCAATCATTGCCTTCCAGGTTTGTCGATCATTGCCAACCTGGGTGTCACCCAGGAGAACTAAAGAGTCCCTGGTTGGATCCCTTTCTAAGATACCACCAGGACACTCCAAGAAGACCAGATCCTCTGAACTTTCAGAGCCTTCCCTCCTGCAATTATCAACTTTCGCATGGAGGCAATCCTCTCGTTCTAACGTAAAAACCCCAACACTGAAGTGCTCAGATGGGGACTTTTGAGTATTGCCACACCAGCCTGACGCCTCTCCCCATATGCAACTCCAGAAAAGGACCAGTCCCCCAGTCTCCAGGATTTTGTTTACGAAACCAATGCTGTGGGTAGAGGAGAGACCAACAAAGTCTAACTGGTACAGATCCATCTCCAGCACAAGCTCTGGTTCTTTCACCATCAGAGAGGTGACATTCCATGTATCTAAAGCCAGTCTACAATACCAGAAGTCCGCACGCCCAGGCGCCCTCTGTTGCTTGCTACCATTACAGCTTTGCAACCGACCTCAACATCAATCTCTGCAGTTGTTGAGCCCAAAGGGTAGTGGTTCCATGGAGCTTAGCTATGCTCCGCCCAATCAAGAGAAAAAGGAACAGCCACTGGACGCTCACAAACAAGCTCCACTACCAGGTCTGGCTACAGCAGGGTATCGCCGTCTCCCTATTCTGGGTGAATATTCCAAATTCATTTGGTGCTTATTCATTGGGATCTTGATCTCTTATTCTGACCTAGGGTGACCAGGTGACACTGCGCAGCATTTTCATTCCTTGTCCGGTATCCTGCATATTGAGATGATGTACCCAGTTTTGATTGGTTCTAATTTCAATAAATCAACCCTACGGGGGAGATGTTTTCTGGATTTTATCCAATGGCTGCCAAGGAGTTGAGAAGGCCGTCATCAGGGGGTTGAGCCTGCACTGCAAGTGTGCTCTTAATCAAACTGCGCACACGAGTAGAGTGTTGGTCAACCTGTCACCGCCCCGGTGAACAGCCATTGAGAGCAACTTGGGGGATCAGTATCTTGCTCAAAGACACTTCGACATGTGGACCGCAGTGGCCAAAGATTGAACCACCGACCTTCAGATAAGTGGAAAACCGCTCTACGAACTGAGCCACTGTCTCCCCTGTGGCAGTTAACTAGCACCAGTCATTTTTCTTGACTCAGAGATTGCAAAAAACCGTCATGTGGTTACACAAAAGCAAGGTTAGAAGGATGCTGGCTTTACTATAAAATTCTAAGTGACTTTACATCCTGGTGTTCGAGAGGATGATGTTACTATTCATGGTGAGGAATTTCAAACAAACCGAAGGCCTATTTGTTAAGTTTGTATAGTTTATTGTATGTGTTTATTTTTTAACTTAAATAGCTAGTTCGACATTATGTAAAAAAAATCAAGACCACCTTTTCGCATTGGTAACGTGTGTCCCACATTGTCCTACATGAAAAATCACATCCACATTTGGTTCATTGGGATTTGGTCACCCTAGTCTGACCCCTCCCCTGAGACCACTTTGCCTTGGGAGACATACCAGTGACTAATGCCCTGACAACGTAGCTCTTAAGATCACAGAGGCACACAAATCCCCCACCACGTTATGGTGGAAATTCTTTCTTTTTCCAGTAGTTGTTTCCCTTTTCCTTCACTTTCTGAACTAATGCCTTCCACTTCTCCACTGTGACGAAAAAACAAATCTTAAAAAATAAGAGCTGCTTATCTACATGTGTGAACTCACAGATTAAGTAGTTGGGTATTTTTGCAAGCATTTATCTAAACATGAACAAGAATAGTCTTGATGAACAGATACACAAATGGTTAACCTTCGATAAATGTTCAATACCTCAGGATAATACAAACATGGTCCAGTGGTCACCTCTGGCAGCTCTCCACATGTAGGACACAATCTGTGCACACCACTAAACTGGAAAAGTACAATATTTGAAAAAAAAAAAATGGTAATCCAGTGGATAAATAGCCTATTTCAGGACACCGTAACACCAATGAGAGTATAATATAACTCCAGCAGTTTAGCAACCACTACCGCCTTCAATGCAATGAGGGTCAAGACTCAATCATGAAGACCAGAGCATCATGCTTTTATATTGTAGTGAGAGGAGCAATAACAAGGAATTTTTTTTTTGGCTCCCGGCTTAATACATTGACCTGAATGTATATCAGTGCGTGGGGTAACATCAATACTCCCTCTGATAGGCCAGCAAGTTCCCAAGCTCCAACGTTTGCACCAATTCAACTCTGCAATGACTCATGTTTGATCAAGTGTGTATTTACTGTATGTATGTGTACAGACTCTCTTTGCCATTTGTAGATGCCAGCGAGTATCTGTGATCTATTTATTGGCAAAAATACACTAAAAGACAGAGTTCATATAGCTTGCAAATTACAGCTATGGCACAAAACAAACCCCGGTGACAGATCAGTGTTTGGCATCGTTCCTGACATAAAGGCAGAATGTCTAGGCCTCACAGAGTAACACTTCAGAGATGTCAGACTGGCTGATAGCATAGAATTCAATCAGGACTAAAAGAATGATGCTCCACTGCAGCTTTGATGCGCCTTTATACTCATTTCCCCCTGACAGTGATTAAGGTGAAGCTCTATGGTGGCTGCACCTCAGGCAGTCCAGGCAATATGTCAGTCTCCGTGTCTGCTAGTTTGTCTGTGCTCGCTCGTGTGACACGTGTGCATGCATCTGTTAATGCTCCCTGTGCATGTTGCAGTTTTTCACACCCTAGCACACACTGAGACAACTTGCCAATATCATCAGCGTTCCAAGCTGGATGAAGAATCATCTGGATGTGGCTCCTAACAAAGAGTGTTTTGATTTATTGAAAGTTGTTCTACAAGACAAACTCTCTTGCATTTAGCCAGTGTCATGGTTGTATGGTGCTGTGAGACATCTTACAGTAATACGGCAATTTAAACCAATGCAAACCACTGAATCACAGCACACATTCCAAACATTATTCATGAAACTTGAAGAACTATTCATGTTTAGAATCAGTTAAAGCTATGATGAAAATTATTAATGTTAAATTTTTTTTTTTTCATTCTCTGGTCCTCTTTTTTCTTCACACTCCCTGCTCTCCCTGTTTGTCATTACTGTCTTAATCGTTGTCCTGTTAACCCCACCTCCTATTGGATTATGTCTGACCTCCCTTACTCCCATGTGTACCTCTGTGATGTGACGGCAGTGGCATCTGTGGTACAATCCCGCTCTACATGATTTATGGGTCCAGAGCAAAATCCCAATATGTTCACAGGGCCTGCCCACCGCTCCTCAGGATGAGTCAAATGCAGAGAAATAATTTCACTATGCTACGAAACTATCTTAGAACTTTATGTGATTCATCAAAGTAAAATTCAAAATCAATCAATTTCTTACTTGTACTAAGGTCTTTGGTGGTATAAAATTTGTAAATGTTGCATGAAATAGTTTTTGAGATATATTGAGAAACAGTTCCCCCTGCAGAGAAAAATATGAACTGCATGGGTGAAATATGATGTCTCCTCGCGTTGACTATATACATCAAATTTAAATCAGACCAACGATTAGGGTATTATGTCTGAAAAACAGTGTTTTTACTAAAAATCTCCCTCTAGTGAGTAAAATATGAACAATTAGAGTAAAATATATACAATATATAAGAAAGATATCCGAAGTGGTCAACAATTTTTTTTTTAATGAAAATCAAACTTTGTTCCCTGAATGAATTTGACCAGACTATAAACTTTCTGCAACATTAATTTCTTTGTTCTTTTAATATTACATGAATTAAGAGTAAAGTAACAAAAATAACAAAAAAAATTGGTTTGGTTTGGTCTCAACAAAATTGACTGGAATGTGCTAATAACTGGATTTCTTAGAAAGAATAAAATATGATACTTTTCACTGTCTGAAACTATACCAACAGCCCTCCGGTATTCAGTGATTAAAATGGGACTAAAATACCCCAGTTTAAAAAGAAACAGGATCATTTTGACTAATTATGATAAAGATGATAGGATATAAGGACATTAGAACATCAGACAAAGACTACTTTGAAAGTTTTGGTATCAATGTTACGCTTTTCATTGTTAGAGCAAAGTGAAAAGGATAGGTAACAAGGTGGCAACAAAATGTTTGAAAATAACTTACAACTGGTTGGTGGAGGCGCAGTATGGTGGTGCAATGGTTTTCCACAAATTTCCGGGTTCCCAGGTTCCCTGCGGTTACTCGGGTTTCCTAACACCATCCAAAAAACATGCAGTTTTGGTTAATAGTGACTCTAAATTACCAGTAGGTATGGATGTGAGCAGATGAAATGGTTGTCAGTGTCTGTGTGTCGGCCCTGGGTGTGCCCTGCCTCTCGCCCAGTGTACGCTGAGATACGCTCCATCCCTTCTATTATCCTGAACAGGATAAGCGGTTACAGAAAATGAATGAATGATTGTTGGAGGCATTCAATATATAATAATAACCAAAGATAAGTCCAAAGATAAGGGATAAGTTGTGTAAATCCAGGGCCCCTAATTACATTCATACTGCATCGCTTGAATGGCACTTTATGAACGGGAAATTCTCTTCTTTTGCATCTGTGCCCCATTCATTCACTTGACTCTTGATGTACTTTCTATATTTTCAGTTTGTTTTCAATCGATCTACCTTTTTAGGGTATCAAGCAGGAGGTGTGGGGAAATATGTGAAAGCAATTGCAAATATATATATATTTTTTTTCATATTATTCCATCTCCACGATGGGAACACCTCAAACAGTTTGAATCACTTTCATTTTAAAATAACGCCACCACCCTTCAGGGCTCAACAACACTTAGAGGTACCGTTTGGGGGGAATTTCGGTATAAACACATTTAGACTGCTTGCTTGATTACCCACAGAGTCGTGATTTGTTTCGCAGGTTCAATGTGTGAGGATGGAGGTGTGTGCGTACATGAGTAAAAGTGTGATGCAGTCGATGTGCAACCGCTGATGATCATGTGGCAGCTTCATAAGAAATATAGCATATACTGTAGTTGTGTGGTGTGGCATAACCAATGCACTTAACTCTGTCTTGGTTTTAATCTAAAGCTACATGTCTCTACAACAGTGTATTTTTTCTTGCTTTCTTAATGAACTCCCACACCAACCCTTTGTACCGTTCACTCACTCTAGGCCTTCCTTTGCCAAGGTTGCGTTGAACATATTTCCTCTCTATTTTGACCATCTGGCTCATTTACACAGTCAGTTCTGCTCCTCTTTCCTCTTTCCGCATTTTGACTAACCTCTATCTCTTTCTGATGAATACTATTGGATTTTTCTTTTACTCCATCTGCCAGATTGTGGCATGATTAAACATCCTTACATAAATTTGTCTGTCCATCAGATCCTTTTGCATGACACTTTTTAATGCAATTTTGCAACACTGCTGAGATTATGGCAGTGAAGCGAAGCATGATGTATTCTACGGAAAAAAGAAGGTTGTTTGAATGTTGGAGATAGATACAACAGGTGTGTGACACCTATTCCTATTTCATTTTAAAATATAAGTCTGTATTCAAGCCTGTGTCTAAATTTTATCATCAAACTTTCTTTTTAATTACAAGATTATGAACACTAAGAGGCTAAATGAGCTGGATCCGAAAATGTGGAAACTTAAAATTCGGTTACTTTTCACACTGTTTCCGATAAACAGGTTTTCTTTGGATTAATTTAATGAAACCATGGGAAGTATTTCCACATTTGGGTTAAATAAAGTTAATCTTGTAGAGTGATGTCACTGATGCAATGTAATGTTACTAATTCCAGCTTAATTAATATTTTTTTCTGTTCCGAGTCGCTCAGTTGTACGGAACCCCCCTAATGTCAGATTAAAACCAAAAATCTTTAAATTTGTACCCTCAGTCTAGAAATCAAAAAAAATCTAAAACTCTTTCTCTATATATAAATAATCTGTCACTTCAAAATAAAATTGCACATATTGCTTTTGGAGCTGCAATTTACAATTAATTTCATTAGTGATTAATCTTTGTCCAAAAATTTAAAAAAATGGTGAAAGTACTGATCCCTATTTCCCACAGCCCAAAGTAACGTCCTCAATTGTTGTATTTTATATCCAATCAATAGTCCTCAACCCAGAGATATTTAGTTTACTGTTGTAGAGGACTGAAGAAATTATAAAATATCCACATTTGAGAAGCTGGAATCAGAGCATATGGAAATGACCATTGTGAAAAAGAGTCAAAACAGTCCATCGATTATCAAAATAGTTGGCAATTGGTTTAATAAATCATAATCTTTGCGTGGAGTTTATAAAAACATGGGTGCAGATTTACAGATGGATTTCTTTTTGTTTCTGAACTTACACTAGGGAGACCCCCTTGTGTTAAAAGAAAATGAAAGAGACCCCCTAGGGAGACCCCCCTAGTGTCAGTCTAGTGTCTAGTGGTACAGTAGAATCAACCCTAATGAGGCAACAGCAGTAGTTCAGTCAGGGGGACTAGTCTTCTGCAAGCTCAGGGCCGTAGTTCACTTCCCTCACCAATGCAAAATTCTCGGCATGCTCACTCCTAACTCCCTTGCTGTCATTGTCTGAGGGTGTCAAGAAAGATATCAGCTGCTCACATCAGCTGTTCACATCTATCCAACAGCACCTCGCCTACGTTTTTAGCCCAACATGTTGCTGCTGTTATTTTAAGTACGAGTCTCTCTCCTCCTCTAGGATGTTCATTCTACTGTGACCTTCTCCCCTCCAGCTCCCCATCTCCACCAGTTTTCACGGTTTCATCATATTCACTATCTTCACCCTTTCATCGACCTCATCAGCTGATCAGCCACCACAGAGTCATCAGCTAACACCACCAGCGCCACCTGATCATCTTGCAGCTGCACAGGGCAGACGTTCCTCGACTACAAGAAGTCCCCCTGAAGAGTCTAAGCGCTAAAGGCCTCCGTAAAAACTTCATTATTCTCATATCCTCTATTACAATAAATACTAACTTTACTTTGTTATGTCTAGCTTTATTCCAGCGTATTTTTATTATTTCCTTATTGCAAGTGTTTAATTATTTATCTTTCTTGATGTTTTATAACTGTGTTATTTTAACTATGTCTTGATGTTCTTTTGCACTTAGTGGCAATATTCTTGATTGCTTGTGTAAATCACTTCGAGTTGCCCTGTTGCTGAAATGTGCTTAATAAATCAAGTTGCATTGCCTTGTCTCTCCTGATTCAAATAAATTAGATTGACCCATCCATAGTACATTGAGTTAGACAAACATAGTTGCTTAATACTGAAAAAACAACAACAATATAGAAATACTTTCCATTATTTTTTAGGTTCATTGAAAGAGTTACAAAGAAACTGAATCTAAAAAAACGTCTGAACTACAGTACAAACTGGTTGCAGCTGGACTACACACACCCGGACCCATGACTACCAGACCCGTTCAAGTAGCTCACACTGCAAAAATCTAAAGCAATTCCTAAAGAGATCAGGCGGAAGGACAGTAGGTACGTTTAGACGGGACACTTTTCTCCTTTCCGAATTAAACCTTTCCGAATTGTAGTTTGTTGCCTGTTTATGACCTGTAATCTTTTCCGACCCGGTGTTTACAAGCATCCACTCACCTCCTCAGAAACGCTTTTTGTCATGTGCAGACGATCCACACTCGCGTGCAAGGTGGCGATAATGCTTTGAAGAGTTGGATGCCAACCGCCAACATGAACCCAGAACAGGAATAAGACAAGTGGGCATGTGCGGAAGGGACTTTTTGCCCATATAACCCTCCAAATATGTTAAAGTCTTTCAAGGTTGCAATGAATGAATCACTCTCTGATGCAGACCGGTACTGTTTTTATATTTCATCAAAGGTCATAGTACTATCAGAGTACCACTATTGGAAAGATACCGGGCCACAATGGAATCTATAGGAGATAGGCGAGAACATTGAAAGTCATCTGAATTTTGCCACAGAACACCAGAACTTCAGGGAGATTATCCTGTAGACACTGATGAGTTGAAAGTTGAACTGTTTGGAAGACCGGGATCCCCTTACTTAAATCAAACACAGCATTCCACGCTGTATTTGAGAGGTAGCAGTTTTTATGTCGTTATGATGTGTTGATGCTTCAGGATCAGGACGACTTGCTTCAATTGAAGAAAAAAAAAATTCTCTCAAGCACAACAGGTCATGCAGCAAGGCAATGGTCCCAATCATCAGGGTCAGCCCACCTCTAATTAAAAGGGTAGTCTGGTTAAAGTCAGGACCTGAACCCATGCTTTGAATCTATATTGCATGATTTTGGACTGTGGAGGTAAGTCTTGGTACCTAAGTGGATTTGAACCAAGAACCTTCTTGCTGTGCAGCCACAGCGCCAGCCGCTTCACTGCACTAATGGTGATTTAAGTACTTTCTATTTTTTCTAACTATTAAATGATCACACTTAGTGCATTCTCTCATTTCTTTTTTATTTTATATTTCACTTTAGTCATTTTTAGAAGATCCTCCTGATTTTAGTGGGAGTGATTGGTAAAATAAAAGAAATAAGCGGCGTTACAATACTTTATCAGAGCCCTGTAATCATACCCTTGCTTTTAAGGATCCAAAAGCAGACTGACCTAGTCCTGTGAATGAACTTTTCTGGTTAAATATCCCTCATAGTTTGGCTCCCTTCCGTTGAGTGTGTTTGTGTTGGCATGTGTTGTTCAGATGGTCAGCAACGCCCCACTGGACTCCACGACTCTAACTCCACCAGAGGAATACTATGACAGGGCTTTACAGTAATTGGCCTTGGAGGTAATAAGCAACGCTTATCACCCCATCGCCCTCCCACCGAGCGGCCATTCCCATTATCCGCTGCTTGTTCCGATTCATTAAACCTCCAGCGAGATCGGTCAGAGTGGTGGAGGGGAGGACAGAGCATTCATTTTGGTTAAGAAGATTCACCCGCTCCGCTCATGCCTCTCCTCAATCGGGTGCTAATTGACATAGACGTGTTAATGGCTTGAAAAGTGTTTGATAAATAGTAGCGAGCCAGTCTTTGATGAATAGGAGCTGTGTGCTCTCCTCTACTTCAGCTTTTTCATAAAAAATGATGGCCTGTCGGAAAATCTCAGGTTAATGCATCCACTGCCAGCCTCCAGTTGCAATGTGTGTGTGAGCAGGTTAGCGTCTCAAATCTTTTTGAGGCACTCAAGCGTCTTCCCTCAGGTCTTTCTTCCACTTGGAGGGCCGACCTCTATCTTTCTGTGATATTATTTCACTTTTGAAACAATATGTGTGTTTATGCAATCTCCCCTTATCTCGACTAAACCCTTCACAACCGAAGCGATGCGAGGATCCGTGCATCTCATCAGAGCTTTGGTTGGAGAATATCTCTTATGATCTCAAGGACCGATGCCCTTTGTTGTTCGTGGATGGTGGGTAGTAACTCAGTACATTGACTCAAGGACTGTACTATAGTAAACATTTTAGGTACTTTACTTGAGCATTTCTATGTCATACTGCTGTACACTTCTACTCGGCTGCATTTCAATAGGAAACCTCTTTAATTTCTATTCTATTTCTATTTGTCAGACAGCTGTAGTTACTGGTTACTTTTCAGATTACCATTTACTTACACTTTTATGAATTAAGCATTTATTTATGGATTAAGGACATCCAGCTACTTTTGAAGATAAATAAACTTGTTTAAAACCTCTTGCATTAACAACCCAGTTTTGATGTGAAGGTGTGGACAGGGATTTTTGTTGGCGACAGATGAATTTTTGGTCATTTTTGCAGATTTTGGCCGATTAACTACAAATTTCAAACTTTAAATCATAGCGAATCTTTATGAAGACCATATGAGATATGTCTCTTAATCAAGGCAGCAATGGATTCCCCCCGAGACTCTGTTCTCATATGAAAATCTAGGGGCGTAGACACGCAACTTGTAGGTGTGCAGTTCATTTTAATTTCATTGAGAAATTAATGGAAAAAAATGGCTAGAGAGCACAAGTTGGTTTTACGAATCTAAATAGGCATGCCGCATATTCTACAACGGACTGGGAAACCCTCTGGCATGGTCCTTTGTTGTCTCCGAGCACTTCCAGGTTTCTCTGGTTTCATTTCCAGGTTTCTCTTCTCTTTAGACTGAATCAAAAGTGTTCTAGGTTTTAAATAAAGATGCCAACGGTAAAAATCTAAATAATAAACCAATAAAAAAAAAGAATTCTCTAAATGAAATTTAATTTAACTAATACGGATGAATTATTATTACCAGTTCTGTGGTGAATTCTAAGGCTGGATAAAAAGCGGGCTTAACCTGAAGTGAATACAGCTTTCCCTTTGCACATAGAAACTACCGCTCAAAGGCATCAATGGTTGTCACACTGAACAGCCCCTCTTATTAACACCTTTTTCCACAAAGTGGGATGAGGCTACTTTCAAGCTGTTGATGGAGCCAGATTAGATTTGGTTCAACTGGTGTAACTAAGAACTGGTTTGGGTCCACTGGCTGGAGAGGCACTGGAGCCACATCATTACATCCATCAGGCACTAGAGCAGGGATGTCAGACTCAATAACCGAGCGGGCCTAATATTTAATATCGGACTCAAATCAAGGATCAAACAGGACTCAAATTGGTTCTGTTTTTTCTAATAGTGTCATTATGGTACATTCTTTAATTACAGCCATATCAGCCAAACAAAAACAGCAAACAGGTTTACCCCTGATGTCAGTTAGTAGTTTTTCTGAATCTCCCACCTATCTGCAAAGCCCCATTTTTTTAGATCCCGCCCTTCGTTTAGCTTCTCTGACGGCTAACTTACACTGTGGACTTTGTTCAAGTGACTGGCTAAACGCTGACCTCTGATTAGAGTCTGGCGCTTGCATGTCTTGATTGACATGGCAGCTATTGCACTACATTCTGGGGTTTGAACTATCTATGGTGTTTATGTTGTAAACCAGCGGCCCTGTGATTTCAGTAATTAGATATAGTCTCACGGACTGAACATAATTGTTCAGCAGGCCGGATATGACCCGCGGCCTTCACTTTGACATGTATGCACTAGAGCCATGCCATTACGTCACAGAGGCAATAGAGTCACATCACTGCATTAGAGATACAATATAACCATGTAATGACATCAAACAGGCATCACAGATGTAACAACAGCCACGTCATTAGAGCAAAATGGCACTAGAATCATGTCTTTACATAAACAGAGGCAATACAGCAAAGTCATTGGGGGCATTACAGACACACAAATACATTACAAAGGCACTAGAGTCGCATCATTAAGTAAGACAAGCCCTGGAGCCATGCCATTACATCACTATTTTCTCTAAATTGTTTCGATAGACGTTTGTCAGCATACACTGAAAATGCTGTTTGATGAATTTATTTAATTTTATCATTTCAACTGGTCTCGCAAAAATAATTTTAATCAATATCCAGACATAATTTTTCAAGATGAGCTGTCCTTACTGAAAAAAGTCAAACAAAATAAAGAATATCTGGACAAAGATGAAATAAATGATATTGTGGGACCTATTGACACAATGAAATTAATTCAATTTAACTCATTTATTTTTTCAGTATAGGTCATGAAAGGTCAGCCCCCCCCCCCCCGAATTTCTCATCCTTGAATTGCATCTGCCTGGTGGCTGTTGGCATCTGTAGAGAGGTACAGATAAAATAATTAAAAAAAGGCAACACCAACAGATAGCTTTGCCACTTATATGCAAAACGCTGCGGCTCAAACCGCAGAGAACGGGAATTTTCTAAATGACCCTCTCGCTGATTTTAAAGTAGGCCTATTTCATCATAACGGTGTCTATGACCAGCCCTGCGGGGGACCGAATGAGCGTTCCGTCTTGATTCAAACTGTCCTATTATCAACTTTTGTGCATTGTATCAATTTTTTTTGATAAAAGGGAAGAAAGCCAACAAAAGCTGGAAAATCCCGCTACGAAAAACAGAGGCTATTACACATGCTGCATTATTTCCTTGTTGCCTTGTGGTGGCTTAGATGGGACTCGCCATTCACAGAAACATTGCAAGTATTAAGCACTCCTGCCTTCTCTTGGCAAGGCACTGTCATTTTCAAGACAGGAACATTTGCTCTGTCATGCTCTCTCATTCTGTCCCTCGGCTTCTACTTAACTGCTTCTGTCATTCTGGAAGCAGCATTTGCTCAGTCACCCCCTATCTCCTCCTCTCTCTCCCTCTCTCTCTCTCCTTCTGTTCTATCATTTGTTCCTCCTTGCTCTCCTTCTTCTGCTTTCCAGCAGAGACAAGATAGCAAAGACATAGAACAAGCACTTGTGTCTTTTTCCATTCATGCTTAAACAGCGTTGAGAATTACACACACCCTGGTCTGTGCAGCCATGCCAAGAATAAAAGCCCTGAAATTATTAAAACGCAGCCAAAACATAAATCCCCACGATAATCTAATGTAATGAGGGATGAAAATGATAAAATAGGTCTATAAACGCATCAGACGCATCATCACCACAGGAATTATTTAAATATTCTTCTCAGGCACCAATCCACACTAAAACCAAACCATACAAAACAAGCATCATTTTTTCTTTTTTTTCAACAATGGATTAAATTCATTCCACCTTTTTGTGACTTGCAGAGCAGTGAAATCCTCTCCTGGAAGCCTTGAAAGAGCTTCGCTGTTGGAACTCAGTGCGCTTTTACGCTTGGCCGCATGGTGGCAACCTGCGCTGCGCCGCTCGCGCGTCAGAACCCAACGCTCCCTCAAGAGGAACCCGGGACTCGTCCTCATCCGACACACACCGGCAGCCCGGCTCTCCTCCACGGCAGGCTTCCACCATGACTGTGTGATTAGGTGCGACTTCATCATCCCCTGCTCTCCCAGCTCTTCAACTTATTCTCCTGTACAACTCCGTTCCCGACCTTGAGCGCGCGCTGTGGAGGAGCATCCGCATGAAAGTCTTCGCTCTGGAGAAAAGCTGTCCACTCTGTGGTAGAGATCAGGGCGAAGTTTGAAATAAGAGGCAGGGAGAGAAGATCGCGGCATATCTTTTGAGGACAGATGGAAAAGTAAGATGCGGTTCTCCTTCTTACAGGTGCAGCCAGAGATGGAGCGCGCTTGGTTTTAACCTGGATCCATCCAATAATTAAAAGAGAACACACAATTAAGCACCTGCTTAACGGAAAATCTACTACCCTGAAGATCCCGAGGAGCAAGTTTGTAGAGTTAAACAAAGACCGAATCGCTACGGTTGAGAAAGGCTACAGCTACGGACCGGTTTTAGCGCTCCCGGACTGCTGAGAGCGGGCGGGATCAGAGACCGGGCACCGGACGGACTCTAAAAGAATCACACCGGCAATCGGACTCAGCAGGTCGCCTACAGCACGCCGGACACTTGTTGTCCAGTCTGCCCACTTTGGAACAATGTTTGCGGACTCCTTGCACGGATCGATGTGGGGCGCCACATGGATTTTATCTTTTTCCTTACTCATCCACTCCAGCCAAGCTCAAGGTAAGAGGGGCCGATCAATCTCCTGAAATTCCCATTGATGTGTAGGACCCCCCCCCCCCCCCCCCCCCTGCTATGTTTGATCCTATAATTTCCTCATCAGGCCAAACATCAACGAAACACATGCGCGCGCGCGCACCGCTTTTATTTCTGTCTGTTGTCTCTCTCTCACACATCCTCTCCTGTTATCCTCCCGATTGCACATTTCAGTGACACTTGATCACATGCTCCTCTTGGCACTGAACTTCACCTCCACCTGAACTTTGTTACTTTCTCATCCAGCAGATGCCTGGCGCACATATCATTTGCACATTTTGAAGGCTGCTCATGTTTTATTTCCCTTTTATTTTTTTGCATTGCAAATCAGATCGTACAAGAAAACACGACTGTAAGCCAAATTAGTCAGATTAATACGTAGTAATTAATCAATAATCCATCATCTCCCACGGAAATTAAACTTCGCGCGCTGAACACGCGGCGTAAACGGATGCACGTGCAGCCAGCCTAAATGATGGAAACTCGTTGCTTCCCTTATATGTATGCTGCATGTTTCCCTGGAGCACTGTCTAATGTGGCAGTTCGCTGGGACTTGTGTATTTTCTTATGTTTCAGGAGTAGCCTAGTTACTGGAGTTGGAGTCAAATCCTCAGCACAATAATCCCACAGGATCCCTGTAATATTTCTGTGGCGACATGTCTGTGGTGCCCAGCACCAGTCTGCTGTAACCTCAGGCCTTCTCTTGTTACATTTTCATCCAACTGGCCCTGTAGGGTAATGAAAATGATGATATCATTAACAACAGTTTGTTTTTATAAGAGCACAGCCAGATGCTGTGGGAAATAAATGTCTGTTGAAGACATCCTCCGATCACAGAAGCCAAACTTCCACTTTGACTAAGGGTCCATAAGGGTCTCCCAGGGGGTGCACAGCAGAGCGCTACTTAATTGCAGCCTCACTCAGCATCCGAACATACTGAAAGGATGATGGTGCTAGAGCCTTCGCACTCCTCTCAGTGGGTTTTAGGTGGAACCTTTATTGCGTCCATCAAATTTACAAGTTTGAAAACCTCAAATTCAGATTTATTCACATTTCACAATTTGTTTCTGAGTATTAAAGGTGCAAATTCAGGGTGAAACACCTTTATGGGGACAGGTAGTAGAGTTCCTCTGCTGCAACCTCCTCGCTGAGGTAATTGGGATTCAGGTTCTGTACGAGCGGAGTATTACCTCGCTGCATAGACTGTAAGCCCTCGGTGGCACTCACTCAATAATATGATGCAGAGAAGATGAAAAAAAAACAACAAGTCAGATATCCATCATTCATGAGGGCATATAGTGCCTGACATTTAAAGGAGATAGATAACGTGTGTGACCCAGGGATTAAGAAGCCTGACTTTGTTGCTTCCTCCCCCTCTCTATAACTATCCATAACTATTTTCCCCCGTCTTCTTGCTGCCGGTATCTGATCCTGGATTCCAGCTCCTACTCCGCCCTCCTTTCCTCTTAATGCTTATTTATCAGAGCACTTTAAATGAGGACATATTTTCAGCAGCAGCCCGCGGATGAGTTCCGCTCGGGATGGGCATGCTTGCATAAAGGGATACGTCCGTGCGAGTTAGCGGATGACCACTACCAGTCACTTTAACTCTCTTTCCCCCCCGAGTCCGATTCATTACACAGCCGCTTCTCGGCCAAGAATATGTGGGGTTTAATTGCACTATCTTCTGACTGTTCTGCGTCCAGCTCATTGAAAGGGACGCAAGTGTGGGCTGCTCTCTTTCCGTCCGATGATTAAAGAACACGATGAGGCGAGTAGCATGCCTCTGGATGGACATGTGAGCCCGTGCCTGCCACATTTTAATGACCAAATGTCATTAAAATGACTTTTTAACGATGGGAGAGCTTCCTTTATCGCGCAGAAATGCCGTGACATCTCGTTTGAAGGCGTGTTGAGCAGATGTATGGCTCTAATTTGTTGTGTTTTATTGCATGATGTCACAAATCATCAGCGTACAGAGCTGGTGTTTCAATATTAATAAGTATGATTATACATAGGCTGCTTAGCCTTCTGACTGATGGCCGGAAAATTCTCACTTGCTCTGTCATTTGTGAGCATTCTGCATGTTAAAGGAAAACCCCTTAAGGTATAAACATAATACTAATGGTAGATGATACAAGAACACACACTTCCTCAAAGTAGAAAAAAACGCCCATCCGCTCAATTAAACTGTGAATATTTTGTTTTAGATGACATTATATGAGCTGTCATGTCTGTCCCACTGTTCACCTACGTTCATTTAGTGAGGTCACGCCGAGACAATGCAGCGCTCGCCTGCTGGTTTTTGTCATTCTGAAAATGTCTATTTTAGAGCCAGAGCAGCAGGAGAGGACTCTATCGGAATGTCATGTTTGTCATACACACTTCTGCATCACTCAATGTCTGCAGATTAGCTTGACTGGCTCCAGTTCCAGTTTAGGAGCTTTAGCGGGAGTTGAAGTCTCCCTTCTGTCATAGGCGTGGCACTCACATTAACATGCATAAGGACGGCGTGGGGGTGCTGGGACACTTTGGCACTGCAATTTCACACTGTTGTTTGCACGACATCTTCAGAGCGATGACCTATTTTCAGCTGGCTCTATTTGACATGGACCTTGTCAGAGTAATACAAGTCAAGGGAGTCATCACCATTTTAAATCTGTAACCAGATTGGATTGAACTTTTAAAGCTCGGATGGAATGACGTGTGAAAGCACCTTGAGTGCTTAAGAGAGAGAGAAAGTTGATGCATACTTATCACAAAGAGTGAATGAGTGACAGAGACGTGGAGTCATGTTTCCAAAATACTTATTCATACTGAGCTTTTGCAACTTCGCCCCAAAAAAGAACCTTCTTTGCGACACCTGGGTTTGTTTACACTCAATGTGTTATTTTAAGATATGATAGTCTGTTGCGATGTCTTGCATATGCAGTGCGTTTAGCAGTGCTTTCTAAAAAAATGAATGAAAAAAGCAATTATTTACCTCCCTCGTTAACGGCAGCTGATCTTGTTCTCCCCTTCGATGGTAAGGAGGCCCTGGCATCATGGCAATTTAGTCCAACCAGGAACCAGTGGTTCTTCTTCTGCCGGGGTGACAGCACTGGTAATTGGAGTGATAGCTGCTTTTCAGTCTTCTTTTTATGTTATTATATGTCGCCAAAATGTCACACCCCCATCCTGCCTTTCATGCTGAAGCCTGATTCTCCTTTGTTACTACTTCAACTTGTTTCTCAGAGGTGGAACAAGGCCGACTCTCCATTACACCTCCATTGCGTCTGTACAGTCTCACATTGAGTTGGCCATGTAAAAGATACTAAAGGCTCTCGGCTGAAGAAGTGCAAGCTGCGGTTCTATGCTGCAGCACCAGTCTCTTATTCTCTTCTTCTTCTTTTTGATGTGACTCATCTTTTTCAATCAAAGTCCTTATGTGCCATAAAGACATTGTTTTTGTGTATGTGTTTTGTGTATGTGTTTGCATATACCTGAGACCTTCAGGGTTCAATCTCCTAACCCATGGAGGTAAAACACAGACAGCAGATGTCTGAAGCGCAAATCAAGATTATCGATCTCACCAACCGTGATCTTTGATATGAGTCAGTCTTATTAGGCAGCAGAAAGGACGGCACGCGCAGACAATAAATCAGGCTTGGAACCTTTAGGCGGTTTTAACCTAGCTTTCACTTAATTCACCTCAAATCAGAAGCTGTCAGAGTTTTGTGAAAATAAATTGTTATTTTTTTCTGCTTACATATTTTTTGCTTTAAGTTGAAAATAGCTATCAGATAAGAGCGTTCGGAGACTGCAAACTGAGCTTTCCCTCAAAATGGTCCTTTCTCTCCACAAGTTGCATCCCTGTGAAATAAGCAACATTATTGGCGGAGCATGTTAATAGATTCTTTCATCATGAGAACATACATGTAGAACTTGGATCCATCCAACACTTTTGCTGTAGTGATAAGAGCTGTTATGGAAGAGGCAGCATTTCCAGTTTGTTCCCAAAAGTGAATAATGTTCCCATAAAGGGCCTATGTCTGGTAAAAGCTCTTTGCAAATGTGTGTGCAACCTTTTAAGGCTGCCCTTGTGTTTCTACTAATGGCAATAATTAACCTTTCATATTGCATGTTGGCTAATACTGCAGGTTATAGAACTGTCTCCCCAATTTGAATACAATTGTGGGTCCCATTTGGACTCCATTGTTTTTAGAGTGGTGAGGCAGATTAAATATGCACCAGTCCCATATTGAATAAGCTGTATAAAAGGGGAAAATGGCTTGTCATCAATTTATGACTAATGCTTTGTTGACAAAGTCCATTTTTTATGGCCTAGAGTCTTTTGACCAGTTGTATTTGATGAGCAACAGAGGTCATTCCATTTTACTACTGAGGGCTGGTAAGACAATTCACGGTCAAAGTCCAGTGGTAGATTTCTCAGAGGGATGTCTAGAGTTTAACTGGATTACGTTCAATAAAAAAAACTTCCCAGCCAAGGTCTCTCACAGTGTTACGTCTGAAAGAGAGGCATAACTAAAAAACGTTTTCCCAACCAGGAAGCATTTCAATAAATCTTGCAAATGCGTTTTTTTTTTTTACTGATCTGGGCTTTTCTTACCAATACCAGTTACTTAAAATTGTTGAGAGTGTTTCAAAGAGATGCTGAGTTCTTAAACTCTTACACAAGTTCTCTAAAAAATTCAATCAGAACAATAGGAGTTTAATGCATTTGAAGACACTAAACAGAAACACCAAGAAACCCAAATGGTTCTATAACAGTATTTAAATATGAGAAACTTAGATGACAGATGGTACTAAGATTGTACTTCAGTGAAATTGAACATGTATTAAATCATTCTTATCCACAAAATTTTGAAACTGACAAGGGCATCATGAGATTAAACAAGAAGGAGGATGGTGACATAATGACAGATCGTCAGAGATTTAGATGCACAGGTGCAGTTATGGGCACACACTCCTTACAAATGCTCTTAACGAAGGTGCTAATAAATGTTCTCCATTTAGTATGGCTGTCAAAGGCAATGCCTTACAATGATTTTAATGAATCCCACTCCATTAAAGATCCATCAGTGAACATCTCACCTTTTTATGGTCATTGACACAGCCCTTTTCACACTCCCTCTCCCAGATACACATTTCGGCCTTCCGCTAATAATTGGTAGAACTTTTTATATGTAATAATAATCAATAACCAGTCAATGTTCTGTTATTTATTACAATTGAGGCCTTTATTGCCTTTAGTAGGCAACTAAGTGTGTTTTTGGGTGGTGCCACTGGCTTTACAACAAATTATCCTTTGTGATAGCGCGGTAACTCAAAAACTATTTAACGGATCATCTCAAATTTGTATACCCCCTTAGACCTTAGTGTCAGGAAGAACTGGGTTGATTTTGGAATATGTGGGTTGTATAGTTCCAATATACATTATTAGCTTTATCTCTCAAATGTTCGGGGTAGAATTTCTCAACCGTTGGTCCAATTTAGTCCAAATGTGGTGAATATGAATGGTCTTCAGGAGATCTATCTTTAAAATATTATAATTTCCTCTAGTAGTTCAGTCCAAATATGGTGCAGATGCATTAAGGTGAGGAGATTTAGCTTTATACATTTTATATTATACATTTTAGTCACTATGGGAAGCTTTTCTTTTTATGAAAAACACTTTCTTACATTACTTTTAACCATTGGCCCCATTCAGTCCAAATTCGGTGCATGTAAATTGACCCAAGGATATTTATCTTGTATGTATCATAGTTTAAGCATATAGTTCATATTTTACTCACTAGAGGGAGCTTTTTTTAATGAAAAACACTACTTTTCAGACATAACTTCCTGACCTTTGGTCTAATTTAGTCTGCATATGAATAGACTCGAAGAGCGCTATCTTGAGCCTATCATATTTTATTTTAATAGTTCATATTTTACTCATTAGGGGAAATGTTTTTCTTTTTTTACGGATCGGATGGCACAGGCTAGCTTTCACTCCTTATGCTAACCACTGCAGACGACACATGCTCATTTATACTGCTGGGAACAAATCATCTTCATGGCAAAATATTCTTATAAGCCCCGAACACTGGCAGGCGCCGTTGTAACGAGAAAGTCAATGTTACTCTGACGTCAACTGTCAGTCGTTGTAATGTTATGTCGAATATGTGTTTACTATTAACAGCAAAGAGTCATCATTGCATCATCAGAGCTTCATTTACTTCGTACTTCCGTGTCCTGATTTTCACTTTGTGTTTACGCCTACTTTTGTGCACCCATGTACTTGTGCGAGGAGGGAAGAGAAGAATGTATTACAGATTATGTGTTCAAATCTTTGTCTTCCGCTTGATCAAGGTTTAATCTAACCGCAGTGACCTGCCAAATCTGACTGATTTTCATGGAATTAGTATGCAGCTCAACATTACCCACATCGTCTGAAAATATTGGATAATCCTGCATATTTAAGGTATCAAAGAGGCTTGTTAGAATGCCTGCTTAAATTCTGACTTAATTAAAACTGTATGCAAAGAAGGAAAGACGAACGTCCCTTTGATACCTGTGAAATGAGTTTATGCAGCCAGAAGATCACATTGATCAGACTTCAGTGCCAGAGCCTGGGACTATTTCTGGCTTCTGACGTCACAATATTTTATTCCCGCCATGGTGTTACCAGATTTGTCATGTCAGATTAGATGATCTTCTTGGTTGGAAAACAGACCATTCACTCATGTCAAGCGATTCAATATTGATGAGGTGCGTCAATCATGGCTGCGGAGGGGGAAGTCCCCCTCTCCCTGGAAGTATTTGGTTCAAAGAAGTGGAAAAGTGAACTTTATGTTTTTAAAAATACTTGAGGTAATGAATGTTGAAAATGAAAATTGGGTTTTGGCAGTTGTGTAGCCTACACTACTTGGTAAAAAATAAGTATAATGATGGTAACTATTTCATCCTACTGTTCAATGTCAGGGTTCATTGTGGGGGGAAATGAAATATCTTAGACTTTTCCGAATGGGGAGTATCTTACATGCCAAATTCACTTCAAGAAACTGATCCTCATTTGTTGTCCTTATATTCATGTCCGACACAGGGAATTTGATGGCTATGACCATATTGACTATCGAGTATTCTGTGCAAGATTGGTAGACTGGAAACCAAAGTTTGGATCAAAGAGCACAACTCAAGAACACAGGTGATAAAATAAAGGAAGGCACATGACGATAGGGGAGCACAGATTCAGTACACAAGGAGGCAGAGGTTACATGACGCAGGTATTTACAAGATGGAGCACGTCGATCACAGGGATGGGGAGCCACAGGAGGAACGGGGACCCTGAAATAAGAGGGATGCGAGTCACAAGACCACAGAAGCAAACACTGGGGAACAGTAAGAGAACGTAACTAACTACAGACAAGGCATAGCAGACAATGAAAGTATGTTTTAAAGAGTGACTTCATCACTATATTATTATTGGATTATATGACGGCAAAAGAAATGTTAATCTAGCCAACTTTTCACACTTCCTTTTGTAAAATCTTTTATGGGATCTCTGTCAGCCTTTATTAAGTATTGGACTACTTAAAGGGAGACATTAAATATAGTAGCTGCTGGAGAACTACGAACCCAGGGTCTATCGACTGAGCTGAATGGCACCCCCTTCTGGAGTGCACATTTTGGAGGCACGTCAAGGTGACGCATGCCTTGTGACACCATTCCTGTTCCAGCAATGACAAACTGATTATATACTTGTAGCAGTATTAGTGCAGTGCAGACCTACCCCAAAAGAGAAAAATTGATGCCTCTTTTTCATTTGTATAGTTTATTAATACAGAAATCATTTCAATTCAAAGTTATTTTTTTGCCCACAAGGGGCAAAACCTAAGGTCACATAGCGTAGTACAGAAAAAGATGTGTAATACAAATAATAGTGAGATAAGATAAGCCTTTATGCTTCCCGCAGTGGAGAAATGTTTTTGTTAGAGATGTGAAACTATGTACAAGTGTTAGAAGCAGGAGGGAAATTGAGGAGCAGATTGATAGATAAAGACAATACAGTATTGCAGACTATAACTATATACAGTTGTCTTGGTTATATAGTACCGTACAGTGGAAATATGGAATTCAACGAGCTTTTGGGACAGAAGTTGGGTCTCTTTGAGTTCCTTCCACCTAAACTCAAACCCTGCTGCATGCAAAGGGTGGAGAGGGCTCTGACAGAAAATCTAATAATATTAGAGGAGAATTTGACTAACCATGCTGACAAGCATAGAACATTCCCTCTTACTCACTCAACAGCTACTGTTTGAGATGTGCAACATGTGTTTTTGAAGAACGTTGAATTTTGTGCCTCTACAATTAAAATAAAACCCGCTGTGGGTGGAAGGCAGGATGAGGTGAACCTAACTTATAATAATAATAATAATACATTTAATTTATAATGCACTTTAACTTGAGTTAGATGTCATAAAGTTTTTATGGCCCGCTCCTCAGAGAATCTTTCTCTAGGACGATTGTATGACCCAATCAATGCCATGTCACATCTTTCACATCTGTTCAGTAATTCCAGCCTCCTTTCGGTTACTCTCATCCGATGGAGCACTTTCTAAAGAAAAGAATCCAAAAATTTCACCCATTCTGCCTCTCTGAAACACCAGTTACATAACCTTCCAAAAAGTTACCATTTGATTAAAGTCTTTTATATTTGCACGATTTAAAAAAAAATCTTGTCTTAGTTATGTGCAGACCAGACAGCTTGAGCAAAACAAGAGAAGTAGGGCTGAATGGAGCTGCCTTATCCTCAAATGTTTTTTTTTAGCTCCTGCCATTTGCCTGCTGCCTGGAATGCATCAAAGAAAGGAGTCTGGTCAGTGTTTGCCAGAACTGTCCAATTCGTCTTTGCACGCTTATTAATTTGCATTCTGTATCGTGCGGACTTGGAAAGGAGGCCACCCGGGCCAGCTGGGATGCCTCACTATGAACAGAGACGGACAAGTTCTTGCTAAATGACCTGCTGGAGTTCCAGCCAATAAAAACAGAAAGGACACTTGTTTTCTTTTTGGCTTCAGTAGTGAAAGGCTGATTATCATTGTTCAGCTATATATCCTAATTGGGGCTCTGGCTGAAGTGGATTGTACCAGTTTTGTTGATTGCCTTTCTTTTTTTCTCTGAACTAGCCAGAAAGCAATTTTTTTCTCTGACTGAGGAACTATGGATCTACATGTCTCTTGCTCGATACAGTATATGTTGGGAGTGTAGGTTGGGAATGCAGGTTTTTGTGTAAAGTTTACCATACATACACACTGAAAAATAGGTTCTTAAATGACCCAAATGCTTTGTTGATGCTGCTGGGTAACAGTTTAGGTTGGTTTGACCTAACATTGGGTTAAAAGTTGTCAGCCAGTACATTGGGTTGCATATGCAACCTGTACTGGAGGCTCATAATTATTTTTTTTCTTTTTTAAATATACCATTATGGACTCGAGTTCAGTGGATGTTTCCCAATCGGAGGGTCGGCAGGGCGGTGGTTCTAGCCCAGCAGTCTACATGTCATAGCTCTCCTGGCACTTCTCAGGGGCTTCCCACTGCTGACCTTAGGGAATAGTCAAATGCAGACAAATAATTTAACATGGCGTACTGTGTCCATTAAGTATTAACTGGGCCTATGCTGTCATCCCCGATAGCAAGGATATCCCCGGTTATACCCAAATGCCCTACGTTGAAAAATAACCCTCTTATTGAACTTCTCAAATTACATTTAAAGTGTATCAACAATATTCTTTTTCTTTTTAAAGAATGCGTTCCCCAATGAGGGAAATATAAACTATTTGAGTAAAAATGTATATGTTTTTTCTTTGACTTGATTAACTCTACAGAAAGAATGGATTATTGTTTATTGTCATGAAATTCCACCTCCCTGTTTTAATATCACGCGTTCCAATATCTGCTGAGCAAAGCCACGCCACCATCCAACAAATTAGCACCTGGAGGTCCTCTCCACTTTTACACCACACATTAGAATCAAGTGCTCAGTAGTGAGTATGATACTCCCCCTGTGCATTTCCTTCAAAGTGGGCTCCAAAATGATAAAGGCAATAAGCCAGAGGTATGTATGTGATTATAGAATTGAACTTTTTCTTTACTTTTTAAGAGGGCCATTGTGCATGAGGCGATAGGCACTGGGACCTGGAGTCAAGGATTGTTTACCACCTTCCTCCCTCATCCTTGCAGATGGAAATGGGCATGGACCGAGTGACACTAGCTTCAGGAGGCTCCCATATCTGACTCACTCATGTGGGTCCTTCTGCTTTTATAACAGAAAAGCTCTCAGATTGTCTAGGGTCTGGTTAGAACCACCCCTGAAACCCTGTAATTGCTGTTCCCTGGGGAAGGTGTTTTGTGTGTAAGCAGGTGAACTCTGAATTGGTTTGTATATGTAACCACAGTGGATGTGGGTGTGTGTCAGTGTGCAAGTGGCCAGTCTGAACCCGTGGGCCAGTAAGCAGTCCTTCAGCTTTCATTGCGTCCCTGACATGCTGCCACACAATGGGCTCTCTCGGGGATATAATAATCTTGCTGCAACGCCGGATGATAAAAAAGATTGCGGAAAAAACCCTGCAACGCAGTTTGTTGAGGGGCTATTAGATTGAAAACGCCCACAGCCATGTATTTTTTGAATTAAATTAGTTCAGCTTAAACTGCCTCCATTGTCTGCATACCTCTGTAGAACTGGCATTCCTCTTTCTCAAAGAAGTCTATTGACAAGCAAATCAATTCACTGGTTTTGATAGGGATGGAGGACGGCCTGATCGATTCTGACACTCACGCCATCTTTACCAGACATCTCATCAAAGGTGCATTCCCGTTTTCACCAACCCAATGCCCATCTCTTCAGCACATGGTTCCACTGCATATTTAACAATCCTATGCAGAAATAATGGGAACTTCACCCCCAGTTGGATTAATCAGCCATAACCATATGCTACCGTGTGCAATTACGTTGCAATTTTGACCAAGGGAAACAGCTGTTACCATTTGAAAGGCTGGAAAAAGGTTGTTATTGCCTTAACTTTGATTTGTTGGGTGCTTTGATTTGATGAGAAAACACATTTGTATGCTTTACATAATAATAACCCTGAATGAGGAGAACCATTAGACCATGAGACTTTCTCGGCTTCCAGCTTCCAGATGCATTCAAGAAAACCTTGCTGTTATCACCTATTACTCAGATTATAGGTGGAATGAGTGTGTTCATTCATTTCAGGTTGAGTGAACTTTCTAATCTCTGTATATTAGATTCAATCATCTAATGACATTGGAAAATATCTGTGATTGCCGGGGCTGTAACAATTATATACTGGGGGCTATCTCTCTAATGCGACCAATTAAGGAAGTTACATTACATGTGACGTCTGCTAGCAATATTCCCGCCTCAGCATTCCATCCCTTTTATCTGACAGATTTGATTTTGTTTATACACTGGTTTTTAATAGGCTGCATTTGATGAAGCTGTCCAAAGCATAGGGTCGGCAATGAGTGTTCAGGTATATAATAATAATAATTTTTCAAGACTATTTTCCTTTTCTAAACAGTTGTAGTGATGTCGGAGCGGCTGTAGCTCAGTGGGTAGAGTTTCTGTCTCCCAGTCGGAAGATCAGAAGGTAGCCATAGAACTGCCAACTCAGTCAGACACACTGCCCTCAACTTGCAGTGATTTGTGGCGGACAAAGGGAAAAAGTTATTACCTATAGTATAAAAAGGTCATAAGAAGTTGTGTAGTCTGTACTAAGGTTTAGACACACATTTGTTGGGCTCTGGTTAACAAATGAGTTTCCTTCTAACTCCAGTCATCGTTCAGCAGACGGTGAAGAAGACTGTGACAGAAAGTCCAGCAGGATAGCTGAAGTGGAGGTTTTAAATGAAACACAGTTTGACAGTTGAGTTGGTGGAGGGTTGACGGTAATGGAAGAGACTGGGCATTAGGGTCTGATAAGTCGGATAATTCTAGGTACGTTTCGGAATTCTTCCAGTTCCATTTCTGCACTTGTCGGCACAGCAGAGTAGACAGTACATTAGGCCCTCTTTGAGTCTTTCATATAACTGTCAATTACTGCCTTTCTTTTCTGGGGCTTTCAAAGAGTCTCTGCAGTTGCTTGATATTGTGTCCTTTTATGTAATGAGCCAGTGAATGAACTTTTCACTGAATGAGTAATACGAATGGAAGAATGTAATAATGAATCGTCTTTTAGAGGAACAACTGTATGAGGCCAATACCTCCCCAACAATACAGTAAATGGATGCTCCGTTGCGCAGCTATGAAAGCTGATCTCATTTGAATTTCTGAAACTAGCACTTATTTTCATCTCTTTTTCTGTGCCTTTGTTTTGATGGGTTTTACAATCAAGGGCCAGTCTTGAGAGAGACACGAGATAGTTCCTCATCAGCACATATCTCACATCGCCAGAAAATAATATTTTCCGCTTGTGTCTTCACATTGATCACATGTGCCCATGGTATTGGTTTTGAAGAGTTCCTTTTGACTCGAGCAAAACATCATGTAAACAACAAGCAGTACTCAAATCACTTTTTTTGTTAGCCAACGTCTTTTATGCGAGCGGACCAACACGCACAGAGGAAGAGGAGCTGAAATAAAAAGGAGAGGAGTCAAAAGCAGAATCAGCAATTAACTGGAAGCCAATCAGAAGGTTAATTTAAGTGTCATTTTGAATACTGAGAACTCTCCTTTTTCTCAGTGGTATCAGCTTAGACGTATGATATCAGCTACAAACTGAGAGTCCTGCTTTCGGTACGGCTTTAAGAGGCTGGAAGAAGATTGAGAGAAAGGAATCTGCTCACTGCTTTCTTTCATGCTTTACACTTGAGCAGCCACCCAAATGTAGGTTTCTTAGATTAACATCTTGATTATAATCTGCTTGCATGGACTTTACACATGACCAAGCCACTTAACACTCCTAACAGCCTGCTTAATGAGAGTGACCCAATGATAATGGTCGGTGACAGAGTGGGATGGATGCAGGGATTCAGGGTTTTGACCCACATTACTTTCGCTTGACCTCAACTCAAGCACACCCACAGGTAGACTTATTTATATTCGCAGGAGGCCAACATGCACGCCGTCACAGTGTCTATCCATGATGTGAATTGGACACACAAAGATAATCACTCTCTCCCAGAGCAGAGGAGAACAGGCAGCGTGTCCTCTATCCATCTTGATTGGTCAATAGTTACAATTTTAATTACACCTGAGTGCTGTCAGCGGGGAGCTGACCGGGGAGTATTGATTCACTTTAGCTAATTAATTAATTGCTGTGTTCAAGGTGGCAGTTTTCACTCAACCCCCTCCTTTTATATTGCCAATCTATAATTTCCCTTCACTACACTGTCTTTACAGTCTTAAGGTTTCACCTGTGAGCTGAGAAGGTGTTGTGTGAGATAAGCGGGGCTTTTGTAAAGACTACCTGCCACGTTTTTCACCGGTGGCACATCAACACGTTCAGGAGAAGGGGACTCGTTGGTAAAGGTAAAGGTTGAATGCAAGGCTGTACATCACCATCATGTGACACATAGCGGTCAAAAGAAATTTGAAAGCATAGCTCCCTGAGTTCTTTATCTTAAAACTATGGCTTGAGTTTGTGTTGCTGACGGCGACCCAACTGTCCGCTGGTATGGGTCCTTACTTTTTTAATGCTGTTTTAGAAGACAATTTACACCAGTGGACACATCAGTGGATGGCTTGCGCCATCACTGTCTTTAAATCTTCCCTTTTTATTGTGTAAATCTCTTGACAGATGACAGAAATCTAGAGTCGCAGTGTATCATCGCCAATCAGATTGCCTACAGACCCTGCTTGAGTTTACAGGAAATTAAGTTATATGAAAGACAAATAGACAATTTTCTTTCATTGAATCCACTGAGAAATTGTATGCTTTAATGCAATCTAAAACTCGCAACCATCAAAGTAGGTTTTTAAATGTAATTTAACTCACTACTCATTCTTTTGAAAGAGTTGACAGATTACAGAAGACTTTACAGCAAGTTTGATTCAACTTAAATGAACCCTCATATGATTGCTCTATTAATGCAGTTCATTTGAACAAGTTTTAACTCACTTGACCTCATGACCTCAATATCTTCTTTGCAAACAGCCTGCAACTTTTTTTCTGATAAGATGGTTCTTTCCATCGATCGATTTTTTGAATAATTAAATTGATATTGAAATATTGGCCACCCCTAGTGTGAATGAAATCCTAATGTCATCTAATCCTTACGTGCCAAACAAGTGGAACGAAACCCGCTGAATAGAATAGATACATTTTCAAACTTTACCTGGTCTTACAACTGAAATATTAACGCAGCAAAGACCAAAAACCAAAAACTGGATGTGATCATGAAATCGTGTGATTTGTGATGATAGGAAGAATAACAAGAGTGGCGTGAGCTAACAGCAAAAAATATTTGTGTCAGATATGGACCAATGAGTGCCTCAACGGACCTTACAAGCCCATGTAGCCTAACACAGCATCGTCCTTTCCAAACAATACACTTCGTAAATGTTTAATAAGAGTTGTCCAATCCGGTTGTGACCTGATCCTTATAGCTTTTGCTTTTTTTACCGTTTGGTTTGTTATTAAAGATGCCAATATGAACCCTAAGTTAACCACAACTAAAAATGTATTTGTGCAAACTATATGTCAATCTTTGGACCAGACTTAATGAACAGAACTGTGTGAAGACTACATAGATGTTTTTATATATGACAACCTTTGTGAAAAATCTGATGGCATCAGTAAAATAAGGAAAGAAGAGGTGTTGTTAACGCCTGTTTTAACCGTGTCTTTTTCCTTTTTGGGCCAAAAATGATGCGTCATGCATCATTATAAATTAAACTAAACTTGACTTTTTCTTTACTCTGTTCTTAAAATAAATATTCAAAGCATTGGGGCGCATATAATTAGATGGGCCTATTAGTTTTTCTTGAAAGATTCAGAATTTTCTGCAGAAATCCTGAAAGAAAGCTGTGAATGGCTGAAAGCGTGTTCTCTAAAACAATTATGTTGATTCTCTGCTCGGTGTGGTTCCTATATTATAGCTTTTTGAAAAATTTCTGCATCAGTTAAGAAAAACAACACAACAGATAAGAGAGAATATTTAAAGGTTTTCTAACAACCATTTTAATTTCCAGACAATAATGTGCAAAAAAGAATTGTGTAGTTTGTCTGTGTACTCAGGTAAACTCGGCTCCACAGATGAGTGTTACAGAAATTATTAGAATTGGTAGCACCTACTTAAAGCCAATTTCTGAGAGGGGTGGTTGAAAGTGAAAGTACTGTTGTTTTTTGGTTGTAGCGACATACAGACAGAAAGGACTTTATAAGGACCTTGGAGAAAAGGCTTCATATAATGGACAATTACTTCTTTCATTCCGTCTGGAAGTAGCAGTAGAAAAAACACAAGTGTACCTGTGAGTCCCTGTTGGCATGAAAAATAGCATTTTACATCATAGGATTTATTCTTGTAAAATGTTTCTGAGAGAAACACAAAGGCCTATTGCTGCATGCTAAGACCCACCCTCTTACACACACATATCACATATGTATGTACGCACGAACACATGCAATACACACATCTCTCCATGGATCTGAGCTCAGACGAGCAGCTCTCTTTTTCTTTCCCCATCCGTCTCTTTTCTCTCCTGTGGGATCCAGCAGATGATTCTCACGATGTAGCCGTCTTTACAGACCATGGAAAAAAGGAAAACCCTTTTATGGGGCAGAGAAAAGTGAGAAACACAGAAAAAGCTGTTTTCTGTCTTGCCAGCGGAAAGTGTGTAACTGCAGCTGCTGTCATTTATTTTACACTTTTTTTCGGGGAATGTTTTCTTTTCTTCTGTTTTGTTTTTACAATTTTACCCAGAGATAGATGAAAAGATTGATATGTAGCTGAACTGGTTGGGTTCCTTACATAAATGTCCTATGTAGAAGAGGTATTACCTCTTCTTCAATGATATATATATTCTTATATTTATATTTTTTAATGTATTTAGCACAGTGGGTGGCACAGTTGCCCCACAGTAAGAAGGTTCTGGGTTCAAATCCACCTCTGCCCTTAGGGCTTAGCTTTTTTTGCAAAAATTCCTGAGGGAGTGGAGGTTACATGTTCTCCATGTATGTTCGGGGGTTTATGCTGGCACTCCAGCTTCCTCCCACAGTCCAAAAACATGCAATAAGGGTGAACTGGTGATTCTAAATTGGCCCCTGGTGTGAATGAAAGAGTGAATAGTTGTCTGCTTCTATATCTCAGCCCTGTGATGAACTGGTAAATGGTGACTTCTCCAGGGTGTACACCGCCTCTCGCCCAATGTCACCTGGACTGGATCCTGACTGGGTTTCAACTTCCTTTTGGGTAGGAAAGACAAGGAGGCTGGCTGATCGATAAGACTAATTAACCAGTAACAAATGTTAGACAGTAGTAGTAATGATAAAAGTAGGCTCATTATATGGCAAGCAAAAAGTCAATGATGGGATTTTCATCTAATGCTTCATAGCAATTTATTAATGATTAATAAAGTGTTCAAAACCTAATATGCAAACTAAATACATTTTTTTAAAAAGGGGTTCTAATCGTATCTTCCTTTCAAGAAATGAGGGTGTCTCATTTGGGCCGATCTGCAACATTAATAAAAGAGTGGCTAACAATGAACAGGCATTCTGTTTGTATTCTTTTGGCTCTCAGCCAATCATATGATAGGAATGTCACTAGCATGTTTTCTTGCTTGTTGTGACTTCTCTAACAGACCTGTTCTATTCAGATGTGGACTTAATTGAAATACTGGGATGCAGACTCGGTTAAATCTGTTCAATTTGCATTTTGACACATCTCCTTTTATTAAAGGATTGAAAAGTTCAGCGTTGTTATGCATATGTAATCTAGTGTTGAAGAAGCAATGCAGCATTAAACTGAAAAACACTTTATAGTGCACATAGTTACTGTTACGTTGGTTTTTCTGTGTATTTACTTGTTTTCGTCTCGCTGTTTACTATCCATCAAAGTCCAAAGTGGTCTGCTAGAGATTCTGAAGAGAGACAATGTTTGGACAAGATGCAGCAAGTTGTCCGCTCATTTTCTGATTGCATTCACAAAATGCTAAAACTATCAATTATCAATGCTTGACTCGCGATTGCAGTGGCACAATTGTCTCACATTGTCTCAGCTGGATCAGTTGAGAGAATATCTGCAATTCATGAGCTAACTCCTTCAAACCTTGTTTGTGCAACTGCTTTGGAACAGGAATGCACTGTGCTGCACTTTTGACAGAGCTAAGCTAACTTTTGCCCCTGCTTGCAAGCTTATCTAAAGATGTCCTTGACCTACAGAGATGGAAATGGTATTGATTTTCTCATCTTACTCTTAGATTGCAAACAAAATTTTATCAGTTTTCCCTTTAAGATGAATTTTCGGGAGTGTTGCTCCTCGGTTATACCCAAGAAGCTGCCTTCATTTTCTGAGCACAAATATTCCTTATATGCTGTTTTTCAAGTATTTCTGATGGTCACCTTGGGTCCTATTGCCAAAGGAGCATTTTGTTGAACCTATACACTTTCTAACGGACTATTTTACATTGGGCAGTGTTTCTTTTGACTCAATGTGCATTCAGTGGAGCGTAGACCGATGGACATGCAGTGTCCAGGTCGGAATATACCTCATGACTGTCGTTCCTCGGCCTCTGCAGCTGCTGCCTTGCCCCCCGAGCTGCAGACACACACAGGCCTTGACCTTCTGACCCTTTAAGCCTTGTCACGTCGCTTCAAATAGATCTATACCCATGATCTTTTATGACCAGAAGAGTCAGACATGCTCGCTGGGCCAGAAGACACCATCATGTCAGAGAATATGGTGTTTCACTTCCAGATTCCTCCCGCTGACAAACACAAACAAGCTGTTTGATGGTATACTAACGGAACCCTTACGGGATACCTCTATCTTGCACTGGTCTCATATTGACTTACTGACTGCTATCACGGCCAGAAGAGGCTTTGATTTTGGATTGGCAGTCATTATTGCAACCTCTGTGAGTCTGTTATGCGAGGAGGCGGATGATGGGAGCTGCAGGGTTAACGCTGACAGCTAGCGACTGGATTGACAGACCAGACAGAAATGCAGCATATTTGTCTCAGAGACAATCTTTCTGGCTGTGGGGTATCTCTGGCCTATCCAGTCAGGGCTGGAGGGGTTGCTGTGAGAACGGTGGGCTGTCAGCAGTCCGTAGCCTCCTCAACAGGTACAGACAGATGAGAAGAACGAGTTTGACTTTCTATGCCTCACGGCTTCATTCTCTCTCACTTATCTTTTTCTTGTTTTTAATGGGTGTGGGTAAATCTTTCCTTCTTTCTCTTACTCTGCTGTCTTCTTCATTCTATTTCTGTTGTGCCTGGCTTTTTTTTGTTTGTTATTGCAACAGGCTCTGAGGGATGAGGGGGCAAAGAGGGTAGATCAAAGAGAGCCCGTACACTTTGCCCCCCAGTATCATTAGGCTATCTCCGATGGCTTTATTGTAGACTCTGCCATGTACATTAATGTTGCCTTTTTAATCCCTGCTTGTGTGCCTCTGATGTGAGAGTGCACACGTATGAACATGTGCATACATCCAGTGCTTGCCTTGCCTTCTTCTGGCACAGTGCCCAGCGTTGCTCTTGGGTCGTCCTGCCATCAGCTCTTTCATATTGAGCATGACGTCCTAGCTCCCCACCAGTGCAGGGCACGAGGGAGCTGCCCTCTGTTTGATGTCACTTCTGTTTTTTCTCAGATCTTCCTCCACCAAAGCCTCACAGCATCAGCATTGTACACAGTAGCAGGGATAATGGAGAAGCGCTAAGATGGAAAACATCTGGAGCGTCTAGGAGCAAAGGTCTCAAACCACATGCTGCTTCAAAGCTCAACTCCGCTGCCCTTTCTGCACCATTTGAAGCTGTCACTGCTTTATCCTTTAATTACCATAAATACACATCCAAACCCACAATGAATACGTCACATACCAAGAGAACGACTAATCGAGATACTATGTGGGACACTGCTTCATTGCAGTAGAAAGACCCAGTGTGTAATTTGAGATGCGTCCATCACTGGAAATCAACTGCAAAATATGGCAACACGATTATTGCCAAAATGATAATTTTGTTACGCTAAATTGCTGCAGATTTTCCAGCAATTTAGCGTAACAGATTCACCAATAATGAATGTTTAGGGACTGTGGGAGGGAGCAAGAAAAAACATGTAAACAGGGAGAACATGCAAACTCCACACAAAAGGGGCTCAAGGGTAGAGGTGGATTAGAACCCTTGCCTTCTTCATTCTTGCTTGCGCCAACCCAACAATGTTGTGATCAAAATTAGCTATCAGGCCCCTCATGTCGGAAGGCTGACAGACCTGGGCATGTGCAGATGAAGCAAGAGGTCTGGAAATACCAGTTTCTGAGAAACACGAACGTCAGCCGTGGGGTAGACTGAAAGCTTGAATTAAATTAATTAATTTAATTCAAGCTTTCACTTTTAAACGCAAACTAATTTTTTTGCGTTTATAAGGGATTTTATGAAATTTCTGTTGCAATTAAATGGTTGGAATAGTTCAGAAACTAGCAGCCAAGGTACCACCGTCAGCGCCGGTAAAACAGTTTGAATGGCCTTGTGCTAGCAATATGATTTTGATTAGAATGAATTCAAATGAAAGAGACTATTAGCCAGCATTTTTTAGCTGAAACGTGTGTGGGTATGTGGGATATTTGACACTACAAGTTATCTTGCCAGGGTAACTCTTTGCACGACAGATCCAGTCTTGCTGGATGCTGGGTCCTCTGAGCAGCATGCTGAGTTCTCACTTCCACCCACACACTTCAAAATGTGTAGCTACTCGGCGGTAAAGGAGGAGATTGAGCTGGGAGATGGAGTTAAAGCCATGTAAGGCAAAGACAGACAATGGGTGTCAGTGGGGTAGTTAGTTCATACCTGAATGTTTGAATTGCTACTGTCGGTCCATTCTGTCAGCAACTAAAAGAACCTGCTGTGTTTTCCCTTAACTTCCAATTCCTCATGCATTGTGCTCTGTAGCTCATTTTGACTACAGTGGACATTGGTTGAGAGGGTGCGTAGTGTTGTGAGTAATGTGCAATACTTTCCTGTGTGTGCATGTGCACAAGTGTCTGTAATGTCGCTGCAACCCTGCAAGTGGCACATAACCAGGCTATGTGAGACGGGGCGAGCATGCATGCAAGATGGAAGGATAGGAGAATTGACAAAGACAGGAGGAGGGAGGGGGCAGGGAGACACAGCCTGCATAGTTACTGAATCCATAAATGATGAAAAGGGCCTTGGCAGGAGTCTTAAGGGGCTAATAAAATAAAGTTCTCTCAGATTAGTTAGCTAATAGAGCCGTAACATAGTGTTGCGTCTTAATGCTGAGGGGAACATGGTCTCCTGTGTGCCGGCTGTGATGTGGGGGGAGTGATGAGGCAAGAGAGACTGGGTGGGCGGGCGAGTGAGGCACCTGCTGCGAAGTAGCCCTCTGGGTCTGGTTATATAGTCAGGGGTGAGTATAAAGACAAGGAGAGGAGCAGGAATCTACCTGGCATGAAATTACTCCCTCAGCAGCTTTAGCACTTACTGAACGAGATCAATGCTCAGTCTAGAGTTGTTGCGACATGTGTTTCTGTAAGCTCAAGGAAATTAGATTTAGGTATCAGTCAGGTATCAGAAAGGGCCTCTACTCTATTGTTGTTCTCATATTGCCGGGCCATTGCCGAGGGGCAGGGATATTAGGGCAAGTAATATTATATGTAATATGAGTTGTTCTATATGGAATGAATATGGTTCGATGTAAATTAATGTAAATATATATCAGCCGGTTGATTGATCGGCGCCGGGAGGCCTAGTCGGATGTCATCGGCAATCGTCCAAGCAGCCTTTCTCAGTTGATTCCGTGCGGATAACACGCCGTACACATATGCCAAGCACAAGCTACCGCGGCTCCATACATCTCGCAAGTAAACCCATAAAACACAAAGCTCACAAAACACCACAAAGGACAAAATCAGGTGTAGAGTAACAACCGCGAAAACGTTCGGCACAAAGAACTAAATCACACACTTCAAATTGTATTACCCTGAGGAACATAGCAATTTTTAAGAAGCTAAAGTGGGCAGAGCGACTAAATGCAGCAACAGTGCAGAGCAGGCCACAAGCCCTGAAGTCCCTGAACAAAGCTAACATATAACATATGATGAACTGAACGAGGCTTAAAAAGTAGAATTTCCACTTCGAAATGTCACACAACTAGCTTAAGAAACGCAACCATGCGCGGGCGGGGCGGAGCGTACATTGATTTCAGCAGGTAAGAATACATACACAACTATTCCTTTAAAATAAGAGCACATGAACTACCTCACTCATTATGGTTTTAAAACTTCAAGAAGAAAAAGCGGAATAGGCCAAAATCGATATCTACCAGGCAGTATTTATAAAATTGGTGATCAGTGATTGGTCATGGAAATTGCAATCGCTGTACTTCTACATACAGTATATATTTTCCTGTCTGCTGGACCATTCAATGCGCTTTACAACACGAGTCAGCATTAACCCATTCACACAAACATTCACAGTGATGACAGAGACGCCATTTGCTCATCAGTGGCGGTTACCATTATAGCCATCATTCATTCACCAAGGAACAGCCATTTGAAGCAACTTGGGGTTGCATGCAAGTGCTACAAGGTAAAAGCAGAACTTAGATCAGTGGTTCTTAAAACTTAGCAGTGTAGCAATAATTAACCACCTTTGACCACCAATGTTAACGTTTCCCTCTCACAATGGACATGTTGGCGTAGATTATTTGCCAAAATGGCCTTCAGAATAGGAATACTAAATCTAACATTTGTTTTTTATGGAACATCTTCTCATTTTTTTCATTTAACTTATAATATTAAAAAGTATGCATGACTGACATTTTTCAAACTACCATTCAACAAAGGTCACATAGTCGCATAAGTGCCCATAAACCACCTCTCGTGGTAGTTATACTTGGTACACGTACCACTAGGAGACAAAAAGAGGAATATAAAGTTCTCTCCAGAAACTGAAGCGCGGAGAAGGAAAGTGTTGAGATGGGCAGGAAAGCAAGGCACCTTATATCTAATAACCGAGTGCACATAGCTTCCTTTTTGCTGTCATTATCACGAGAATAGTAAATGAGAGGCCTCTCAGAGTGGAGATAGATTGAGTGCATCATCTTCATTCTTATCCCACCCCCTTCAGAACAGCTCCCTGCCCCTCAGTCTGATGGCACTCTTTCCTTTCTCTCTACGTCTCTATTCTGAGAATCGGGCAAGGGCCTGTGATGCTTTACTAATGATTTCTTTTCTTTTTTTAGCCTCAGTAAAATAAAGCTTGTTATCTTCTGAAAGGGTCTAATGCTCATAATGCATGATGTGCGAGAATAGAGGCGTGTGTCTGCGTAGACTTCCCATATATATCCCGCTGTGGCTGAGCTGCATTTATTGATATTGACCATCTCATTTGTTGCTTTAACTTTTTCTTGACTCTAGCTTGATTGGTTTGGCTATTTGTGACCTGACTACGTTTGATTTATCTTTATGGCTATCTTGCTCTGACACGCATGTCAAGTAACTTTTATGTTCCTGCTATATACATTTGGATACAACTCCATTGTATATCATGTTTACTGAGAAAGATATAATATTTGACAGCTGTTTTGTTATATCCAGAGGAAACAAGGACCGTTTAAATAGCTCAGTTAAGCAGATGTAAAAATTGTATTTCCCAAATGTAACAAAGAATGCTGCTTTTAGAGTCTCTAACATTTTAAACCCCTTAGTAAAACGTGTTTCTAGTATTTTGTTGAGACCATTCTGCTGCTGTGACCTCCTGCCAGGTGAAACTTCTTTCGGTGTTTCTGAGGAATCTTAGCCCACTCCTTGTGGACAAAGAACCCCACTTCTGTAAAATGCTTGGATTTAAATGCTGCAACCACTCTTTGAAATGAAATATGGATGTAGCTTCCATTAAATAACTTTTTTATATGTTTAAAGAACTATATAAGAGCATATTTGACTATTAGAAGTAGAGAGTTTCAATATATAACTGAAAGATTAAAAGATTTTGGAATTCCCTATTTGTGTTTGGTAAAGTCGACGTCACTACATTTAAAATAAATTGTGTTTAGTTCTTAGTGTTTGATCTAAGAGCGTATTCCTGACTTCATAGAAGTGGTCGGTTTGAATCAGTAAGGACTGTTTCAAATTAATAATCAGTCACATTTCATTTTAGGATTTGGATCAAGGGAATTGCTCTTACAACACAGGGTACTGTTTTTTTTTCCGGGGATATGTCTTTGTTGTCTGGGATGACAACATTAAACAAATGTGATGTTTTATTTAATCTTGGAGTGAAGCACCTTTTTTTAAATGCCACCAGAGATCCAAATATCATATGAGATATGATTCATTCTTCCTCCTCTCAGATTATGCCTGATCCCCATGACTTTGTGTAAGCAGTGGTGTAGATTTTGACTCGGTGTATGGGTATGGAGTCCTGTTGTAAATTTAAGCTTTAAGAGAAGTGAGTTTATGAAGACATCCCAGTGATTTAACGGCATGTGATCTGCAGATGTGTGCTCCTCTGAGGCTATTCATAGGGTTGAACCATTTTGAGACTGAAGTAGCCAGTTAAAGAAGCATTTAATGTTGAATGTGGAGAAAAAAACAAGTGTTGCACCTAGTTATTTAAACTGTTCTTGTGTGATTTAGTTATTTCAAACCGCTGCTAAATAGCATATTTTACCCATAAACCAACTACATCGTGGGGCTTGAACAATTTTGTTTCTTAGTGTCGTTATTATATAGTGTTTATGATCTCGCAGGCTCCAATCGCTTACATTACACTCTATTCAACGGCATTGGACCATATCTGGGCTTTTATCTGGACAAAACTGAATATAGAGAAAGTGTAAAAGGCATTTTCCTCATTGCAATCCAAGGTTTCTGTAATTTACATGCACAGTTAGAGAAATTATATCTATTATCAACAGTGGATGTGATGGTTAATTGATTAATACGGATGATGTATATGCTTTGTTTTACACTGCCCATAATGTCCCCAAATGACAGACAATGTAATTTGTTTAGGCTCATGCTCGTCTCAGTGTTTCCTCTAGGAGTGAGTCAAATGGTGACTTGACTCACTCCGTAAGCGCCGTAAGCACCATGCAGGATGAGGGATTTTCGCACAGTGTGGTTACCCGCCCTCCCCTACATTTGGATTTGACATGACACTAAATTTAACAAAGTTGATTTCTTCCCCTTATATTATATACTGAAAGTTGAAACTGACTTTAAAACAAACTGGTTGTGGATCATTACCTCAAATTCATTTACAATCACTCATGGACAATGTGATTGCCAAAGCAATATCACTGCAATCGTTCCGCACTTGATTTAATTAGTTTCGGTTTTTCTGTCCTCTTTCATTTGAAGTGTATGACTGTTTCTTATTCAATATATACTGTATATTGTGTTATTTCTTTTATTGTTGTTATTATTGTCCTAATTCCAATTATGCTCTCTTGGCCGTGTCACTCTTGGAATAGATATTTTAATCTCAATGAGGATGCTACCGGGTAATATAAAGGATATGACAAGAATAAAATCACTTTAAAACTCTTGCCCATTTCAGCTGTGAACAGAGCAAATTTTAGCACAGTACTCTTTTGAATTTACGAAGTACTAGGCTGAGAATGATTGTGAATCATACAAGAGTCATTCTGTAGCTGAGAGGTTTTTTAACTGAAACAGTATTGGTGGTTTTATGTGCTGCATTGGAACAAACAAATGCTATATACAGAAGAAAAGCAACAATTTCCGCCACACTCTCAAATCCTTCCATAATCACTGCTGCCGGCCACTCCAGGTTTTCTGTTTTGCACCTCCCAATCATTCTCTGCTCACAGTGAGCGGAAATCGACTCTTGTTCATTCCATAGCATGTAAGAATAAATCCTGCCCTTCAGGTGAATTCTAAAAACCAAAGAAAATTTAGAAGCAGTGTGATGGAAAACAAAGTAATTATGAAGATGTGAGCGGAGGTGATCATCAGCCATGGGCGTTTGAGACGCATGGGGCTTGGGTTGAACATTTTTCCAGCTTGAGTCAAGAAATTTGCTGTTATCTCCACTTTAGTAATGTACAGAGATGCTGGCAAAGGCTTTGGGCCTGAAGGGAAGTAGGAGATCCAATAGTAGAGTTAAAAATTGTATTTTACTGAAACATGGTGGGACTGAAACAGACTGAAATGACAAAATACAATAATATAAAGGCCAGGAGCATTAAAAAAAAAGAAATTAGTTCATAATAAATGTGTTCTTATAATGGAAATTATTTTTAATTCTTAAATAAGACAATGAAAAGTCTGATAATGTTCCTAGATTATATCTGAGCTACACAGATATGACATGGACCACTGGGCATTTGATAATGCCCAACAAAAATAACTGAAAATCATCATATATATATATATATATATATATATATATATATATATATATATATAGCATATACAACTTATAAGCAGTGTACCCTTAATTAGGTTAATGAATAAAGTGTATAGAAACGCTCAATATGTTGTGCCTATATACTATATATTTGTGGGATTTTGTTAGTTGTATAAGTGATGCAAATTACCGCAAGTGACATTCCCACGAGTAAAGCGGGAGGCAGAAATATGTGTCCTGTTTTGTGTGAGCATAGGAAAAAGTCGCTGCACGCTGAGCTGCAAGTATAGCAGAACGGTGTAAACTCTGAGCCAACATGTAACTTTTTCCATATTTACGAGATGACAGAAAACAAGTCAAACCAAACACTGAAGAAAATAAATCTGACCTTCCAATTGTAACACCACACACTTGCTTAATCTCTAGCAAAATAATCAGGCCACTGAGTATGAAGAGTGCATGACTTAGATTGAAAGAGACCGACAGGCGCTCATGTGCGTCCGTAATGCAGCTACAGTGGACAGATGCATATTCAAAAATAACACTGGAGAAAATTCAATGAAATTACAAACAGGTTTTATATGGACCTTAAAGATGCGCATATCATACTTGGATTATTCAATTTGCTTTATTTTTGGAGCATGATTATGTCTTTGATAATTGACACAAAATTAAGCTAATGGAGTCAATTCATAACTTCCTTAATTATTTCAGATGATGTAAGTTCTATCATCCCTGAAACAGAAAACATACTTTTGAAAGTAGTCACTGCACAGTTCACCTACAGTGTCAATGACATCTTTTCTTTTTGCATAATGAATTCCATGAGCAACTACATTCCCAGGCATTCTTTTCCCTCTCTATATTTAGCTCAATCTTTATCTTAGAGAGGGAGATTGAGTCCTACTCTGCTGGATTGCTCGACGCCTGATGTGCAGCTCTTAAGCTACTTTGTGCTTTTTAAAATGTAATTAATTGAGAGCATTTGTGTTCAGTAATAGCTTTTGTATCAGACACAAGGTCTTTATTAACCCCCTTCCATTTTGTTCTGGGGACCACTTGTTTGCTCTCTGTGCCGCTGTGGATTGAGATCTTTGCCATTTCGTAGTGCTGCAGCTTGACCAGAAACAGAGGGAGTTAACGCGGGGTACCATTAATAAAGACTAATGCCATAGGCCAGGGCCATGGCTGATGCTGTAATGATTAATGAGGATTGGGCTTTCGTCTCAGTGGTGGTATCTCTGTTGAATTAGTCTCTGATTACGCCTAGCTGGGTCACTCATGACTAATGACTCTTGGGCCTAATTCAACCTTTTGCCAGGCTATGTGGAATAACTACTGGCTGTAACTTACATTTGATCTGATTTATTTAAAGAGTTCAAATGTATAATGTACTTACACGTGCATGTTTATTTCCACAGCAAATAGTTTCTCCCTGTAATTTTACTGCCCTCTTGATGGCTCCCTTTGCCCCATTGGGGAGCACAAGCTTTCCATAATTAAGATTTTGCCATTACAGTGTATTAGGTATTAGGCTGCCGCCTACTTAACTACGATATATGTCTGACTCCCTAAGGGCTGTTTTCCCATTAGGTCTTCATGAAATGGCTTTTTGTTTGCTCGTTATTATTTGGTATTCATTGCTGGATCGTAATTTATCAGCTTGAGTAGGAGGGAAGAAGCAGGAGCTATTGCTATTACACCGCATATGAGATTACCTTCTTGACCTTTACCTTAAAAATACCTGGCTCAGGCAACTGATGTACAAAGATAAATGTGGTGTAATGGATGATCTAGAGTGGCTTTAGTTATGCTAAGTTCAAGGAAGACATAATGGGATTTACATTAGCAACTGAGTGCATTGGGAACCAGTGGAAGATGGGTTCCAATCCTGATCACCAATCCAATGGCAACACATAAGAGCTCCCGCCAAAGGGGACATATAGGCATACCCTCTTCTCTGCTTTCGCAGTAAAAACAGCCACACTAGAGAGAAGCCAGATATTCTTCAATATGATAACATTTCCTTGTATTGAGCAAAACAAATCTGCTAGTTTCGTTAGCATAAAGGACGACTCACTGAACGTCTTTTAATGGGCCTCAGAGTTTAATTCCATAGTTCAACGGTTTTCTAACCATGATGAAATTACAAATCTAAAAATAAATACAGTAATCTAGATCGCCATAAAACCCGAATCATTGAGTCCTTCTCAAGCAGTTCTTTGGAAATTTACCACAGCACCAGCCAATGATCATCCGGGGATGGCTCAATCACTTCCTCAGCTGGAAATGTTATTTTGGGCCTCCTGCATGAAGATTAAATATGTCATAAACCCATCCAGCACCTCCACCTCCTGTGTACCCCTAACAGTCTAGCCTGGCTCACTACATAAAGGGGATTCTACTGATTGCATTGGATTGGATTAGGCAGTGAGTCTCAGGTAGGAAGGCTGGTATCCAACAGAAATTAACCAACTTCTTATTTTGTATCCACTACATGCCAAAAATGTTCTTATTATCCCTCGCCACAAACAACATGAAGAGAGGAGTCTCATCTGTCTGTTTGTCCATCATGTTTACTTTCTGGAGCATAACTCAATAATATTTCTTCATAATACATCCTTAACCAAACAACCGAGCTCTGAATCGGGACATTTAACTTGACTTTTGCTTCATTTTTATTTTTTTTAGTGGTTGAAAGTTTGATTTGGCCTCGTTCTGATCGCATGTTTCATTTCTGGAAAAGAGCTCAAATGGTGTTCCGTCATTTTTAACATAGCTTTTCAAATCTTCTCGGCTGATCACCGATCACTGATTCTTATAGAGCTCGAGCGAACCATACCGATTTTTGTTCTTAGTTAAATTAAGTTCAATGTGTGTAACCGCCATGTAACCGGCCTCGAGTCAGGCCGATTGACGATTTTATCAAGCTAGGCCCCCCAGCACCGTTCGATCGGCCGGCCCAACAATCACTTCACCTCCATCTATCTATCATCTATCCTTTTATATTCTGGAGAGGTGTCCTTAGGTATTTTGGGAATTTCATGCACTTTATTATTGATCTTGATTGATATTGATCTTAGATATGCAAGAATTGTACAACTTAAATGATTTTTTGGAACGGTCTCTCTTCATTGGGATTCATCGATCTTTTGTTTCACGCTTTTTTAACTGCTACTAAATGTCGTGTTACAGTTTGTTAAGCAACTTCATGTATGACTTCCAAACCAACAGAAAAAAATTACCGTTTCATTAACCAGTGTCGCCGACTCTCAGGCCTGTCGACTTGTCGTTTTGGCTTCGATGGTCGCCATTCTGCTCCATCTCCTCTACTGTAATCACACCGTCAGCGTCTGAGAGTGTGTTAAGCTTTGGCTCATTGCACCATGGCTGTGCTTGCTGGGCATGAGCCATGTGGAAGCAGCGGGCATGCTCCTCCGGCCGAAATGAGGCAGTGGCCGGGTGGAAGGAGGAACTAGAACAGCGGCAGTGAAGAGATGCTTTACAGCTCCTAGCCCGTTCATTTTCCACTCAGACGAGCTTGTTGTTTACTGCCCAGCAAAGGCAGCATGGTTCGCCAACTCCTCACCTCATAAAAACTGGTAGACTCAGAGTGGGATCAGCGAGCTTGTTATATCCTGGTGAGGCTAGAGATGATAAAAAGAAACAGGGATAGGGCGATATGTAAAACTAAGGAGCAGGTTTGTGCAACAGAAAAGAGAATAATAAATGCGTACGTAGAGGCATGGAGTCCAGTTTGTGTGTGTTTATGTGTGTGCGTATGGATGAAAAGGTTCACTCTTCTTTTTTTCCATCTGTTGTAGTCTTCAAGAGTACGTCTTTGGAGTCGTCTGAGGTTCTGCATGCTCATTAGAGGGAACCTCTAACGGGGCGTGCTCAGCTGACCAGGCAACAGCGTCTATCACAGCCCACTCCAAAAATTGCTGCTGTCATACTCTGATGAAATCGTCGTAACAATGCTTTACTACCGTGTAATCATACCAAAATCCGAATGCATACTCTCTTCATCTGTCGTTAACATGCCATTTCTTTTTTTGTGCTAGAATATCAACTTTGATTTTCCCCTTTCCATTTCTCTGTGCACTTTGGTCTCACTTTCTGCCACGGGCTTTATGTTTCCCTTCCAATCTCCATCATCCTCCCGAAACTTCCCCCTTTTCATTTGCTATCTTGTTTTCTTCTCTCAATGCTTCCTCTCCCTTAAGGACTTTCCAGGTTGTGTTTTTTTTTTTTTTCTTCTCTTATCCTCTGTATTCATTTTATTTTTAAAAAAATCCCACGGTACCGAAGAATCCAACACTACTGTGCTCCGGCCTATGTGGTCCTCATCTGTCTTGAAGGTGTGAAAAATGTATGAGCGTTGTTTCATTGCCTTCAGGCTAGACACAGACGGCATGACCCACGGCTAGGCGGTAGAATGTTTAAACGAGAGCCGTTCCCTCACACTGGGTGTATAACAAGGAAGCGCATATCTAAACATGCTGCGTTATAGATCGTGACTATTTAAGGAAGAACATTGCTGGCTGTGAAGGTATTTCGAACTGAGGATGAGTCCTGTTAATTATTCAAGCGTTTGTTTGTTTTTTTGTAGAAAACACAAATGACTAATGGAAGGCACAATGAGATCATTCCATTGTTGCTAAGAAGTGCGGTTTGACTGTAAGAATAACAACACTTCTTGTTCTCAGAGGAAGAACAGGACTGTTTGCGTGGAACAGATTACATCCAGGGCAAAGCCCTCACTCTTCTCTTTTGGCCTTAAGGCTCATATACTTTGTCTTGCCTCCTCTCCAGAGCCATTGGAAGAATGATAGCTTGAAAAGAAAAAGATGGAGAAAAAATAATGACATGAGGGATACGGAGAAGAAGAGCAGCTAAAGAGGATTCCCATTAATCAATTCTCGCTCTTATAACAATCAGGCGAGTATTCGCGGATTTACAGAGATAGCATCGGTCAAACCCCCTCTTGCTAATTCAAACAAGAGCTTGGTGGAAGAAAAAAAAACTACACAAGGGATAAGGAGACGCTGCTCTAATTCAAGCCTTTTCACCCCAAACAAACTTAAGCTCTCCTCTGGCTGTCAAGCCCCAAAGAAGATTCTCACAAATCCGTTTTGTTTCCCAACCAGATACAAGCTGTGGCGGTCTGACCCTGAGAAACGCCCACTCCGTAGAGGAGTCTGCGCAATCCTCTTAAAACAGTTAAAACCTTAGTCCCATGGCGTTCAGAGTGCAGGTTGGAGTCATTTGCATGTAGAGAGCGGCTGCAGTGAAAGAATTAAGGACGTTATTGTGTTGAGTTGATAGAGGGCTCAGGTGAGAGAGCTGCGCTCGTTCAGCATGCAGTGCAGAGGAACAAAGCCCCGTTGATTACCGTTGTTATTCATTCATGAGAAGGAGCTCAGTGAAGCACGTTCATTTGTCTTAGACACATTTAACAAGGGGGCAAAGAAGTAACACAAATCGCCCTGATACAACAGAATAATTATGGACCCTAAGCTTGAACAAGTCCACAAGCTGTCAGAGTGTCACTACTGGGACATAGATGCATGAAAACACCCAAAACAATGAATTTACATTGTTTTCAGTAAATGTTGTGCAAAGATAAAAAAAGTAATTTTAACAGATTTTAACTTATTTTCCAAAAAAATGCCTTTTATTAGGTAACAGCGCTAAATGTTTCTATCCACTTCCAATTATTAAACGGTTGTGGGGGGGCGGAGCCTATCCCACTTGACATCTCTGCTAATGATTAGAATTTCCACTGAATTTTTAAGTAATTTAAGACAGAAGAAAAATACTGGATTGTTAGATGGATAGAAATTTTTAGATCAATGTAAGAGTAAACATAAAAAACAAAAGATGTGCAAAAATATTCACAAAATACAAATCATTTCTACAGAGGATGACACAATTAAGAAATTCTAAATGTATAAATACTTTGTAAGAAACACCCCTCGAGATGCACCATCTCGTCTTTGACGATATAAACAAGTAACAAAATGCAATATTACCAAAGTGAGACAAAATGTTTAACAAAAAGAAAAATCACCTGTTTTATATTCCCATATTTTTACATTATGGACTGAAGTTGGAGGCGATGTTCTTTCATAGTCAATATAAAAGAGTCACATATGTAACACCTGGAGTGAACTTCTGCGATTAGAATGGTCCACCTCAGCTATGGATTAAAAAAGTCACTGCGTCTGTGGAAATGTCATTGTCAACAGGGATTTTTTTTTTTCATCCTAAGTCACTCTGCGTCCTCAGGATTCCAGATCCAAACTCAGCATTCTCTGGAATCTGTGGACGTCCTGTTTTGTCTGCTCCTCTGCAGTTAAATAAACACTTGATAATAGATGGTCACCGAGCCCTGAGCCAGCAAGACGTGTTTGTGGCTGGGGAATGCACACACAGCCTCCTCAGGACGGGGAGGGAAGTGGGTAGTTCCACCAGCGGTTTTTCTTCTGTTTTGTTTGGATGATGCCATAGAAGGTCCAATTCTGTTATTGTAACTGACTTTGGGCTTCATTTCACTTGGGAACACTGCCGTCTTTGTGCAAAATATTTACAGCTTCACTACATCATCGCGATATAAAATGGTCAAATCAATATTGCTTTTGTGCTCAAAGCAACAGATAGAAAATAATAAAGTTCATAAAGTTATTCATATTCACGGCATGTTTTGTGCGGATAATTTAAGCGAGCCGTCAGGGTCAGCAAAGCAAAAGCAAAAAATAATACTTTTATATATATATATATTCATTATTATACATTTTACTCTACATGGTCGGCCTCTCCTCAGGATTGATTTTCCCAGTCCTACTCATACACACACATCAGCCATAACATTATAACCACTGACAGCTGATGTCAGAGTAACATTGAATATCTCGTGGTAGCCTCGTGGTCAGTGGGTGTGATGTATTGGGCACCACAGAACTTGCTGATGCTTACCAGATTGTTGAGCTCATTGCTGTGATGATTGCAATTTTTAGCTCACCTTCAGTTCTTTGCTTTTGGAACCTACAGGAGCGTGTGTTTATATATGTAGTGGACCTCATTTCTTGCCGGACGGCCAGCTCCTTCTGCCTGCCTTGTCACTGCTTATATCTACCCACATTCCTCACATGGATTCGCCCGCCCCACTGACATTATAACGTCACGCCTTCCTTTCGGCTGCCGTGTCAAATGTAATATGTAAGACTAGGTTAAATGGTGAGAGATGCAATGCATCGAAATGAAAGTTGTTTGCCAACCTCCAATAAAAGACACAAGAAGAATAAGAATACCATGATTTTCTGTAGAACTATACACGCCTCTAAATGATGCCATACAGCAGCATGTGTAACCTTGCACATGGTTAACCAGTTTTAGGTTGTCTTATCACAACTGTAAGAAAAGAAAGCCATATGTCACAGCCTAAGCAGGAAGTGATATTTTGTCTCTGACATTTATTATTTGGAAGCAGTAAAAATGGAACGGTCTTACTTAGACAAGGCCATATTGTTGTGGCTGGGTGACTGGGTAAGACCATGGAACAACAGATCTTGTTGGGTGTTCCTGGTTCGCAGTGGTTAGTCCAAACCAAAGTGTTTGAACGATGGCAACAGATGAACCTGCAGTGGAGCCACAAGCACCAAAGGTTCATCGATGCACATAGGGAGTGAAGGCGAGCCAACACAAAAGCTGCAGTAACTCAGATTGCTGAAAAATGTAATGCCAGTTCTGACAGACAGTTGTGAACCCAGGACTTAATGATGCATGTGGGCGAAAAGGCTAGAGGCCCGTGTTGAACGAGGGCTACTCTGGTTCTGTTAGAAAAGTGTCAAAACGCACAGTGCATCACACAGATGCTTTTGCAGCAAAAAGTGGACAGGAGGTTTTAATTTTATGGCTAACTGCTAGAAAGCGGGATTTCCATCTGTGCTATATCTGGGTAAAAAAATCGGATTAAAAACACTCAGAAATACAACTGAATCATCTGCCATTGAATCATATGGTGACTATGTTGCTGATTGGGACGTTTTTTAACCAATCAAATTGGGAGATTTTTTTTGGAGGGGGCAGCGCTACTTTGGTGTAAAAAACATGGAGCTGTTATCAGTATATAATATTAAATATATCATCTCCTTCAGAATCAAAAACAAGTCTAGACCCTGAGTATATGAAGCACGACAGCTTTGTCTAACCTGAGGCTTATTTCAGTTGGACGTTACCCCACTGGGTCAATGAGATGTATTTCCATGTATGGCACCTGTCCTGTCTGGGTGTGTCTATTGCTCTCATTATCCTTAATGAGAGCAGAGGAACAACAGAAACAGATGGAATTGCCTGTGGGATTGTGGGAAGACTCAGGAAGGACCAAGATGGCGGTTGCGGGAGGAAGCTGCTGCCATGTGGTGGTGTGCCGACTCTGCCCTCCAGTCATCTCTGCTAGTCCTGCTTGGTGGTCATCCAGGCGCGCACTGGCCTGCCAATTAAATATGGGCCCAAAGTCACCCCTGAAGGTTCATCCAAACCCACGGGACTCTATCTTCCTTCCTTAGTATTTGCTCTCTCCTCATTCTTCAAACCGTTCTCCGGCCAACACCCTGCTGCACATTCCGCTTTGTTCCCGCCTGCTAACACACTGAGAAGGAATCATTTGGCGGTATTCTCGGCTTTCCTCCTCACCTCCAGCGTGGGGTGGCAGGTGCCAGTGCCGTGAACTGCTCGACCACGTGAGGTGACAATGACAAAATTGTCTTTGGCTCTGACACGCTTGCAGTTCATCATTAAAAGCAGAATTAACATTCAAATCAGGGTGAACCAAATATGTGCTCACCTGCTCCTCGGCATGAGGACCCAACATGATGAGACCTGTGCATGCAAGGGGAGTATATCCTGGGGGGGAGGCTCAGAGTTCTTCATGCTAGGGTTAGCAGTCAATGCCAGAGGTCAGTGAACGATGGGCTGCCTAGCTTTGTGTAAGCTGATAACTTGAGAAAGAAATAGAGCCATGGAGAGACAAGGGGAAAACAGGACAGTAGAGTAAGTTGGCTGTCAGCAAAGCAGTGAAAATAGCTGACTGGGCAAGAATAGATGGATCACAGGGATTAGGGAGGATTGTTAGTGAGCCCTAGAAGCTTAACTTCAAATCTACCACCTACCTTAGACCGCAATATTCTCATAACTTGCATATAGAACTCCGGACTCCAATTCGTTTACATACTGGCCCACAAAATCTTTGAATCTCCTGCACATTACTTCATCTCCTCTGTGAGACGATGCAGGGTTGTGTCCTACTTCTCAAAATGTCTGCGGAGACATCTGATGGCAGGGGAATTCTCTGACTTCCATATGGAGTGGACAGATGTGAGGAACACATCAAGCACTTCCATATTTGATTTTCTGTGGGCGTTTCCTCTCAGATCCTTCAGGAGGCCTCGCAGCTCTGAGCGTGATGGAAATGTCGGCACTCCAGATTTGAGCAGAACCTTTGATTCTGACTCAATTCGCCTCTGCCAATTTTTGTTGGTCGTTTTGTTTTGGTTTATTTTTTGGGTGGGGGGGTTGCTCGCCGCCACAGTGCCATAGCCTCAATTCAATGTCTGTTTCTGACATTCCAGTTGTTTAAAGTCTGGAAAGCCCAAAACGTCAGGCGAATGGATTTGAGATGTGTTTTATAAGTTCATCAGATTTACAGTGTTAGTCTTTAACTGAACCTTTTTACAGTTTCAGCAAATGAATGAAGATATTTTTTTGACAGTTCACTCAAAGCCTGTAGGCTAAACAAGCAGTGTTTGTTGTTTCCCTCTGAGATTGCATCGAAGAATATTATTCTCCCACAGGAGTGATCAGTCATTTAAATCCCTCGTGAACCTGCAGCAATTTAACGTTATCTTTGCTCTAAAATATCGCTGCAGTAAAGTTGGGTCTCATATATTTAACAATTATTTGACCCAAGTCCCACTTGGAAATACTTATTTATCCTTCAACAGCAAGCACTGAAGGGTTCAAGCGCATACTGAGTCAAAGCAAAAGGCATATTTTCAGAGTCAGATTTCAAACATCATTGTATTATTTGTTTGTGTTTTTATGTTAGGCAGAAATTATGTAAAGCACAGAACATAACCATATGTCTATATTCCACATTTGCAGCTTAATAAGAGAAGAAGAAACATCATCTCAGTTTGTTATGCTAATAAATCAGTTGCAATATAAATTGAGATTGTATTGTAATTATGCTGTGTAATATTGACAAGTACGATATAACAGAGTTGGCATTAGTTGTACTAAATTGACTACCCTTCAAACTGAAATAGTGGTGATTTATTTCTATGGAAAATTAAAAAGCTGAAAAAAAGTAGCAAACTACCCCTTGATATAGGAGAAAATGTCATCTGAAGACAAATCTGTTGGGGCAAAGACTGTTGGAGGATGAAGAATTCTCTCCATCTATAAATGCCTTACCTTATAATAACACTGAATATGTACATTACAGGTCTAAATGCTACCCCTCAGCTGAACCTGAAGTATTTTCCTCTTAAATATCGATTTCAGGTGGTGAGGATGGGCAAAATATTGCATTGATTTCAGAAAAACAGAAGACAAGTGAACAGACACACAATTATCCCCCTTGCATGTGAGACATTGTGGTATAATTCCAATTTCTCAATTCTTCATTTGTAAAAGAGCAGCAATTTGATTGATGGTTGTCAGTAAATAGCTTGAGCATCCAATGCTTTAACCAGTCTAAAACAGACACACAGATAAACCCAAACACGTCTAATATTTATGAATACGAACCTTAAACCTCATTTAATGGCTTGTTTAGTCACTGGTATTTTAATTTATTTGTATTTTTGGAAGCACTCAAATATACAGATTTTGAAAAGGACCCATGATGATTTTAAATGATATTCATTACATCTACAGTAATGTAGTTAATGGAATATAGAATTGTCTGTACTGTATAAGTCTATTTTTAACTTCTCTTGGTTACAGCTTGTGACGGCGTAAACTAGTTTTGAGAGCAAGAAAAGAAAGCGATAGTTCTCTGGAGATCATCTGAAGATCAGACCTGTATTGTCGTTTGCTTCCAATATGTATTCCACTCTAGAAGCTTCTCCTCTCACAAGGCAGCAGAGCTGCATCTTAAACTGGAACACATATTTGTTTATGGATGAGGGGGCCTACATCATAGAACAATTCAGAAAATTCCCCGGCTTTAGCCCTCCGTCAAAAGTTCTTGTTATCTCAACATGCCACAGCTTTTTCTCCTACAGCATTGCTGCTATGATTAGAACTGTTTTCCGGCTCTATTGTGTCACAGAGAATAACTTTCAATGTCTTAAACTCGGAGAAGAATCAGCAGAAAGCATCTGTGCCGGTTGTCACGAAAGCAACGGAGATTGTTTCATCACAACGTAGGTGGCAAAACTGTTTTGAAAGCTAATCCAAGGTGTCAGGGATAAATTAAAATGAATGAATAACAAGTTCATGGCAACAGATGCTGCCATTTGTAGGCCGGCGAATGGTTCTCTAGATGTGATATTTTCCTACCACACGCAGAATCTGAACATCTGCACGACATCTGCATAACTCTATATTGGGGGAAGCCGTCAATCAGTATGGTACACAAACAGGCTGCCGTGAAGATGACATTACTAGTCGGAGAGGGACACCCCTGGGTTAGTCAAACTGTTAGTGTCAAACTGCAGAAATGTGCTAAATGCAGGCAGATATGCCTATATGTGATTTAACCAATGTGATGTTATGTACATTCTATTTGTGTGTTTGCATGCGGCAAGATGATACATACAAAGATACTGAGATAGAAGCATCGTTGTAGTGAATGCTTCAGCCTGAGACACATTGAGTATAAGGAAAAAGCAGTAGAGCTGAGCTGGTAGAGCCATGTAGCAAGTCGTGCCCCTGCAGATTACAATGTTCTCCTGCAGTGTTGTCCCAGTAGCTGGCAGGATTTGTACACACACAGTCTGAGATACATTGAATAATGATTGGGGTTTTTGTAGTTGGCGGGGAGAGGGGGGGGGCATTAGGATAGCAGTTCTGGATTGCTCCTGATGGCGGGGGAGATGCTGCGGCTTAAGAATGGGCTTCCAGCTCAATACCGTTTAATTAAAATCCAAACAAGATTGTTGCAATGAAGACTGAACAGAATTGGTTTTAGACCGGTTCAAAACAAAGACAGAATGTTATGTAGTGGGTGGTGGTGTACAGCTATTGAGGCTGAGAGGTTGTGATAGAGAGTTAATTATCTCGTTATCACGGGATTACGGCCAAAATAATGATCTGCCTCCATGGCCAGTCTCAGCTTCCATAGTACCGCTGTGTGCTGGGGAGGAAGACGGTAAGGTGGTGTAACCAAATACTAATACTAATAGAACTCTAAGATGGTTCTCACATTGATATCTTTAATGGAAAATGTCCCAATGTGTCTGCTGTATAATTGTATAGAAGGGTATTAAATAATATCACAAGGGAAGAAAAGGGGAGGCAGGTGTCTCTGGTGGCATTATGATGCTTTTATGATACGTGTTCAAGTCATTTGATGAGTCTGACAAATAATGTTTATACCTGACTGTGCTCGAATGAAGATTTTGTTTGATCAAATTTGCACTTGTTGCAAAGCGATATAGAGACAGAATACAATAGGAATGCCTCTTTTTAGTTTGGCCCAAATCTGCAGCACTGACAATCAAGCACCAAATTGGAATGAAAACTACTGGACCTTGTAACACGGAAACAGTTTTACTGCAAAAGTCTTCGACAGAGGTGTGAAATTTGCACATTTCAGATGTGCGAGAGTGTAGGCCCACTCACTTTACGCGTGGGAGATACCGTCAGTGAAGATGAATTAAAGAGAGAGAAACATTAATGGAGTGAGACAAAGTGGACTTTACTCAATCACACGGGTGATTCTACTGATCACGTGTCTTTATCATGAAGGTTTTATTTAATTAAGCCATGGGAGAAAGGGTTGAAATAAAATGCTTAAGCTTCTCCAAGGACTATTTCATTTGATATAAAATTGGTGCTATGGCTTTGTCAAAGTAAAAAAAAAAACTCAATGTCAGAGGATCAGATGTTGAGAAATACAGTTCTACGGCTGAATGTAGACACTGAGTCAATGATGGTCACAAAGATTTGTATATTTTACTGCATAACATGCCTTCCCTATGAAATAATTGTCCTTCAAACTGCACCACCATTTTTAAACAATGCCCTTTCGTTCCACAAGTGCATACAATGTTGTGAAAAAACTAACAATTTCTTTAAGGCACTTAAATATGAGGTAATGTCACTTTTCATGCTAGTGTTTTAGATATCAGATAACCTTTTTTGCCTTATCAAATAAAATGATTATTTAAAACTTACATTTTTTATTATACTTATACACACAAATGTAGACGTAATTATGATGTCCAATAAGTATGTTTCACAGAACTCTATGTCCAAGATATTTATAACCATTATGTGATCCATTATGATTCATACAATCACAGGTACACGCTGGGGGGTGACTGTTGTCCACTCTTTGAAAAGGCCTACCCGTTAAGTAACAGTTTGTCTTATGAAATATGAAGCTGAATAAGCTTTGTGCTTTGGTGCTGACAACAGATAGAGCAGTCTGTTCTGGATCATTATGAGAGGCCATTATTCAAATAGGCGGCCCTAAAAAAGGGCCTGCTGCCACTGATCTAAATGTCAAAGGCTTTTATGAAAGTCCCTAAAGTGATTCAACCTTATCCAACCAACAAAGATCTCCTGTCTTTCGCACAAACGCAATCCGCTTCACTGCGATGGAGGCTGCAGAGCGCAACATTTAGATATATAAACAGCTGAGATAGAAACAGCTAAATGGAGCAAAAATGGAGCAAAAAAAAAGAAAATGGAACAAAATCCTTTATGGTTAGCAATAGAAAAATCTTTCTTTAACCTGCAGAGGTGCCAACGTCGTTCTAACGAGTGTATACACTGCAGGGCAAGGCAACTTTATTTTTATAGCATATTTTAGCAACAAGGCAATTCAAAGTGCTTAACACAAACAAGCAAGAAAATTGCGACCGAGGGCAAATGAACATTAAGACATAGTTAAAAACAGTTATAAACCATTAATAAAGATAGAAAAGAAGAAAATCACTTTTTTATAAGCCCTTCCTACCTTAAACATCATTTAGTGCTACAGGTGGGCAGCCGGCAAAGCAGGGCACGTCCTTCTAATCCTCCATATAGAACTAAGTCTGAATGTGACCTTGTCTGACCTGATGTGCGTATTACTCTTGCGAAGGTCACATTTTTGCCTTTTCCTTTTATCTTCCCTTCTGTCCCTGGCCACATCGTCCCTCCACTGCCTGGCGGAACACATCCTTCCAACCAAAGAGATGGAAACAAACACAAACAATGGGACAGCATAAGACCAGATGTGGGGCTAAATGAGCCCTTTTTCAATATTGTAACGGAAGCCACTGAATGTATATGCTGACTTGGCCCATGAGCTCAATATTACCTAAAACACTGCGGCATCTTTGCTGAAGCTTATTTTATATTGGATTTCTTATGGAAGCGAGATGATCGATGTTTTTTTCCTTGAAAAGGGATGTCAGTGTTTTTATTATGAAGTAAAGATGAAAAGCGAGGAGGGGAAAGCTGCATATGTGTTTGCTGCTAAGTATAGCATTCATTCCTGTTTTGTCATTCATTTCACATTGTTGCATTGTTCTGGACTATAATCATCTTGGCCCAGAGGAAATTACTTTTTACAAGGTTTTTGTTGGTTTTGAGGTATTGGCCCCGGAGCCCTTACAAGGGGGTGAAGGCTGAAACGTGCTATTTTATCTCCATATATAGTCAGGCAGCTAGACCACAACGTCGGGGCAGACTGCCTGTCTGGCGTGGGACTGGGTGTGGCCCACCCTGTTAGCATACTGTGGGTAGAAAGAGGGATGGAGAGTGCTTCAAGCTGCTGCACTTTCTCTTGTGTAAACTCTCACCGTTGCTTATTTTACATCTCCTCGGTGTATGGGCTTAACATGGAAATAACACTCTCAACATTATTCTGCTGAGGCACAGACATCTCAAAATGCGGACATAGCCTAGATGTTGTTATACTAAAATCCACCCTGTTGAATATTAAGACAATGTTTCATCAACCCCCCGCCGCTCGTGTTTTACAACCATCCTGGATCGAAGTCTTGCAGAACCTGTCTGCTTAAACGTGTGCATGTCATTGGCCCTGTTTTTTGTGGCTGCCTGGTCAAAGGTATTTAGAGGAGGGGGATTTAAGTAGAACAGTCTTACAAAGCAAAGCGAGGCCCCCTTTACTGTAAGTAGATCAGGAGTGACAGCAGCATTTGCAAGGCTCTGATGAAGAGAGCGGAAGAGAGGGGAGAGCACATCCCCCGAGAAACTCTTAAGGGCAAATGAGATGTTTCAACTTATTTACCATATCCGCGTGCATGCCCACAGACCTCCCACTCGTCTCGGGCACACCCTCACAGTTGTACCAGGTGTTTGCCCAAATGTGAGCATCAGGGGGACGGCAAAAGAAAGAGGAAGGTGGAGGACACACACACATGAAAGTGAGAGGGGGAAGAAAAGGTAGTTCTTAAAGAAAACAAGTCAGAAAGATTGATGATGTTAAAATAGATTTAATAAGGCGTTCTCCCGGCATGGTTATCCCAGAAGAAGTTTGGCGTTTGAACTTCAGGTTGACTCTTTTCTACCCCACTTTTCTCTCGGGCCTCCTGCCAGGCAAGGCTCTGCACTCAGCACCTGGCAGCAGGAACAACTCTCAAAAAAGTTTATCATCAGTGCCTCTGCTTTGTGTTGTCCCTTATAACCTTTTCTGTGAATGCCTGATCTGATAAAGGAATTAAAGAAGTGCCTTGTGTGTAAAAAGGATAGGTAGATGTAGAGACTACATCTGCAGGAGGTTAATATTGGTTAAAAAAGGCTATTTTAGCCTCACACTTCATTCCTGGGGGTGTGCAGGAGAGGCATTATGAATTCATAGACTCCAGGGAACCAAATGAGCTCCTGTCACCTAGAATTTACACGAGACAGGAATCACTTATTCCCAATGTATAATTTTTCCGTGGCACTTCCTCGACAGGGGAGCAATTTTTTTTGTCCTCTTCTGCTCAATTCATCTCCCACCACAATAGTTGGATTCACATAGCCTCCATTTATAGGAAATCCTGTGCTGTCTTTTTACAAATAAGGTCGGTAGTTTATGTGCACCAAAAGCAGGCTGTAAATCCCTTTATTGAAATACCAGGGTCTGTCCTTTTATATGGGACACTCAGATGGGAATGTGTCCATAGCGTGTCTGTATTAGAGACATGTGAATTATTTGAAATGTGGACCTCTGGGGACCTCACTGGCCCACTTACTGAGTGTCAACATCAGGGCTCACATGGCTTTAAATGCCATCTGGGTATTGAGCCAGGATAGCAGGACTTGGGGTGGGATTGTGACCGGGGAGAATCACCATTGAGAATTACCTCCATCCATCTTTGGTATGTTATTAGGTCTGTCTCGGAGTCGAGAGCAGCCTGTGCTTGTCATCCACAGCCTATTCCTGTTGCAACAGCCGGGGCATTACTTTGGCTTACCCTCCTATATGATCCCATAATCGCCAGCACAAAGGCCATCTCATTTTACTTATGGTCTACGTGACTTCTTTCTCAAAAGAAATACCAGACCAACCGCCATTATCTGAGGCATGTGTGCCATTCTAGTCTACCCATAGCCCATATTATAAACTCAGCAAGTCATTTTTCAACAAATCTACTGTTCACTCACCCGTGACTTCCTTATTTTCTCCTTGTGCCTTCCGTGCATGCCCCCATTCCCCCACACTTCAGTCACCCGATACCCTTGATATAGGTTTTCCCTCAGGCCCAAGGGCAAGCGGCTTCCCTGTGAGACCAAGGACTAGGTTGCACCACATGGCTCAAAGAGCTCAACTTGCACAACTGGGGCCTCGGCCCCTGGTGTTCTGGAGGTCATACTGTCTGACATGATGTTTTATGTTGGGATATTCCTGTTTTCTCTTCAAACATGGCTAATCTCTCAAGTAAAACTTTCACTGGAAAGGCTTCTCTTTACCACATTTACTCAGCTGCTTGTTCATTTTATTCAATTACCGAGCGGAATGCAGTTGAAAGCCCACCTTCACACAATGCCTTCATTTCAGGAGGTAAGTGCAAATTGAATTCCAGTTTGGATTGCTTTTTCAGGGGCTCAGGGTTAGTTTGAAGAGACATGCTTTTGAAATGTGAATCTTTCAGCTACTTCCCCCCTGGGCACCGCGTCCTGCACAAGCCAAAGCAGCGATCATGAAGCCTCCACTATCTTGGCTGCAGATCAGTTTGTTAAACCCACAAATTACATTTCCAACGAGCAGAAAAAGCTGACTGGTTTTCAGTAACAGAACAATAAATTGTTATTTAGGAGATTGAACAACAGTCAAATATAGTTTAAGATGATTCGGCCTTGATTAGACCCTCTTGTGGGTCTGTTTGCACTAAAGTAACATTGGTAAATTAATTGATGATGTAGATAAATGATGTCGATAGCAGTCCCTTGTGCAAGCAAACATGTCGCACTGTTAAAATATGAATTCTCCAATGCAAACAGTGTGATTAATTGAAACTCTAGAAAGCAGCTGCTAATTATTCCTGTGTGTGCTTATGAAACATTTCATTCATAAATAAGCATATTTATTCATGATACACAGTTTGATTTAATTATTCAATGTTTATAGCCCATTGTTCAAGTGTTTTTTTCTCGCATCAGCTGCACTAATTATATTTCTCATCAACATATCAATGGGGCTCTTTCTTACTTTTCCCAGGTTACAGGCCTTTCATAATTGATGCACTTAATCCTGGAAGATGAATCTATTAATATCCTCATCTAAATTACTCTTGTTTCATGTGAGCCTCATATATTTATCAACCCAAATGCTTTTATAATGAAGGAAGTTAAATTAAAACATTTTATCCGACAAAGAATAAAACAATATAGTTTTTCTGCGAGCTGTCGTGGGCTGTCAGACTGCCACTGGAGCTGTGCTAACGTGCAAGAAAGCAAGGCACATCAAGAGATACAGAGAAAAGTATTGTTTAATCATTTACAGACTCAGAAAGAAATGAAATGAAATATCTGGGACAAATGAAAAATCTATCAAAAAAGACGTCAGTAGGGCTGTTTTAGCTATTCCACTGCCGTTTCAGGCTTCATTATCCACTTCAAAGACATTCCTCTGATACTCCGAGAGGGGCTGGAAACACATTTTGATCAATTTGGCTAATTTCTGCTTGAAGTAGAACATGTCGAAACATTTTTAGGTTCCAAATACAGCCGCACGCTCTCCTGTAGCACCGTGATGGATGAGAACGAGACTTTTTGTTTTTACACCGAACATCATGCATGAAAAATTACAAACAATTACCAGAAACAAATTGGCAGAATTGTGTCGCCTTGCACAAGCAGTCACGGTAATTTATGTGTCACAAAAATAGTGCTTCATTAGGAAGGAACTCTAACAGAATGAAATTACCAGCGGTGCCTTTTTTTCTTTCTTTTTTTTATGTTACAGCTCGTTCTCCCCTATTGATTCCTGTCCCAAAGCCAATATGTGTTCACTTTATACGTTTCATGTGGTCGGTACACAGCAGCTTGACCCAAACCTTTTATTGGTGACTTCCAACCTGCGTCTCCTGAGTGAGACTTGACGGGAATGTTGCTACTCTAACCCCAACCTAATCGATTACAGGCCAAGCCCCGCTGACCTGCGTCACTTTTAAACTCCACTCTGGAGTCCTACGCAGCTCATGTTGTCATTGAGCGATTACATGGGTGCAGTTTCTATTTTCAAATCAATTAATAAGTCCAACTCTCAGAAGCATGAAGGATCGATTCATGAATTCATGAAGTCCAGTCAATACTTAGTGGAGCATATTGTACATATAGATTGCTGCACATGTGTAACTGCATGGCCACTTTGTATATAAAAGCCCCTGGTGAGTTATTGAGAGTACATGTGACATTTCAGGGATATTAAAAGCAGTGCTCCTCGAGTAGTTATTAATTAAGTATTTACGTTAATTAAAGCCGCGTTTCAGCACATCCAGTACAGCCCTGGTGTTAAAAAACAGAAAGGTTCATGTTTGTAGAAGGATAAACTTTTATTACTTCGTCTAGATATTCCAAACCCTCTAATAAACTACAGATTAACCATTAAAGCTGAAGTTCTGCTGCCAGGCTGTGGTGGTGCACTTTGCATTGATGCATGTGAGAAATTATACCCTTACATAATTTTGTTTTTGGTCTAATTAACCGGTAGCTTTGCAAACCTTCTATTAAGCCTTTCACAATGAATGAGGCAAATAAGAGAGCAGGTAGTGCATTCTATAACTTTGGGACCCTTGTTGTCAAGGTCACTGTCTGTGTGAGAGAGAGAGAGAGAGAGAGTGCAGGGTTAATCGACAAGTATGCAATTAGAGACATTACTGCAATTATGCACCCGGGATACATGAGCAAAACTGTGCATGCTAATCAGCCGAGGCAGAGTTGAATATGGGCGTGTTAGTTTACTATTTATCAAGACATCAAACCTATGAATATTAATCACTGCACAGACTGATGAATACATCTCTGCTGCCAATGGCACAACGGTCTATCTTCACAACTCAAGAGAGAAATTAGAGGTGCCTTGAGTTGATTAGGCCCGAGGGGAACAGAACTGGCTATGCCTAACTTGATAGTCAGGACTACGTGTTGTTTCAGGTGCAAACACGCCATTAAGAATTGAATGTTTCCTTATGCATGATATCTGATTAAGTCCAGGGGATGCTTTTGGTATCCCTGGTCAGTCTGTTTGGCAGGACATAAAAGATCAGAGGCAACAGAGAGAAGAGACAAAGGGACAGATTTCCTTGAGTGCAGACCTCTGCGCCAAGGCCTAATGATTTCCCCAGGTAGAGTAGCTTGTTCTTTTAAGCCCAACATTTTTTGCAAGCATGTGTGCTCTCTAAATCTATGCAAATCAAGCCATTAACTATTCCTACGTGTCGTCCCAGACAGAAAGGGTTAATTCCCGAAAGCCCCAATCCACTGCCTTGTACAAGGGACATCCTGATTGTACTCATTATTATACAAATTAAATTAAATTAAAAAAAAAAGCGAGGGTTGTTTTGTGAAAAAAAGCTCCCTCCTGTAAAATACAAACTAGTAGAGGAAAATATGAAATATATAAGATAAATTTCATCAAGCACTGCATTAAATAACTGTAAATAAATACTGACATGAATTTATGAAGGATGTGACCTTATAGACTTACAAAAACCCTAGAGAAAAGATTGAGATCATATACAGATACAGATCAGATAAGATACAAATGAAAAACTAACTTTAACAACATTCAGAAATCCAAGTGATCTTCTGTATGGTTAGAGTTTGTCTGAGATTCATTGACCCAAAAGGTATCTTCAGGTCAGACAGACTGGTTTTGGAAAGTACCTGGCTATAGTGGAAAAGGAACACCCAGATCTGTGAGGGTATGGGTGTGTGTCCACATGAACAGGGCATGGCTAACTTGCACATCTGTGAAGTTTCCATGAACCCTGCCTGAGTCTGAGGTTAAATTGGCATACTCTTAAAACTGCTAGGTTAAAAATATCCCAACTCGGGTTATTTTGGTAAGTCGGCGCTGGATCAAAAAGGGACCGACCCAGCATGGTCTGTTTCAACCCAGCAGGTTTGGGTTATATTTTCTACCCAAATATGGAGCAAAATGACTTAGTTTTTGGGTTAAAACAACCAAAAAGTAGGTTAAAAAATACAACCCAAATTCTGGGTTGTCCGTATTACATGGCTAAGTTAGTCGTTTCAGTTGACTTCATGCATTAAACTAAATGAAATTGCTATACAATGATAAAAGTATTAAACAAACAACGTTTCTCTGATTTTAACCCTCCATTTTGCGGCAAAAAGAGGAACTGCATATTATGAAGCAGGTGGTTATGATATTATGGCAGTTTGGTCTATGTTGCCATTCAGATAATGTCTTTTTTCGAGGCTCCTCTACTCACTGTGGTAAATTAAAGCCAAGCCACATTCTTCACAATTATGTGGCTTTTTAGTAAAAAGGAAAAGAGAGGGAAGATTGGCCTGCCTGCAGGTCAGACTTGTCTCCCTTTGAAAGTGTCTGGCACATTAGGAATCTCAAAACATGGCCACCAAGACCTGGAGGAAACTAAACTGAAAAGTTAATTTAATTTCTTCATTTTCACAACTTGAAAATTGATCTTGTCAGTTTCCAAACAACTACTGGGTACTGTAACGTAACACCTCTGCATCAGCTCTTTAGGAACCCGTTGCAAATTTCAAAATCAACATGAGTATCACTTGATAAATATTTGACAATCATCAGCAATACAAATCAAAGACAACGAGACGATCAGGGCACAGGATGTTTAAAAAAGCAGGGAAAGGAGCGCTAAAGGCTTTGCGGTGAGAAAAACAGATGTGCTTTGAATTAGCCTAGCCCAAGGAATGTAGCCTTTGAAAGAGGGCAGATATGTTGAGCTCTGCAATCTGATCCTCCGTGGCACAAGCGTGTCTCTTGTGGTCCTTTTTTCTCAACCAACACCGCAGCCCCCCCCCCCCCCCCCCTTCAAATCTCAGCACAATGAGATTCTGGGTGCTACAAACCACTCCAATCAGCCCAGAATAGTCGGCCCACATCAGCCCTTGCTCCCAGACATGTCCAGTTTGAGCTAGCTCAGCTCTTGTTCCCCCTTCATTAGCCAGGGCCTGGATTTCATTAAATGGCTCGTCCTTTCCATTTTCTTCTTTTAACATGAGCACAATGGTTCTGCTCCTTTCTCTTTTCTCTTCCAGCAGAAAGTTGTGACATTAAAATTGTACGTCGTCGCTTATATCATTGCTCTCCTTTATCTCATAGAATTACGATGTAACTCCTTTTGACCCGCTGATTAGAACGGTGACGTGTTTTTTGCCTTCTGCTCACCTTTTATTCTTGCCGACACTCGCGAATTATATTTAATTCCACATATCCTCCTTTCTTCTGTGCTGCCTCACACAGACCACATACCTCTTCAGTCACACTCCACATTCAGCTGTTCTCCGTCTTTGTGTTTGGCACCTGTTCTCTCTCTGTAGTCTCTTGTCTGTGCGTCATGTTTTCTATAATGTTGTGGTCAAAGCTAAGCCAAGATTAGTGTGTATATCTGGATTCTGTCTCGCTGTCTGTTTGGGGGTTACAACTGGATTCCCACAGTCTGGTTGTGGGGATGTCGCCCACCCCCTCTCTCTCTTTTCTGAGTTCATGTTAAACATTTTCAGTGTAATACAATTTTAGTTTCAATAGTTTGAGAATTGTGTCAGTGGTGTTCTTGAGCAGAAATCCTCAAGAACAGGAACACTTGAGCATTTTAAGGGATATTTCATGGCACACACAGCTCTCTACCTCATTCCTGCCTGGCAGGGTGTGTGTCGTTGCACACTATTAGCATAATGTTAATTTACATAGGGCAGAGATGTTCCAGGTAATTCAATCTATATGTAAAACACTGATTCTAGTGAGTCAAGGGTCCAGTGACAGCTCAGCTAACTCAGGCGGCCGGGAGCACCTGCGTTGTCATAACTATAGCTTGCAATTAGACCACGGCCACATTTAGAACCATAAGTCAATCCTGCACAGGGCAACAGTAAGATTTAATCTTCCATTGTGGCCCCTTTATTAAAATCTAGTTTTTGGTTTATCTTAGCTTCATAGCCTCATCTTACAATTGAATAACTGATTTCATCATTCATATAAAATGCTTGTATATATGCATGTCGAATGAATTCAGTCGTCTGTGTTTGCATACAGACCATGATTACTTTCTGACCCATTTGATGTTTATAAGAAATAGAGTTGGGCCATTAATTGAGAATAATTGAAAATCGACATTTAGAAACTTCTACCTGGCATAATCTTACTCATGTTGATTAACTTATTTAATACTTTCCCCAAATGCCTACACTCAAAAACTGTACCTGAACACACAATGTTCACTTACATAGCTCCCACTGTCCAATCAAGGTTATCCTCTGGAAGTGCACGCAAAGCAGCATGGGATTAAACAATAACAAATTCTGAGCCAACAAATAAGTCTCAGCCTTGGAGGTTAAACCTAAAAAGAATGCTGTCTACATTGTTTAGAAACGCTGTGGTTTCACTGAAGAAGAAACAGGACAAACAATACAGGTAAACAATCTAAGCGCCCAAGGGTAACACCAAAAATGTGTTTAATCGCTTGCAAAAAAATCATACTGCTGAGCATGAAGAGTTCAAGAATATGAAATACGTAAGAAACGACGTTGTGAATTATATGGCTCATGTAGATACTGCAGAGGATAGTGGGATTAATCGTTTTGTTAAAATCCTCAAACAAACATCTGCTCTTCCAACACGTTATATTTTTCCAAAACGTTGGCAACCCAAAGACATGAACTTTATCTGTGGCAAAAATACCCCAGTTTTTAATTATTCAGCATATATGCACAACACAAAATGTAAATTACCATTCACTAATTGCAACTGAGGTAACAACTTGAAATACTAATTATAATGATTATGATTTGAAGTCATAATCGCCCATCCATATTACGCATCAAAGTGCACAGTGAATGATAGCCATAGCAAAGATTTCTCAGTGTCTAGCACCATTACACACACACACACACAAACACATCATCTCTCTTGTCTTCACTTTTTGTTTGCCAATCACATTATCATCCTGTAATACTGCACTGTTTGCGGATTTGTCATGCATGCAAACCATAATGTTATCACCATAATAAGCCTCCATTCTTCCATGAAAGACAGCCAACTCAATTGGACTGACTGACTCATTGTGATTTGCCAAGTTCATGTGCGTCCCCCAAACAGAACTAACCTTTTTATAGACCACTTGTTTTTCCTTATTTAATTTAATTTACATCCATTATCTTATTTTCACCCCTCTTTTTTCCCCCTTTCATTTGGCTATGGTCTTCTCCGGCTCTGACATCTACTTATAGGAAGTCATTGAATAATTCATGGAGTCATACATAATTAAGGGGAAGCAGCCAGAGATTTGCAAAACTCTCTGTGTCACTGAGTTTTGTTTGGTGGCACATTCAATAATTGTTTAATATATCAAATTGACTGGGAGTTGGGGGCCCAGGTCCTGCCTGCAGCGGGGCCTGATATGTCTGATTACGGCAGTGCTGAGCGTCAAAACCCTCCAACAGTTGGAGACTCCACATGCCTGCCACAGGAACTTCCTACTTACTTAAGATTCATAAATCTTCATTTACTTACCAGCTGAAATGCTTTCAGGAATACTTTTTCAACATGAACTCCATGCTTATAAAGTACAGGGCCGGATTAATTCACAACCACTCATTATGTGAGGGATTCTAAACTGACCTCATACTATGTCTGTTTCAGATTAGCTCCGCCTTTGGGGCGTATGAATGTGTCGGAGGTCGTCCTATATCAGCTTTTTTGTGCCTTAAATTAATAGCAGTGAAAAGAGACTTAAAATGTTTCAGATGACCCTGCAGGACATTTGATGTCCATTCAGTTTTCAAAAAAATATAGGTATATGTATGAAAATTGCTAGAATGTGTGTTGAATACATCCATTTTCTTTAACTGCTTAATTTTTTATCATTGTCGCAGGGGATGGAGCCTGTCCCTGCTGAAATTGGACTAGAATCAGGGTGAACCTTGGACAAGTTGCCAGTTCATCACAGGGTCAACACATAGAGACAAACAACCATTTGCACTCTCATTCCCATCTACAGGCAATTTAAAGTCCTTAATACACCAATTTTGAACTGTGGGAGGCTGGAGTGTCCAGAAAATACTTTGTACCCAATCATTTAGTCTTAATTTATACCATGTGTAGATCAGCTTTGTTTGATATGCTACGTTGGCTAAGGGGCTACGGTGGGATTCCTCCCCTTTGATGGCCATGTGGAAAGAATCTCTGGACTGGCTAAGCGATCATCTGATCAAGTCAGAGTAATGCAGCCATAAACTTAGTTCATCTGAGGTTTTGCTCTGGATGCTAATGCCAAGAGTCTTGAAATTATATATGTTAAAATGAAAGATTAGAGACAGGGGGTCTAGGATTTTGATCTTGGGGGGCAGGTCAGCACCTTTGGATCATGTGAAATGTGTACAAGCCCTCCCCCCCAGGTTAATAAATCATTTTAAAATGAATTATGAGTAATAATTAAAATGTAAATTAATGGTGTCCATTAAAATATCTGTCAAGTCTATTTTGTTAAGTCAACTCAGTCTTATCTCAAATAGACTAACTTAAATGCCTAATAATAATCTGAGCTCGGAGAGCAGACTTCTTAAAGACTTTTAGCTTTCTTTGCGTGAAATATGCCCAAACTCCATAAAACCCCTGATTTATAGCTATGGAAGAGGATTAGTGCAACATATGGCCCTTATGGAAATTCTTAGAGTTCTGCCTTGATTCTCAGAAGTCTGACTTTAAACTAGCCATATTCTGAGAGGATAAGAATTCTGGATATAAAATCAGAATAAAGTCTGAATTCAAAAAACATTTTTCATGTAGGCAAATGTGGCCCTAATTCTATTCCGTATATAGCTGACTGAAACTTGACCAAAATAAAAAAAAAACATGATGAAACGTAAAACAAAAACTATTACACACAGACAACTGAAATAAATGGCAGTGATCATACAACCTCCAACTTTAGTTGAAGGTGGTATTAATAAACACACAGCTACACACACCCAAATACACAAACAGATACAAACACAAACACACACACAGCTACATACAAACTCACATGTACATGCACACACTCAACCATAAAAACACAGCTACGCACCGACTCACACAAGTACACGCACACACACACATACAGAGCTACAAACACACTCACACATGTTCACTCACACATACAGCTACACACACACTGGCAGTTTTACCTAACATCCAACCATCCATTGTTGTACCTCCTGGTGTTTAGTGGGGATGTTTATGAGTGAAGTAAATTTATTTAGTCCTATTTAATGGACTTCTTCATTCTACCACTTCCCCTTTTTTTCATAAAGTGCCTTTTCAATTCTTTCTATGTGCTTATTTTCGCAGGAAACATGAGCCAAGGATTTGTGCATGGTCCCAATTTTGTTTTTATGATTTACCGGGGCAATAAAACGAGTATCAACTCCTCATTCTTATGTTTACACCAAAGAATGCTCAAGTATATCAACTTTTGATTAATATATGGGCCAAGTCAGTGTTTCAGATTTTAGTTGAGATCAAATATAAATTCATATTATAGCTGGCCCCTATATGTCCTTGATCTAACTTCCTTTTTGGGGGCTGCGTTCTAACTGATAGAGGTCGCTTAGGCCATAGGGAACTTCAGCTGTTCTTTGTGGAACATGTTTCCCCTTTCAAATGTTATTTTTGTCCTTGTACACTGATTGCAAACCTTCCAGGTGTTATGCTTTAATGTCCTGTATATATGCAAACTTAAATATTTTATTCGGAAACACTGGACAGAGAACTAGAAACCAAATGTTAAAGAACGTCTTGCCCTTCCTCTCGAAAGGGAAACATTAAAATGTATTGTCAGGTAGGGAACATTCAGGCGAGCAGCCGTACTGTAAGGTAAGGTACCGCCTTTACCAGGACCCAAAGTCATGAAAAAAGGAGCAAAGGTGAAAAACACACATGTTTTTACTTTTATTTTTGTGTAACCGTATATTAGGTCATCTGCCAGCATGTCATATGTTTCATACAGTAATTACTTTTTTTCATCACCAGGAATGTTTAATGTCCACAATCTGACATAAAACAATGCTACCAGTCATCCTCTACACCTGTTCTGAAACCTTTGCATCAGAAACAACTTTATTGTTTTCAGTAATTTGTTCTATACTGCCTTATCTGTCGGAACGGATAACGCCGGCTAGCCTTCACTCCCCACATGCATCAAAGAGCCTTGAGCACCCATGACCATGTCGTCGGTTCACGGATTTTCCTTGCCTACAACAACTTTGAGTTGGAGCACCCCTAGAAGGCCTGCAGATCTTCTGACCCAGTTGTCTATCATATTATTTTCATCAATTATCTTAAACTGCTCATCCTGTCCAGGGTCAGAGGATGGGTCGGAGCTAATCCCAGCTGATATTGTCCCAGAGGGAGGGTACACTCTGGAAAAGTTCCCAGTTCATTGCGGCCAACACATTAAGTCAAAACCATTCACGTTTACATTCACAAGGAGAAACTACATTGCGTGGTTTGGACTGTGGGAGGAGACTGGAGTACCTGGAAGGGACCCATGCAAATCAGCACTTTTTCCTGCTTCCTACACATTCATTTCAGGGATGTAATTCCTGCTGTCTAATATGTTCCACCTACTGATAAGTGCCATTGCAACAAGACAAACAATGTTGGTGTCAGTCAGTGGTTATAAACTTATGGCTGATCTGCATAAGCATTTTTGCTAGGAATTAAATTCTGATTCAAACACCGTTATTGGGTCTTTTGACTTGACTGGGTATATAGTATATCAAGGGCATGAGTTATAATTGTGGCCCCCATTATTTTAGTAAAAATTCATCTTGAATCGCACAATTTGAAATGTGATGACATCTGCTCTGTTCTGCAACGCTGCTATGTGCTTTGTTTTCAGTTTTGCTGATGAGCTGGAGATGATACATAACAGTCTCTCTCCAATTTCATTTTTACGGTCCATTAACTTTATGCAAGGGGAGAAATCATTGGAAATAACACAGCAGATTTGACATCAGCTCTTCAGCTGCGAGTGATGTGCCATGGTACAGAGATTTTGTTTTCTCTTGGTTACTTACCAAAATGTATCACCAAACCTCTGTTGAATATCATGGGGAAATACAGGAAAATGCTATCCATTTCTTGTTGCACACTGCCATCTTGAATTCTTATGTGACATGCAATCAGCCAAGGCCACCACTCAGGCACCGGGCGCCACAAGGCAAACTAAAGCCTGTGGGGAGCGTGAAACACTTGGTTGTGGTAAACAATGGGGAATTTGCAGATGTCTGTTGCCTCTTTGCAATTTGAGATTGGTGTAGAAACTTCTGAAGGAAGGAGACAGGTGGAGGGATGGAGAGAATTGTGGATGGATATGTCAAGCAGGACAGGCAACAGGTGTGCAAATATGTCATATTAGAAAGAAAAATGGGGGATGGGGTGTGGGGGGTATATTTTGTGCTGCACTTTCAGAGATACACATAGTAACAACATTTTAGTCCCGACTTTATGGAAATGAAGGGCGGGTGTCCATCAAAATTGAATCAATACCGACACTGATGTTATTACCGACTCTCATTGACACTGATGTCATACTGTTTGTCATTTGGTCCAAAAAGTAAAGTTAGGACATGAAAATATTTGACGATTCCAACCCTCTCAGAGCCATAAAAAATCTTCAATAATGTCTAACATCATGTACAGTCGTGAAAACAGGCCCTTTATTTTAAAGTGCCTTATCAAACTCTCTTTTAGGAGGATGCCTTGCAATGGAAGTTAGCTAAGCCACTGTAAGGAAGCGCTGCACATCTGTAACAATGAAATTGGTGACAGAACTGTGATATTGTGCTGTTCTGTTCTTTCCTGAGTAATTTTCCCTCATCTCAGGATGGTGAATAGGTTGGACTTTTTTTTCAAATCCATTGTTCGGCTACACAATCGTGACATTAGGTACAGCCAGCAATTTGCCAAAGCACTCAAACATGCTGCATATATCCTGATTGATTGAATGCTGTATGTTCAAGGATTTCATGGAGTTCCTGGTGTGTGTTCCTTTTTCCTGAAGTTACCTTGTGGCATATATTACAATTGCATTAATTTTTATTCCGTTTGCAAAAAGACAGCCCCCATATTTGTTGGTTTTTCCCTGTCTTGCCCTTAATATATGTCTGCTGTCTTAATGCATACTTTTGTCAAATGGAACAGACCGCCCCTCATCTCCTGAGTTACAGCCTCCCTCTGCTTCCACAGGGGATGGCTGTAGCTCAGGACGTGGAGCACGGTCATCAGAAGGTCAATGGTTCAATTCCAGGACCCTGCAGTGTACATGTTGTACTCTTTTTGAGCAATTCAATGAACCCCAGATTGCTACCAATGGCCGTTCCACTGGTGTTTGAATGATGGCTTGATTGAACGAGTACAGCCCATTTGCCTATTGAGTAGCTTAGTTTGGAACAGGAACTTATTAATTATTTTGACTTTTTTTTAACTATAAAAAAGACAGAAACACAGGCTGAACCTGATAAAATCCGAATCCCAACTAAGTGAGGAAGACCAATCAAATCGCAGCACCTGGATGTGGCAAAAGCAAAGGAGAGGCAAACAGAGAGGAATGTGTCAAAATAAATGAGAGATGGGAAATGAGAAGAGGAGAGTCCAGAGATGAAGGTCTGAGGAGAGATCAAAAAGGCATGAGGCATGCAGCAGCAATGGAAAAGAGCACTGGAGAGTGAGAAATGATAAGTCCATCACAGCTGCAGCATCATTAGTGCATTAGGATCAATCCTCAAGACTCTTGTTTGCAGGCTTTGCCCATACAGAGGTCCAGTGTCATTGATATGGACACGGCAATACAGTTCCTGCAGCAACTTACTTTCCCCACATCTGTGATCTCTCGTCTTTCTCCCTTCCACCTACATATATCACATACAGCACCATGGGTATTTCTCTCTTGCTCTGGATGCCTTTTCTGATTTTTTTTCTTTACTGATCTGTAGCCAGGGGTCAGCCATTATTGATGTTGTTTTTGTCAGTCTTTGTTAACATAATGTCACAAGTTAACATAATTGAAAGGTATCTGTAGGTTGGTTTTCTAAACCAACCTACAGCTTTGCAATTCCACCCAGGTGGGTCTGCTATACTGTTGGCCTTGGCATCCATGTTATTGTGGCTGTTGTTTTATCAGCTCCAGAATGCAAGGCAGTCATATTCCCAGAAACGGTTGTTATGTGATCAAAACCTTCAGCAGAGCGTGATGGCAAGACATAAACATCCTGATGAGTTTACACAAGTGCTCAGACACACAAAAGAACTGGGCTTACTGTGTGTTTGCACATTATTTTCAAATGCTACTTGTCTCATTCTCATGCATGTATTTGCATGTTCTCTAATACATGAAACATATGTGTCTGCCGACTGCTGTGCAGACGTGTCCTTGAATAAGGTGGATTCTACTCAGAGCTCATTTGAAACCAACTTTATGGCCTATGCCGAGGCCATTGTGTGTGGATAATAATAAAAGTCATGGCTGACTGATTGCTTGTGTCATTATAGTAACATGTATATTTCTCGCAGATCATTATGCCTGTGCACCCATCCCTGGCATGCAGCCCTTTCTCACTCTGCTGAGCGCTCTGTTTGACTTTCTAATTCCTGAGTTAAAACAATAATTGGAACGATGCACATGTCAAAAGAGACATCTCATCTATTGAGAGCGGTCTCTCTCTTTTTGTTTTTCAAAGAAAATTTGCATAAAGACATAGCCCATGATTTCCCTGTCAGGTACCTCAATTGATTCCTGTTTTAGTTTCCAGTCATTTTTGCAAAGACGATTTTGCGCTGGAAAAACTGGCCAGGCTAACAAGAGACGTCTTCCCGCATCATGCTTCTGCTTTCTTTCAAGGAGTGGACTTTTATAGCGAAAAGGAGTTGAAAAGTAGCAGAGCCTACTGTCTCATTTGCTAAATGAGACCTTTGGATACCTTGTCTAGCTGAGACAGCTATGCATTGTGTCATAATGGAGCTTATTAGTTCCTTTGCTTCAGGAGTTGTTTGCTTCACCTGTGAAACTTAATAATGATACATTTCACTGCGAGGATTTTTTCTCATAGACATTAGTAATGTTCCACCAATCAGCCTGACACGTTGCACATGAGAATGGTCACTTTTGTTTTTCCATTCTCAATTCCAACTCCACTTCATCTACTTCATCTTCTTCTTCAAACCTTCAACAAGGTTTTAGGTTTTCCTTGCACCTAAAACCTATTTTAGTAAGAACTATTTTTGAGTTACCTTGCACATGCACATCAATCAGAAAAACCAGAGCCGTCCTGTCATCTCTGCCCTGATGTATTATTTCTCACATCTTCTGTTGTTTATGAAATAAAAATTGGCCTATGCTTTCATCCATGTCAGTAAGGCTATATCCCTGAAAAGCCTCCAGTCCGCTGCGGTTTACAGGCAATCCGCCTGATTGATCTCCCAAAATTTATTGTGAACTTATGTGTGTTTTTTTTTGTAAAAAAGGCTTCGCTTGGTGAGTGAAATTCGATATATATAAAAGATAGATCTCCTCAAGTCAATCCACATGATAGATCTCCATCGTTGATTCCTTGCTCTAAGTCCTGTGTGAGAATAAAATGGGAAGATGATCCATGAAAGTGTTTGTGACACATGGCGTTTACACGAACAATCTGCAGTGGACGGGTGGACGCGGCGGCGAGTAGTTTTCCATAATATTCCCCACTTTTCAGTGATGTTAAAATACACATATTGAGAAAAAGCCAGCATGGGGGTGTAATGGGTAACACTGTTGCCTTATAGAAATGTTTTCCGGTCTATTACAACTGGGACCTGAGGCCTTTTCGTGAGGAGTTTTCTTGTTCTCTTTTCCTTTTCACACTAAAAAGAGTGCAAAGGAAAGGAGAACCCTTGCAGGAGAACGGAAAATCCGGTGCATTGGTTCCCTCATGCAGGTGACTAAATTGTCCGTAGCTTTGAATGTGAGTGTCCATCTCAGTGTGTTGGTTCTGTGACGACCTGACTCCTTCTCCAGGTTGTACCCCACCTCCAAAAGTCAGCAGGGGTAGGCCCTAGCCCACCCAGCACAGTATAAGCAGTTACAGCAAAAATGGATATTGAGTAGAAGGAAGAATAGAACGTATTGTGAGTGTGCAGTAAAGAAAGTGAGCAAGAGCAAACAGTAGAAAGTGTGACTTATAATAGGAATCAAGCAGAAGAAAACCGCAGCTTACTGTATGTAGAAATCTGGCAGTAATACGCCGGGTTATATACAGCGTGATACTTCCTGCAGCTTTCCAGCCTGCACTTTTCTTCTGAAACTAATGGAAAAGTGAAAGCTGTTACCTACACCATCCATACCTACACGGGGAGAAAGCTTAAAGATCTAGGGTATTGTGTATTTACAGCATGCTGTTGGTCGGATTCCTAAAAGCGCACTAGAAATAATGCATTAGAAATAATGCTTTTTTTGGTGTTGCTGAAAAACAGTTTGAACCATATTCCATTCTCTCTATTCATAGAACATAGTCCAAAAAAGGTCTGAGGGTCATCTGGCATAGCAGTGGGGCTCACTTCATCACTCTTCAGTGCCACCTTTGCCCAGTGGCTTTTGAATCACTTAGCCATGAACACTGACCTTTAATGAGGCGAGGGAAGCCTGCTGTTCCCCTGATATTTTATTTGGATCATTTTTGATGTCCTGAAAGTGCTATGATAAGCCCTTGGAGGAACTTTGGGAGGTCAGCCATCTCGTGTCTCACTGTAGAGGTGCGGCGTCCCATGTATTTTTATCACTCTCTTCAAAAGGATTTCTTTGATTATGGCATAGTATGCTTCTGGTGAGACCTACAAAGGTAAATTCATGCTTCTAGAAGTAATAAGGTCTGGCAACCAGATACAGTCTGTTTTCTTTTGTTGTTTTCTTTTATTTGAAGGAGTTAAAAACCTTTTTAAATCAGATCCAGTTGGTATTAAATCATCTTTTTGGTTCAATACTGTTTCACAGCGCAGTAGAAAGTAAGAAATAAACTGTGTCGTATGGTTATCATATGGAACACATGTTAGACGTATCTGCTGTGTCAGTGCTTTTATCATTGGTGGTAGAGCCAGGGAGTTGACTCCATGGACAAAGCCCTACTCATAGGTGACTCACAATATTTCCCATGAGCATGTCGGAGTCATTGTAATGGCCTTAACAGCAGCGGGTGTGTGTGTTTTTACACTAGTGTGTACTTCAAACACGTTTTTTTTAAATCTCTGTTTTTCTCCTCTTCTCTACAGCACACATGTTTGGCCCCCCCTCCCACAAGCCGTCCCTAATTGCCTCCACCTCACACATCATTTGTGTTTCTGCCATAAAAAGAAACATTGAAACTCTTCCACTGGGGATCCATAACCATTTCCAAGCCTATATGCTTTTTATTGCTGTATTTAAAGCCTTCATAAATATAGAGCAAAGCATTAGGGAAAGAAAGATCTACTGAAGAAACACAGCCAAGACACCTGCTCCCATTTCTGGAGATAATCGCGCAGACAGACCAGTAAGGACGGCAGGCAGACAGTCGGGCCGGGAAGACGTTCAAAAAAGCAGGAAACGGGCGGAATAACTAAACAGCATCCAGAAACATTAGACTACTCACAGATTAGATGGCAAATTAAATCTCACAATAGCAAGACGAGTAAGATAAATGAGTCCAGGTTTGTGAGGTCAACCTGCAGGCTTTACTCATACATTGGCATCTCGCATGCACTCCACTCTCCTGCGTCTTCCACACGTTTTCTAGCTCTTCCAGGTTATTATGCACAGGCTGATAAAGGAACGCACACAAACACACATACAAACGCACACAGAAAGCGGTACGCCTCCGGATTGTTTATCATAAAAACAACACATTGTTCTGCTGGAATCTCAAGGTCAACAAGTTCCATCCCTCAGCTTGTACATGAACAAAGCCGGCGTCGCATACATCACCCTCATACATACACACACTTGACATGCACTCGTATGCAGAGGTGCGTTCACAAAGGGAAGATGATTCTTTAGTACAAAGTAAGCATTAACGTGGAATGTGCACTGACCCCATGAACAAGACATGCAATAAAAAGGATTCTCTTCATGCACTTTCCGTGTGCTCTCACAGTCCAACAGTTGAATATTGCATGGCTCTGTCTTGATGGAGCTTCAAGTCCGCTGTAACTTCATCTGTTACATTTAGTATTGATTTTTAAGATTTTATTGATAACCTTAGAGAAGAGTGCCAGGAGTTATCTCTGACAGAAGAGCAGCAGCGAGAGTGAAGGGAAAGATTCAGGAGATGGTAGTGAGAAGCTCTCTGATGATGCCTCTGACCAAAAGACAGGAGGCAGATATTGTCGAGAGGGTCTAAACTCACGAGAAGGAGGTTTAAAAATAGTTAAATTGGTCCGTAGCTGTTGGAAATGGAGCTTCCGGGCAGGAGAAAAGGAGAAGAATGAAGAAGAGGAGATTTCTAGATGTTGTGAGAGAGGACTGGCAGTTGGTTGGTTAAGCAGAGGAGGATACCGAGGACAGAGCAACCGTGCCTGGTTGTAATCCATGTCCATGGCAGAGGCTCCGTTAGCCATCCCACAATCTAGGCTAAGGACAGAGGGTGAATTGGCATTCAACGTCTGGAACACTCTCCATGAGGAGGTGTCTTCCGAAGCCTCTTCATGCAATCTCTGCTAGACTGATTGCCTAATTTGCATCATCATCATCATCAACAAAACTTTCAAAAGCACCTTCTAACTTTGTTCGAACAGTGCTAGAAAAAGTTAGATAAAGTTTATTCTTGTTAATATTATAATACCAAATAATATAAAGTTTTTATTATGGTCTGTTTGCTTAGGTTTTATTCTGCTGAAGCGTGGTCACCCTTTAAAATTCAACATAAAGTCATAATTAGGGCTGCAGTAATCAATTATTTTAGTTATCCAGTATTCTATGGATTATTCTGACCGTTAATCGAGTATTCAAATAAGAGCTATTGCTTGCTCTGCAATTTAAAAAATTAAATCACTTTCTTCAGGGGCAGTAGTAATATACAAAACAGAAAACGCAAAAGGTCTATTGAATGAACAACTAGTTGTTTCATCTTTTAAAGCAACAACATGCTTATTGCTCCAATTTCAATAATATGTGTCTCTGCAGTGTGCACTAAAACAGTCATAATACCAAAAGAGATTTGTTGTTTTGGGATTTATCGTTGTTTTATCTTCAGAATCTCCATAGTTTTCCAGCGCTTTTTAATTTTTTCACAGTGTCTATCACGGCTCCTGACAGTTTTTTTCTTGGAAGTGTTTCAAGAGTTGATCATCTCTTAGGTTCCCACTTATTTTTTTGCGAGTTTTTATTAAATACAAACTCTCTGCTGTGGTCTAGATTTCAATTAGAAAGGGTCTTGTCAAGGAGTTTTTATGTTGAGGTTTTTTTTCTTTTCTCATAAGGTATTATACCGGTTTTATCGAGTCAAAACAGGGACTGCAACACTGCAAGGGCTTGGCATGCTATAGTCCGGGATTATCTAGGCCACTTAATCTTTGAGTTTCGCACTAATCTGAGTATCCGTTTCCATGTTTGTCAGACAGCCAGGTGTGTGGGCGCGTGTACGTGACGCAATGGTTAGGTGAGGCTGCATCGTGTGCACCCCGGTGCGATAAATAGTTTGAACAGATTCAAACAAATCCTCCAGGCAAATGATTTACAAATACTCTAATTACTCCAGGAATCGTTTCAGTACTATAATACCTCATATTAAATGAATAATAATTATAATAATTATAATAATAATTATAATAATAATTATATAATAATTATAATAATTATAATAATTATATAATAATTATAATAATTATAATAATTTTGATCCCTTTTCTATGTAGTTTTGTGCAAACTTACTAACAATATGTGATGTTGGACTTTGGAATTTTTGTAATGTAATAAAACAATTTGCACAAATTTAAATAAGCGTGTGTTTAAATCTTAACTTTTAAGGATCCAAATGTGGCTTTCCTGTACTTCAAGTGCAACTCGTTTCACCTCCACAATGAACTTAGATGCTTTAAATTCATACCGCCAGCCCTCTGTGTAGGAGACTGACCCTTCGCCTGCTCTCTTCATTAATGAAAAATTGAATTTAAAGCAAATTATGCTGACTGTATAATAACGACTAAAAATGTCTTCGTCTTGAAATGAAAATCACGCTTTATCACTTAACGTCCTCCTAGAGGCCTGCTAAACCTCCATCCTGCTCATATGCAGAGGTTTTTGGGGTTTAGTATTTTGCCTTCTCTTCTTTTCAGCTGGTAAAAATAGACTTGCAAATTCATCCATCTAATTTAGCCCATCACTCAGGATTATTTGTGTCAAAATCCATAAAATATATTATTATATATTGTCCAGTAAGGGCATTACTTTAAATATGTATCTTTTATGACCTCCGCCGAAGAGGTTATGATCTCATTCCCGTAGGTTTGCCTGTTTGTTTGATTTTGAGCAGGATTACGAAAGAACTCTAAGACAAATTGGCATAAATTGTACCCAGAGGTAAGTGTTAGTGTATCCTAGACGTGATAACATTTTGGTGATGTTATGTTTTTCGCAGCATTTAAAATGAAATGAAATAAAATAAAAAGCTGGTTGGAGTAGTGATGTCACAATGGGGCTATTGCTGCCTTGGTTACCTCGATTCCTTTTGATGTTCTTTTGGGGGTGGAACTGGAAGTTCAGTGGGATGAACAGAGACACTGAAGTGGAAGGCGCGGGAGGCGACCGGCTACAGAGTACTTTAGATATACTCAGAGAGTTTGTTGGAGTTGTTGGTAGATTTAGAGGCTGGCAGTAACTCAGACATTAATGGAGGAATCTGCCTAAATTCTTCTGTAACCTCTGGAACGAATTTGCCATGGCGGAGGTTTGCACTCTCCGTTGCATTTTTTTTTTGTATGTTTTGTTTTAGTTTAAAAATGCCAGTGTACATTATACATACAGGGACATTTCTGACAAAACTGACTGAACTGAACTACAAGTGTGAATTAACCTTAGTTGTCCAAAATGGTCAGAACGAATCAGTCAGTGTAAGATGCAAAGTTATTTCTCACAGTTTAGAAAAAACTTAATATAGGCCCGACTGAGGAATTCATTATATAATATTGGTTGATCAGCCATAACATTAAAACCCTTTGCCCCTCCTTAGACTACTAACCAAAAGCAGACTGGGAACATCCTACCCGACCTGCCGTTTTTGGGCTACTCTGACTGAAACTTTTCAAAGGTATTCAAATACTTTCACTTGCCCATTTTCCTGTTTCCAACTCATTAGCTTTGAAAAATAAAATATCCCCCCTACCTGACAGGTGACAATATGAGGAGATAATCAATGCTATCCTGTCTTCGTCTTTCATTGGTTATTATGGTATGGCTGAACGATGTGTGGTCTTTCATTGTCCTAAATAGGAAAATGATGTCGGCTGTTAAGGCTCATGAAGCGGTGCACTTGTTTTTAGCTCTTTAACTGATTATGAGTATCTTTCCACTTCACTTAGAGAGTGGAGGAAGACAGAGAAACGACTTTTATCAAGCCTCGGTCTCTTCTTCTACTGGCTACATGAAGGAAGACGGATTTCTGTGTGTGTGTGTGTGTGCGTGTGTTGGAGCACAGGAAGAGATGTGACTTTATTTATTTATCAGTGTTAGTTGAAGGGCCACTGGTTGAAGTTTCATGTCTTCACGCTGTCAAAGGCGGTCAACCGCGGTATCTCAAATCCCACGCACCCACGCGTCTCTGCAACGTATTGGATATAAGACACAAGCCAGTGTATGGACTGATAATATGATCACTCTGTTGACCTTACATGCTCAATGTGAAATAATGAGTGGGATATATTTAGTTTTTTTGTACTTCAAAGCCTCAAGTAACAGTTATGAGCTTCTTCTATGCTTCTTTTCGCATTTCTTTTTCTTTTCATTGGTCTCAGCTTTTCTTTCTCAGCTACTTCTCTAATTCCTTCTTGTCCCTTCCATTGGTGGTAGAGCCAGAGGGTTCTCCTCCAACCCTCCAGTTCACTCTCTTTTTCCTCTTTGTGTGTCTCCGAGTCTCTCTCCCCTTCACTCAATTCCCCCTTCGCTAATTCTAATTAAAGACGAGAAACGCCATCTTTTATTAATGAGGCTGTTAATGAAACAGGAGCCGCTTTTGTCAGGGACAAAAGTTTCTGCCAATTAATTCTCTGCAATTAAAGTTGGGGGGAAAAGATTCTCCCGACAGAGTGTTTTGCTCAGATTTCCCCCAGTGTGTGTTTTTTGTTTGTAATCATATGTTTCAAAACAGAAATCCTTGGTGCTTTATGCCTACAGACTTTTATCTAAAAAAAAAAAAAAGTAGGCAGGGAAGAATGGAAAACAAACTACATTTCTCTTTGAACTGCTACTACTTTCTCCCCCGGCCAAATCATTTAAAGTAAGTAAGCAACAGTTTACTCCTTCTTTATACATACATTCAGAATTTTACATGTGTTTTGGAGGCTTTTTACCTCATGGAGCTTGGAGTTGTTGTTGTCTCTCATGCCATGGTGACAAAGCCTCGCCATTATTCGTTCTGAAGTGCAGCGTGAACTTCGTTGACAGATAACTGAAATCGTGGGAGGCCATCCAAGATCTCAAATCCTCCTCTGACAAGAACACATACACTGAGCAGACATTTATTTTGTATGCAGATGCCAAGCCCATATATTCTTTTAATCATTTAATGAGGCACATTTGACAATATGATCCAAGTCAAGTCACTTTTATTTGTACAGCACCAATTTAGAACAAAGTGTTCTCAAGGTACTTTCCAAAAGGAGCAGGTCCAGACCATACTTTAAATTCCAACAATTACCACAAGGGAAAGGACTTCAAGAGACTGATGAGATCAAATTACATTTTACCAAGTGGAAGCCCTGAGCAGATCCGTCATCAAGGTGGGCGGCCTTATATATTTATATATATATGTATATATATATATATACATATGTATATATATATATATATATATATATATATATATATATATATATATATATATATATGTATATATATATACATATATATATATATATATATATATATATATATATACATATGTATATATATATATATGTATATACATATATATATATATATATGTATATATATATATATATACACAAGCTAGATCTCTTTAATTAGAATCATATGCATCAAATTTGGACTAAATCGCACCGAAGGTTGAGAAATTTTCGACCCCAAAACTTTTGGAGATAAAGCTCCCCCTACTGTTAGAAATATACAACCAACCTTTCCCATAATCAATCCAGTTCCTCCTTGCACTAAGGTACACTTAGGTACTAAATGATCCTTGAAATACTTTTGGAAAGTCCCGACTTTTATAATCATAGTAATTATGATATGATTAGCTGGTACCAGATCCACAGCATTAGATAGATAGATAGATAGATAGATAGATAGATAGCCTTTATTAGTCCCACAATGGGGAAATTGCAATATTACAGCAGCAGAGCATGTTACAGAGTAAGAATGACACAGAGTAAGAATAACACAGAGTAAGAATAACATCGTGTTATGTGCAATTAAAATAAATTAAAATAAATTAAATTAAAATTAAACGTTATGTGCAATTAAAATAAATTAAAAGTTAGATGTGTGTGTAAGTGTGTGTGTAGTTGTGTAGGTGTGTGTGTTGCTAACAGTGCTGGTTGTGGAGTCTGACTGCTGCAGGAAGGAACGATCGGCGATATCGCTCCTTCACACACTTGGGGTGAAGGAGCGATTAAGGTCCAGCCATGATCTGTGGGACCTGCAGGATCCTCATCGGCGACTGGATTTTGCCCTGTTATCATTTCAGATGTTCCAGTTTCAATATTTTCTTTCTTACTGACAGGGCTTTGAGGTTAGAATGTTGAAAACAACTGGGATAAGTCTTCCTGCTCAAGCATATAATTTGATGAATATAAACATTTGAACTTTAATATAAATGAACTTTATCCATTAAAATGGATTATATAATGTAGATGTATTGGAACCTCGCTCAAAGTATTTAAAATTAGCTTAAGTGAACTGTTCGTTCTTTGTTTCTCTTATTCTATATTATACCTTTTATTCTTTCTTTCGTTTGTTCTTTTGTCTTTCTTTGGGTCGTCCATTTCTTCCTTTTGGTTATTCATTCATTTGCTCATTCTTTTACTCTTTCCATTGTTCATTTAGCCATTTGTTCTTTCATTCTTTCCCTTGTTCATATTTTATTTAATTCCTAAACTTTGTGTTCTTCTTCATAACTTTTATCCTTTATCTTTGTAATGTCGGCACAAACAGGTAGATAGATGGATGGATGGAGGGATGGAATGAGTGATGGATGGAATGAGTGATGGATGGATGGAGGGAGGGATGGATGGATGGTGGGAGGGATGGATGGATGGTGGGAGGGATGAAGCAGTGGATGGATGGATGGAGGGATGGATTGATGGATGGATGGAGGGAGGGAGGGATGGAGCAGTGGATGGATGGATGGATGGATGGATGGTGGGAGGGATGGATGGATGGTGGGAGGGATGGATGGATGGAGTGATGGATGGATGGATGGAGGGATGGATGGATGGTGGGAGGGATGAAGCAGTGGATGGATGGATGGAGGGATGGAGGGATGGATGGATGGATGGATTATTGGTAAATACATATACATAATAATGCAGTATTTACCAACACAGATTCCTATTGGTGAAGTATCGTATTGATTGGTCTGACCAACAATTCAGAACATTTCAAAACATAACGCTTTAATTTCTAATGTTGACGCACATGAATTACTTTCACGTCGTCTACCCAGCATGCCTTTATGCATGCTCATACAATCACATGCTGATGGTCTGTGGAGGACATGGCAGCGTTATTATTTACAGCCTCATAGGCCCTGATAAAGTCCCTTGTTTGGGGGCCGGTGGGAGAGGAGATGATAGTGTCCGCATCTGATTCATGGAGCCTGTTCTCCACCTTGCTCTTCATCTTGTTCTCCATGTAGGAGGAAGATTATAGGACAGACTAATGAATGTCACTCTAAATGAATGACCAGTGCTGCCAATTGCACTCCGGCTACCATCTCCCCGTAGGCCCATCTCCCCCCACTAATGATTAAATACCACACTCCTACTCCCTCTTTCCGTCTTCTCCTCCTCCTCTGGATGCACCTCAACACAATCCTCCATTCTTTCAACTTGGTTCATTAATGTGATGAGAGGAAAAATTGGACACAGTGACCGACCTTCTCTCTCGATGGATGGATGGATGGATGGCTACCCGTTTGATTGTTTTCTTAAGCGGGCACAGCACAGCTCTGAGGCGGGTTGTAATGTCGTTCTCAGAGCTTTGACAAGGTGGATGACGAGGTAGCTGCGGCAATGTGCTTATTGCGGACGGGGCGGTGGAGGTAATGTGATTTCTAACTGAAGTGTGGCGAGGGCAGATCGAAAAAATGGATGTCTGCAGACCGTTGGGCATGTCTTCAGTGTGTGTGGGTGACTCTTTGTGTGTTTTTGAAAGGAAAGAGGAAAAAAGTGATGACATTGATCATTTGTCAATTTTGTTCCTGCAATATATAAAACAAGCATGGTTGTGTGTAATATCAGTCATGTGTTGGTGTGTGGGCCAGTGAGGTTGATTTTTGTTATGTCCAAAACTGTATGCCATAACTTGATGTCTTAAACCCCTGAGGCAAATTCTAATGTGTGTTGGTATCTGATTCCACACAACCTCATAAACTCCTTGCCCTGAAGGAAACCAACATTTTACAACCTCTCCTTTCCATCTATCCATTGCCTTTTCCTTTGGGGTCCCGATCAGACGGTTTTGTGTCCATCGTGATGCACGAATGAATGTCGGAAGATGTGTTTGTTCCATCCCTACAGGCACCAAGACCTTGTTGATGAACTATCAGACACCTACAGTACATTAACGGCCTTTATGACATTCCTCCAGCATATTGCTCCTGTGTTAGTATCTTCCTCTTTTGTTGCTTTGACAAAGAAAGTTGGGTTATTTTCAGTTTCTGATTGGTTCATTTTGTGTGATCTGATATGACAGACCATGTCACTTGTGCTATCTTATATCTGTGTTTGCCATTTGCGTGGCAGTGGTTTTATAGAGAGTTTTAGTTCCCTATCGCTGCACAGGGAAACCCTCTGCTCAGGTCTAATCCTGTTAATCTTAAAGATCTGATTACGAGCTGTAGCCTATAACACAAAGGCAATATGTGTGCTAGTAATGGGGAAATTGTGATTTTGAGCATATAAAAAGGAAAGAAAGTCGAAGACACTTACATGCCCAGAGGAACAAAGTTGCATGTTTACAAAATCTCTACACATTGATTAGGGCTGTGGTGGTGTAGGTTTTTTCCTACCGAGGTGGAAAAAATAATTATAACCACTGTTTGGATTACTGCACCCCACCAAAAAATAGTAACAACACAATAACAGTAGCAGGTCACCCTAGAAATACAACTAATTAGATTTATTAAAAACATCAAGCCTAAAAAAATTTAAATATATCAAAGAAGATAATTAAATGCATTCCTCAGCCGGGAAAACAATCTATGTCTCATCAATAGACAGCGTAGTTAAAAAATATGCATCAAGCAACTGGTATAAACCTTATGTTAGAACCAATTGGTACCTAAAAAGGAGTTTTTAAGAAGGAATGCTAGAAAAGGGAGTTAACTGCAGATCCCACCATTAAAAATAAATTAAAACAATTTATCATTAAAATTGAAACAAATAGCATTAAATATCCTGTCATTGTGTTTTTTTTGGTGGAAACAACATTCAGCTATTGAAACTCAACAATGCAGATTATATATCTGACTATAAATCTAGCTTATCTCTTGCTATTTTCAACCCCATACTTCTAACATGGTGACAGAGGCTAAATCTACTTATATGCAAGATAATATTACTGACATCTTCCTTATACCGATGGTGACTAGATTAAAACATTAAGAAGACAAGCAAACTCTCCATCCATGTTTAAATGAGGTTCCGCTACGCATAGCACACAATATGCGTTCCTATATTTCTTGAGATGCTGACATCTTCCTTATAAGGATGGTGGCTGGATTCCAGCATCCGAGGGCCATCCCAAAGTGAGCTGACCCTCCAGATTAAAATGAGCTCCTGCTACATATATAGCCCACCATATGCAGTACTGTAACCTTCACGGCGGTAGCATCTTCCTTTTAAGGATGGAGGCTAAATTCAAGAAGTGGAAGTGGATGTCTACTTGAGCTGACATGAATGAGGTCCTGCTACACCATAAGCACTCTTGTAGTTTTTACAGTGCTGGCATCTTTATATGGAAGGTGGCTAGATTCACGCACTGCAAGCCATGTCTAACCGAGCTGAATCTCCAGGTTAGAATGAGGTCCTAATGCTCATGTAGCAGACCATGTGCACTTCTGTAGCTTTCATGGTCCTGGCATCTTCCTTATAAGGATAGTTGCTAGATTCACGCATTGGAAAAGCATCCTTATTTGAGCTGACCCACCAGGTTAAATAAGGTCCCGCTACACATATAATAACATATCATATGCACTCCCCTGGCTTTCCCTGGAACAAAAAAGGATTGTGACGGTTATGAGCTCAACCCTTTGGCAGGCATTATGTGACTGCGGTGTTGCGGCAATGTACTTGTTGTAGTCATGTTATAATGTTGTTTTTATAGTGCTAATCTTGATACCCACATTGCTCCGCCAAAGATGGCAAGAGGATTAATGCATTTTTAGGGAATCAACTCAGCCAGAGCATTGGCACGTTGAGCAGCTTTTATTGGAACTGAAGCCATTTACATTTCGACCAAAATCACAACATGTTGTGCCTCACATAGAAAATGACATGGAGAAAATAAAACTACTGTGAGACATTATATGGATGGACTAGCTCTCCCTAAAACAACACATTTGAAAGAGTTACAGTGATCTGGCTGTGCGTGTATCTGAGGGTAAATGTGTTTGTGACTGGTTTATTGGGCTGTACACAGTTTCTCCAAGGGCTTTCATCCAAGTGGGAGGCAGACTGCGAGGGAGGAATTGCTGCAACGGAACAAACAGATGATCAAATAAGCATAACATATGCGGAAGTATTCATAAAGTATTTTTATCTTACCAATAGGAGATTTTTTAATGGTACTAAAAATTCAGGGTAAACAGAGTTTCCTCTTAACAAAGCTGTGCGAGAAACTTTTACAGGGGAATGGAGAGAATTCTTCAGTTTATACTTCGGTCACAGTACAAAACCTTTAAAGTCATCCCATCGATGTAGTGTACTCACTGCAAAACTTTCTGTCTGTGTGATAGTGAATTCTGAAGTTGATGGGTTTCACGGCTTGGCAAACACATACTGTCTTGATGGTGCCGTTATTTGGTCATGCGTTGCATCTGCACAACCGAGCACACCATGCTTTTGGCAATAATCATACATCTTGATTTTCTTTTTTTGTACAAAGTTTTAAGGAAGGTTTTCACTCACAGAAAGGAAACATTCTCATAGGACTCTCACAATTATGACACAAATTGATGCTAATTTGAGAGAACTGCAATTATTTTTGTAAAGTTGCGTGAATTGCCTCCACTCCTGCAAATAAATGGACCATAAATGGGACAATTCTCATTATTCACATGTTAATGAAATCGTCTTGCTGCTCTTATCCTGACATGAGTGGAGTATTAAATTAGCCTTCAGCGCCAATGACTGTTGATCTTTCGAGGGGCTTCCTTTTTCCATGAGCATCTATTTACGTATACAACATTTTGTCACAAAACCAAATATGACACTGTTGTGGGGACACTTATTTTTTCAGCCAAATGAAAAAGGAGAGCCTGATAACCTGGAGGCATCAATTAATATAACTCGAAGTTTTAATCTTTACCTTTTTTCTTAAAATACTGAAAATGTAATCAATTCTCTGCATATCCATCACTCCCACCAAATTTTCCAGTCGAACCAGAAAATTAACAAAGATTTTAGAAGAGATTGCCAATATATGCCTCATCGTCTTCATAGCATGTATTCGTTCCCACCATTGTAGTATTTAACTTCATGCAACAATGGTGGGATTTAATAGGCGGATAAAAAGGGTTGCCTAATGTACGAGAGGATGAGTAAGATATTGCTTATTCCTGGGATTTTGAAAAAAGAGATATACTACAAAAAATGAATTCTTCAGATAAAACTGAACCATAGTTAACTATTCAATAAATTAAATAAATGAAAGGTGGTATGCAACGGAAACAGAAAACGTATAATTCAAATTTAATTCAAATTATTAGACAAATAACAAACTAAACCTGTTCCTCACTGTTGTACGTGACGTCAAGGGTATATCCCAAAAAAGTATCCAATCCCATTCGTGGAACAAGCAATCCCCCTGATTGAAATCCTCAAATTAAATGTGAAATTATGTTGAATTTAAAAAAACAGTGTTTATAACAAAAAAAAAACCCTAGTGAGTAAAATATGATCTGCTAGATTCCATAATATTCCCAACGTTTCGCTGCTAAAACATTCAACCTTTCTCTTACCGTACAGCATCAAGGCCGTACACGCCGTGGTGCACTGAAGAAGGGGCAAGTGTTAACTGCAAGGGCAGGGAGAACATACTCACATTACACATGTGGCCATAGGGTCGTAATCACAGTAATTAGTATGAAAGTTATTGTAAACCAAAATTTCCTGATTGTAACAGCCTGACTAACTCCATTCCTTGTAATACTGCACTTGTGACAGTTATAGCAATGTATGTGATTAGAATCAGTCCATCAAACTCATTTTTTTACTCATGAGGCAGACTGAAGACTGTAGATCCTTAAAGGACAGGTTGTGATTTGTCGTCTTGTCATTGGCTTAGGAGTCCTTTTTGTGACTGGACTTTTCAGACTTAAAAAGTTAGGTTTAATGCCAAGATAATCAGCAAACACTGTCAAAGGGTGCTTTAGCAATTTACTGTTTTGGTCGTGTAAAGCTGGGGAACACAAAAGTTCAATTTCAACAGAAATGGGACCTTTGAAAAATGCTTGGTCTTACATTTCCTATAATGCCACCCTGATGTTGATACCATCTGGGTTATATCCTCTGCAGCTTTTATCACCGGAGTCCCAATGACATGAGTTTGATGTAAAAATCGATGGAGTTCACCTTTACTTTAGCACCAGCGAGAGTTTCTTCTGAACTGTACTTCCATGTAAGGTGTTATCTTAGCTACAAAACTTTTGTGAATTTCAACTCCTGAAATACAAAAAAAGTTTAAAGGGCGAAACGGCGGCTGAGAGGAGGAGAGAGTGAGGCATCAATTAAACATGACTGCCAACCAGGGCGAGGGTTTCACTGTGTTTGTAACAGTAAATATTTGATAAGGCAAAAGACAACTCACTTAACACACAACCATATGCTTACAATGACATTATGCGTTTCCTGGCTTGTGAAACGAGTGACGACGCCTCCCATAGGCTTTGACTGCTGGATGTACTGTTGTGGCAGCACACACACAAACACACACAAACACATACAGACACAAACCGACACATGTGGTCGCATGCTGCTGTGAAAGCACTGGAGTTCAGCTCAGTGTGCGAAGACACTTCAGCTTTTAGAGTCTCAACAACACATCAAGCTGTCACAATAGTAGATGCTGGTATGGGACCCTCTCTGCCTCACTGCTCTCTGAGGGGACCACATATCAGGCCCCCACAACACTCACACCTCATTTCATCACCGCCTGCTCACTAAAGGCTGTCAAATGCCCATTAAACTCCTATTCCTCTCCAGTTTTTGGGCAATTATTCTTTTGTGAAATTTTAGGATACTTACATTTTTAGTTATACATTGGGACGATTGTAGTGATTGGTCAACATGGGTAAAGATTTTTTATTTACGGTCATTGATAAAGAAGTATTTGCATTCGCACAGAGCGTTGTGTCTGGAATCCGCTTTATTTCCATATGTATTTGTGCTTGTTGTCAGATCCTACATATAAGGACATGATCTTAATCGAAGCAGGACGCGGCAAATGTAAAAAAGTGATAAAGAAAAGCTATCAGTAAACATATTTCCATGTATTTAATAACCTCACACATTTACCGTACATCATCTATATACATACATTTCTTAACAACACACCATAGTCATTTCTAATTGTGGTAGAAAATCTTCGCTGCAGTCGGGTGATTGTTGAACGACATATAAACATCATAAAGGTTGTATGGCTTTACTTGGGCTTTGACTGATACAACTTTAAAATTGTACATGCATAAATTTATATGTAGATTTTAACAGCGGTTGGACAAATAACTGTGGTAATCTGTTGACATTCCATCTAGAAACACTAGCAATAGTTAGCAAATGTTTGTATGTTAAAGTACTATGCTACGGTAGTGAAAATATTAACACTAGACAAACATCAGCTCATATATTGTTACGATTAGATCTTCTTTAAACTTTCTGCTGCTAAAAATGTCCGTGTCTCGGCTATGGTCTAACTACGCGAATATGTAAGGCAATTTATCTGAGAACAGATGGTGGAGTCATCATTCAGAAGAAAAAGTAAGGCGAAAAGGTGAAACACTACAATTTTTAAACATTAACTTACATATTTCTGGTGTCGACTTTTACCCATTGTTCTTACATAATTTTGTGATGAGACCCTTTAATTTCCTCCGACAACGAGGTTATTTTTTCATCTGTGCGTTTGTTAGCAGAATCACAAAAAACTACTGGACGGATTTTCAAGGACAGTTTGGGAACATTCCAAGACTATATGAATTTATTTCTCAGTGGATCTGGATGAAGGGGCGGAGTCATTCATGTCAATTATGTATAGACAACCGATCCTGATGAAAAATAGTCCAATGTAGAAAAATGTGACTATTCTGGAGTAGATTTGGTACGGGACATTACAGATAAAGATTTCTCCAGTATTTTCATCTATTAATCCTACTGTCTCCAACATTACAGGAAAGGATACACTTTAAAGTCCTTCAGGGATAATAATGACTGAATATAAACTTGATTGTCTACTACATGTGACTTTGATGTCGTTGTATTGCTGAAACTGAGGTTTGTCCACAGATTTATCATTTCATGTGGGTTCAAAGTCAGCTTTGTCTCCGACTGACGTGATCCAAGTAGTCTGACTAAACCTGTCTGATTGTCTAAACTATTGTTTCAACTCTCTCTCACGTTCTTCTTTTCTTTCTCAGCCACTCTCCCACCGGTATGTTTCCTCCCCCTTGCTGCCATCTCTTCTCGTCCCTTAAATGGCTTCACACTAATTACTCTATCATGTCTCCTCTCTGTGATTAAACGGCAGTGGATGTCTGGTCTTTTGATTCTCTTCCCTTGTATAACCCTCGCAGTAACAAGGGCAACATTGTCTGACATTAAGCCGCTCGCGTTTGCAGGGCCCCCAAGTTGAATCTGTCACTTCTTTTAAGGGGAGTTGACAAAGGAGCTTCCACCGCTCCCCTTTGCAACTACTGATGTCTTTTCTATGTGACTTTGCGTGACAGATGAAACGCCTCAAACAGGAAATTTGTATGACGGAACGTAGAGCCCCTCTTGTGATGAGTTTTCTCGATGATTATTCTTCTGTATGCACAATTTTTTACCTTTTTATGCCTGTGTGTCTTTCTTTAATGGCCTTGCATGATGAATACATGTGCAGCGGAACACAGAGGGATCACAGCTAAGAGGTAGGCCAGAGGAAACGTGACAATAGAAGGGAACACTAAGGAAAGACGATATAATGAAATAGAGAATGAAAAGAAGTGTGTTGAGAAGTCTTGCATTGAGTTAAAGAGTGGAGAGTAGAGATAGGAAGATGAAAGATGACAAAAAAAACCCCTGGAAGATGAGGGGATAAATGAAAAAGGAAGTGCCAAGATTAAAAGAAGTCATTTGGATTGAAAGAAGTTGAATTCAGAAGAATTAAATGGAAGATAGCAGAGGGAAGGAAAGAGGAGGAGAGTCACCGGTCAGCGTGGATGTGGTGTGAATGTTGAACAGCCGATTTCGCTGGATTACCTATGCATGCTCCGACGGAATAGAATGCTCACACTGAGGGAGCCTTGTTTATGGAGGCGGGACCAAATCCTCCAATCAATCATGTATGAGGGAGCACACTTTTATGCACACACCTTATTTTCTCTCTGGCATATAGACAAATACACAAACACGAGCCACTCCGGAGACGACAGAGTGGGACAAAAGGCATACATGGCAGAATACACACTCCCACACACACACACACACACACACACACACACACACACACACACACACACACACACACACACACACACACACACACACACACACACACACACACACACACACATCGTTCCCCAGGCACATGGGGATTCAGAATATTTACTTACAGCACAGTACCTGCATTGTGGGCCTGGGGTGCGTAGCTGAGTGCGTAATAACACAACAGCCCGCCTATCCACTGCCTCTTTCTTAGCTGTATAGCTCCAACAAAACACACACACAAACCAACAGAGAGATGATGTGCTTTTATTCCCACCACCGGTCCAGATGGTATTAAATGTAACGCTCATCTCTCCTGGTGGAGTGGTACCGCTGGGGCCCCCCTGCGTTCAGCTTTAATTTAAAGAAGATGAATTGTTTATGATTGAAACGGCAAGCGTACTTCCTCTCTTGAGTTCCAAATTTCTCTGAGTTATATAATCATGCAGGAAATTAAGTACACAAACGTTACTTAGTTTAGCCTTTGATTCCGGTTGATGAGCCGAGCTGCTAAATAAACTGATTCTAATATTTTTCTTGCGTCTGACTGTCATGTTTGGTGAGTCATTTAACTATTTAAAGTTGGATGGAAATGATTCATCAGGGCTGCAGAACAGCCCTTTGAGTCAAAGCTGTGGTTCTGTGCGAGAGCTCTGTTTTTATATTTAGTCTATGATCGAACTCTTGTGGGTGGTTTTAGTGTTTATGGCCTGTTAAGACTGGATGAAGGAGTCGAGGGAAAATTCCTTTTACATCTTTGTTCCATCCGAAATAAATTTCCTTGATCTACGGTGATTTAAAACGTTGCTGTGAGCGAGATACTCGAATGAGGGAGGCACTACAAAAGTGCTTAAATTACGTTCAGATTTATTTTTCAATTATTTAAACTTTTGGGCTGAAAACGATCTGCACAAATTCAATATTCAGATTATTCATGGTGTGCTGGTTATATCTGATAGTTAAAGATATGATGAGTGTCTCTGGTGAAACTGTTTCCTATTCTACTGCACATTTCCATCATGACGTCCGACACTCAGCGATGATTATTTCCTTTCTAACTGCAAAGAAATCTGACCTATTTCCTATTTCCTATCCATGGTTTAAATGCATGCATTGTAGCTACAGATGGGGTGTACAGGTATAGCCTGCAGTATAAAATGGTAGTTATTTGACAAAATGACTGAGGTTCATGTCCTTTATCATTCACTGAAAAGTAGAACAGTATGGTTGGGTCTTTGCAAAAAAAGACAAGGTCAGTCTGCTCAAAATTGGTTAAAACTCCAATGAACTGCAAATACACCATATTCTCTGTTTTCTTATTAATGGAATGGTCTCCTGATTCTCATATAATTAAATATCAAACGGGACGTACAAGGTTACCCTTGCATGTCAGTTGGTACATATTTTGGTGTCGTCAATCCAGATTGCCTCAAAAATTACATGAAATTTCACTTTTTCATTTCTTATGGCATAAATAGTGCGCATCTCATAATTAGTTGCTTCATATAGCTTATTTTATGCCCAAAAAGTCAGTGATATTTTGGAAATGTCATTGTTTTGTCCACTGCTGTAGATCCTTCATGTTAACACAATATTTGAAAATCTATTTCACGGATCACTTTCAAATTTCATATCTAGAAAAACCTCAGTACAAGCAGGAATTGGCTTGATTTTTGGAAAGGTCGGTTGTATATTTCTAACACTAGCGGGATCTTTATCTCCAAAAACTTTTTGGAGATAAAGAATATCGAATCGAGGGGATCGACTTGAATCAGGGAGATATATCTTGTATATTTCATATTGTACTCAGTACAATCAGAGGGAATGTTTGTTCAAGACTCTTGTTGTTGAGGATAACAGTATAGGCCTAATTTTTATTATGCCTTTGCATGAATTACTTAGTGATTCTATGAAGTTTCAGGTGTCTGTCCAGCTCTGTTTGACCATAGGTCAGTGTCTATAGAAAACACCTCCTCCGTCCGCGTATCTTTTGGTAATTAATTTTTCGTTCCATAATAATGCAAAACAAAAAATGAGGAGATATTGGATTTTTCATTTTGAACCACAAAGACAATAAATGGAATACGAGGCATTCTTCTTTTTCTTGGCCAACTTTTTTATTTTCTATTTTTGAATAGGAATAGTTCAAATCATTGTGTGAAAATGTTCATCCTTTGACACCAGATGTGGTCATTTACAAGCTCACCAATGAGGGTGGTGCTTCTGAGCTAGAGCAACGTATTATGCGCTGTCAATCATCCCTGTACTCGTAGTAGTGGCACACTGATGACTGACAAACCTGTTACTCTGGTTTATACAAACGATACTCATTTACATTGCCGGGCTTCATCCAAGCATTTTTGCAAAGGCAGGGCAATCAAGGAAACAACTGATTGGTCAGATGGTGGTTTAGAGAGTGCTTGCCTTGCTTTGCTCTGCAGCGGAGCGTTGTATGATTAGCGCATGCTATTAACATGAACATCTCTCATTCATGGTCAATGGTTCAATTGTGGGAAACCAATATCAGGATTGAGATTAATAGTCAATAAATTAAAGATCTGTAAAGTATTTTCAATGGTGACTGCTCATCTATTGCTTGTATTCCAACAGAAATGCTTTATTGTTACCTCTCACTATAAAATGATGGGACATCGGTGAGATCCATGGTGGTATCACAGCCTGTCCCAACACAACCAGATCTGATTCTCTGAATCCAATAGCCTTGATGCATGATCTTACATGTTTCATGAAGTCTAGCGGTTTTGGTTGGTTTCATCCGAGCAACCTTGTGTGTACAGTCCTTCCAATGTGTCAGAGCTCGTCTCCATCCATACATCAAAATGCCTTCCCTCTCAAACATGAGCCTTACTGCAATGTTCGAAAATGCCAGGTGACCATTGGTCACAGTCATGCGTGTGCCGGCGTCTATGTGTAAGACAGAGAGAGGGAGTAGGAATAGGTTCACTTCTCAATATGACACTTCACAGTGTGTGAAATTTAGTGTGTGAGCTTTACACACATCCAGATTACACTCACAGATTGAATATCTCATGAAAGTATGCATATATGCATTACACATTATTTTTAATGATATGCACATTGTCCCAGAGAAGGGGCCTCTTCCTTCCCTTTTCAGGGTGGATTTTTGAAGCTTTTCCAGCACAAACATATCAGAGTCCTCCCTGCATGAGGCTAAGTATACAGTTGGGAATGTTAAGTGGATTCTGTTAGGATTTACATGAATCAGCTCTGTAAACAATCTGGAGCAGACCCATACCTCATGGCCAATAAAGTGTGGGCCCTCATGACCACCCTGAGGTGCCCTTGAGCAAGATAGTAAACCATCAACTGCTGGTTGGTGGTTAAGTACCAACCAGCAGTTTTGAGAAAGTTTATGGACATTTTACCTGAAGAGTCCGTTAATTTAAAAGTTCACGGATTGATGAATCATTTTTTAGTCCATCTATCTGTGACTGCCGATTTTGCTCTCTGAAGTACTCCTGAAAGGCTCATAGACATGGCTATTTCTGTCAGGGACATTTGTGCATGAAATCCTTCCAAGGAGATATTTAGTACTGTACTTCCATCATTTTCAGGGACTTGGAATTGACAGATAAAGAGACAATCATCAAATGTATTTTGTTTCGTAAAACATTAAATAAAAGTCACCCACAAGCTCGGTGTCAGTAATTACAATGTTGTCGTAATTTTGTTTTTCCTACCATAAGTATAATTTTCAGGTATCTGTGCTTTACACTAGTTTTTATTTGTTCTGCCAGCCATTACTTTTACACTGTAGATTTTGACTAGAGGTGTACCGATAGATTAGCACCAGGAGGCTAATTTTGACATGATCTGTGATCAGCCGAGCAATGTCAGTATGACCGACCCCATCAAACCAGGCATGAGCTACAGTGTCTTGAAAACATCTCTCAAGCTTTCTGAAATATTTCACTGTGAATGAAGAAAACTCAAAGCTTGCAATTTGTACCATCCGGAAGGCCAAAATGAGGGAGAGGTACAAAACCGAAAATGTTTGGGACAACAAACTCAATCAGACACTTCAAAATGAATTATCACGAGGAACTTAGCATGTTTCAAGAAGCTACCGTTAGTAAAGAGGCTAAAGCTAGAAAGACTTGACAACAAGCAAACAGAAACTGCCAGCTCTTCAATGCAATGGGACTCCGTTGTGGCGACCCCAAATCAGGAGCAGCCAAAAAAAAAACAGAGAAGAAGAAAGAAATAATTGCGTGCTTTCTATGCATAGAGTAGGATTATTATTATATGATTATTGATCAGCGGCTTGATCAATGGCCATAGACGACGAAACAGACAGAAACATGCAAAAACTTGTTTCGCTCTACTTATTGCTTACTTAGATGTGATTCACTGTGAAGACGTTGTTTTGGAAGTATAGGTTTAATAATGTTCCCCTTAAATTAATATTATACTAAGATGGACATGAGGTTCAGTTAGGTTTACAAAAAACAGCAAGTGGTATCGTTTGAAACTTTCTAAAATTGGAAATTTTCTTTTTGACGAACATCATTTGAACAGGATTAAGTCGTTGTGAGTTTTGGAACGCTGCTATCTGGCTCAGCTTTGGTACTGTAGCTCCGGACTCTGACTTCCTGGCCCAAATGTGAACGTACACATGAAGGAGATACATCAGTCACGCCGCTGCAGAACGACAAGGCTCTAATTATTTTGGAACTCAAGTGTTGACGAGCAAAATGCTTGGCGACCTACTTCCATGTTAAAGGTCTTCTTATTAAGCCCTGAGAATTGCATTACCAGCGAAGTAGGAATGTATGAGTACAGTATGTGGGTGTTTACATACACAAATTATACTGCTGTGTTTTCTCTTTCATGCTCCAACAAACACCCACTTTTAATGTCACTCTTGTTCTTTAGACATACTGTTTGCCACCTACGTAGTCGTTTCGCCTGGAATTTTTCTGAAATCTCCGTTTGATGACTTTAATTCGCGGATGACAGCAGCTTCACTCGGCGCACTCGATCCCTCCCCACGGGACGTGATTTCCACCTATCGCATCGCTAGTCTTCTCTCAGATTCAGATGTGAGCTTTGGTCTGCCCGCTGGGACTCTCTGCGGTCCAGTCTGAAGGTGGAGATAACAGGAGATGAAACGGCAGGATAGAAAAGTTCAGCTCAGGTTCCTTCACTTTTCAAGTTGTGCAGTGCTTGCGACAGAGATGTTGCGTGGTTTCAGCTGATATCGGCCGAACCCGCGCGCACGCCGTGAACCTCCTGGCTAACTGGTATTTGAACGGGAAACCACGGTTGAAGCCACAATCTCACCATTTTACTCTTTGTCTTTGTATCATATCGTCTTCATGCCCAGTAATTTACTACATTCTTATTTTTCTACAACAACAGTTAGTGATGGTTTAGGTTTTGCTTTACTTTGAGGGTCTCCTATTTTATTATGAAAGTTTACTTTTCCTTGTCGCTCTTCATTCTCTTCCTCCTACCTTTGTTCTGTTTTGTATTCATATTAATTGTTGAATGATCCTCATCTGTTACCGGTCAACTCTCTTTCCTTTTTAAATCAGCCATTACATTACAACCACCTGCCTAATAGCGTGTTGGTCCCCTTTTGCCCCCAAACCAGTTCTCAGCTGATGAGGTATGTGCTTCACAAGATCTCTGAAGGTGTTCTGTGGTATCTCGTACCAAGACATTAGCAACAGATCCCTTAATTCCTGGAAGTTAAGCATTAGAGCGTCCATTGATCAGACTTTTTTGTCCAGCACATCAAACATGCTGAATTGGATTGAGATCGTAGGGATTTGGCGACCAGTTTAACACCTTAAAATCATTCTTGTGTCCGTCAAACGATTCCTGAACCACTGCTGCAGTGTGGCAGGGAGCATTATTCTGCTGAAAGAGGCCATCACGGTTAGGTAATACTATTAGGATCCATAGGATCGGATAACACAGGCTATCCTTTTTTATGCTATGCACCTCATTTAGCCATGGGCGCCTATAACCGTGTCACTGGTTCATCATTAACCCTTGGCCAGTATGGTAGCCTTACCCAGAACACCCAATAAGACCTTCAGTTCCGGAGATACTCTTACCCAGTCATATAGTTATCCTAGTTTGGCCCTTGTCCAATTTGCTTAAATCCTTCTTATTGTTATGGCTAATTGGTGAAATTCTGGATGCCTCTGCTTTCCCTTGTCAGTGTTGTAGTGTTGTTGTTTCCTCCCAGTGTTCTTACTTCAGTTGGAGCACTCTCATTTTGCTCTTCCTCATGCCTGCCTACCTATTCTTCTTCAAAGTCCTACACCTTTTTTGTGCCTTTTAACCTGTCTGCATGTGGGTTCGGCTTTTTGACCTCAAGGGAATGCTTTCTGTTTTTTAATGTTGGCACTTATGAGTAAGTGAGCTTACTTTGCACCAGTTGCATGTGTTATCCCTCCCTCCAATGGAAGTCACACCAGCCTCTCGTTCGTCACCCACTTGCTTAAAGTTTCATGTCAGGCATGTCACATTTAACCCACGGGCCTGGGCCTTTTCGCCGATGGGGTACCTCCAGATAAGGAGCCTTTTAAGCCCTGTAATTTCCTGAGGCTTTTTTCTTAAAAGTTCCCCTTAGTGACTTCACAGCCACTCTTCACACTTAGCGTCACGAATAAAAGGACAGCCTTTAGGTGGCTTATGTAACAGTCCATTAAGTTTGTCGTTGAAAATGGCCGGCGTTGCCTGAGAGGCTGCAGCAGACACCTAGAGGTAAGTAATGTCAGAAACAGACAGCGATATGGATGGGGGCTCTTACATCTTTAATGGAACATTAGACCAAGTGAAGAAATGACCTAATTTGAATTGATTTGGCATATATTTGTGCTCAGAAGAGACAAAGAGCCCCCCCTCCCTTACACACTTACACACAACACACACACACACACACACACACTCAATCACAACTAATCTAGGTCTCGGCTACCCAGCTGTAGCTGCATATCGTGGGCAGATCTTAGAATTTTTCAGCTGAATAAGCCCCAGCTTGATTACACGGCTTCCTCCTCCTCTCAACCCCCACCATATGTATTAATGAGGGCTCTCATGCTTGCTGAAATCTCTGTCCATACTTTTGTTTTGCAGTGCATGGTCCAGATGTAATTGTTGTAATTTGCTAACTGTACATTTACTCAATTAGGACAAACACAGAGTTGCGTTTAATTTCCTCTGCCCAGTACAGAATACCAAAGTAGACAGCACTCATTGTAGCTGAGCACACAACACACACACACATAAACACACAAAGTCACTTGAGGAATGGACTTCTCTAGCATCTTAGTTTTGCTTTGCAGCATTCAGGATGACTTGCTGTGTTCATCTGTAATCCTATCTTATTTCTTTCGTTTCATATTTTCTGCCTTCCTGCTTTGCCAAGGTTGCTCTGTATGCATTCTTTTTAATTAGAGTACTTTGTTAGAGGCCTTTGGCATTGGACTGCTTGTTACTGCATAGTGTGTGTATTTGTATGCTGCTTTGTTGGACACTCATTTTTCCTGTCATTTTTTTTGTCATTTACTCTCTCCATATTTCAAAATTTCAGCACATTCATCACGAATAAAGGTTTGCGCCATACATTTTTAAACCACTGTTGGTTCTTTTACAGACTTTACAATCATGTGACGATTTGTTTTTTTGGTTCTATGTGTCTTTTATTCTTGGCTGAATTCATTAGGAGTAATATCCTGCATGAGTTTATAAGTTATATTTCTGATATTCTGATATTTTCCATGACCCCTTAAAATTTAAATGTACGACTTGGATCCAGAATGTGCTTTGAATTGTAATGGAAGGCCTTATTTATATTGTAATTTCCCCTTTTCTACAGAAGCAAATAATCCTTAAGAAAATTCTGATGATTCTAATGGATTGTTCCTTGATCCACCTCTCTAAAGTACATCTGCTCATAACATTTTGAGCAGCAGCAGTGCCAGCCAAAACATGGCAGAGGAATAATATTATGTCTTCAAGTTCTTAGACTCCTCAGGGTCGGTTCTGTGTCGGCAAGCCAGAAATATGTGGGTGCAGGATACTATCAGTGTTATAAATCGGAGAATGTCATACTTCTGTTCAAGAATTAGGATGTAGTCTGTTGAGAGGAGGAATAGAGGACTTAATTGAAATCAGTCTCTGTGAGGGTATCCGTGGAAAGAGAATCAAAAGACTCCACAGAGGAGCCGGCTTTTTCTATGCACCATTAAAGTTGTGTTGGACGGGTGATCTGTATGTGAATGTTTGACTCTATGTTAACAAAATCTGAGGAAGTATTGCTTGGCAAAAAAAGCTCACTAAAAACTTCAAAGTGCTGCCGTTTTTTATTTTATTTTACGAGTGTGTTTGTCAACGAGGTCAGTGAAAAATTCATTGACTTTGACACTGTAGCACTCACATGGCATCTTTCAAAGTTTCTCTGTGTGTGTTTCGACTCTTTGACAGTCTCACTATCACTTTAAGTCAAACCAAGAGGAGGAGGCCTTTATGGGAGGCTAGAATTGCTCTACAGAGAGAATGGATGCCATTCAAGACATCCATCATTGCATCCATGCAAATGAAAGGCAGATTTCAGCAGAAAGGAATGTCCCACACGTACCTTCTTTCCCTCTACCCTTTCGCCCTGCTACTGCACTTCCTCTCCTGCCAGTATTTATACCGCATTATCCGCCTTTTCCCTTTATAGCCCCCTGAATGGTTTTATAATAGAGAAATGTTGCTGTCCCAGGTGACACTGAGATCCAATAATAGCCCTCGAAAGTCTTGATATGAAAATAAAGGGACGTGGAAGGGCACCACGTATGTCGGTGTTAATAGTCGGAGGCTGTCTCGGTGTGTGAAATTGCTGTGTATCTTCTCTCTGAAAGATGAGCTGTAATTGCAAATGAACTGATGAATGCACGCACAAATGCCCGATGAAATACATGCAGCTTTTGACTCAAATTTGAGCTGAGACTCTCTACCTTCAACTACAGATACAAGGAGATAAAAGCAAACACCACCTACAAACATATTTGGTATTCCTCCACACAAGTCCTGAAAAGAAACAGATCTTCATCTACAATGCATAGTAGGTGTTCCTAACTCACATGAATAATTGATTACGCGCTTTTGGATAAGAGGCTTCCCCAGATTCGTGGAGATATCGGTTTGTTTGTCCACAGTATAGCTTTCTGCTTTGTTTAGATCCAGGTCATAATGTAACATGCATTTGCAGTAACCTCTCATTCTATGCAATTTCACAAGGGGCTGTATCCTATCATAGCTGACCTTTGGTGAGGAGCAGGGTACACCGAAGACAAACCGTCCTGTTCAGCACAGAACTAACACAGAAAACAGACATAAATGATCTATATATATGATCAAGGCTCAGATTGAACAGCTGGACTTTGGTTCATTGCTTGCCAACCATCCTGCATTGCGCCCAATCCACACTCCCATCCCTGAAATCGTGAGCCCACAGGGCGACAACTTAATACAACCTTGTGAGCTTGAGCCTGGCCACCAGATAATTGCCATTGAGCCTCCTAGGTCTGACTCCAGAAGGGTGTCCGGGTTTTCCTTCTGAGGGTTAGGTGTCACAACTCCCCTGGTGCCTGTTCACTGGGTTCCCTCTAAATGTGACCCTCTCCCCTCAAAATTACCTATTTTGGTGGTTTGGGCATCTGTTTAGGATGCCTTCAGGGTTTCTTAATTTGGAAGTTATCAGGGCACATCCAACTGACAGGAGACCCTGTGTAGAGTCAGAACTCTCTGGAGGGGCTTTATATCTCATCTGACCTGGGAATGCCTCGGGACATCCAAGGATGGCAAATGAAATGGAACGGATTTTGGTCCGTAAAAACGAGGTGGTCTCTGTCCGTATCAAACTGAACCTTGTAACAGTGTTGAAGCACCTTTGTGGATGCTTCAGACTTTCAGATCCAATATAGTAAGTTCTTACATACGGCTGTATACAATAAATAAAAGAAGATGAAAACAAATAGAAGAAGGAGGAAAAGGAAAAGATTAGATATTAAATGAGGATTTGATACCAAAAGAAATCAAAATTAATTTGAAAAAAACACCAAAAAACACATGAAACTGCTGAATCTTCTCTTTTCTGTTACGAATAGAAATAGAGGGTACAGATTGAAAACACACATTAATGTTGCCCGCTCAGCAAGTCAATCAACTATCAAGTATAGATAACAGGAACTTGTACTGTAATGAAAAGCCTTGTAGTGCGGCTGAAAAAATTCAAAGTGAAATCAAAACTCTGTGGTTCAAAAGTACACAATTTTACCAAAACCCAAATCTTTGTTCAGATTGTTAGGTCTGTACCAAACATCCACCTATATTACAAGATTTTTGGACTGTTGGAGTAGGCCAAAATATCCAGATTTAAACCATCCTGAAAGATGGGAAACATTCAAACGCCACATAGAATGGACCCAGTTCTCGGGTTTATTTGAACCCCGAATCTTGGAGGAAACATAACTTAAACACTATGTCTAACCGTTCAATGTGATTTCGAATCCAGACCAAAATCAGACAAATACCTGCACCTAATGCAGATTATTACATGAATAAGACCAGATGTAGTCCTTTACATTTGTGTGATTCCTGAAGGCTCAGTCCGCCTTGGTGTGTGAATTCTGAAGCGGTTGAGACAAACAACTAAATCTGGTAAACCCAAATAGGAACTGACCACAGGGGCCACTAACATTTCTCTTCATAAATTGATTTTCAGTTCACTTCACAGACATAAATCACCATAGGCAGAATTAGCTTTAGTCACAAGAAGACAATTAGACATGAAGGACAGCTCATGACAGGAAGCAGGATATCAAGGAAGATCATTCTTTGCAGTTTATGTCATCTTAAATGATAATCTTTAAACAATGAGATTGCTCTTTATTTGACATTGTCTGTCACAATTTAGTGCTTGTGAGTAGTGTAGACAACCTTCTGTCAGCAAGGCATTTACAGCCACTTATTTATCTGGAGTGGTCTGCTTGCTTGATCATTCCAGGAAGAACCGCAGTTTCTCCAAATGGTTGATCCCTGGGTGTTTGAATGATTGAATCGAATGAATCGAGTAACCTAATGGTTATTGCTCCTGATATATGGGATGTACCTTGCCTTTTTTCACCGCTGTATGGATGTGTGACTTGGCTTGACTAGTAAGGCTATTTAACACCAAAGGGAACCAGGGTTTGGTTCCAGGCTGGTGCTACAGCCCGTTGAGTTGGTTGAGAGTTGGTCAAATGGGACAAATTTCAAACATTTTAGCGAGCGGAGAAATCCAATTGTGCATGTCAGCGCTTTAAGGGCAATTTTTTTAAACCCAGCTCGGCTTTTCAACCCAGGAGGCTGTCTCTAGTTAGATACCAGCTCACTGTTTTGAGCTAAAAAACAAACAAAAAATGCAGTGAGCCACATTTCCATTCCAAAAACATCTCCACTTAATGTGAAACCAAGATTATGAAAGGTCTATGTGACGTCTGATTATGTCCGCAGCTCCTTTGGCTTTATTTTGCTAGTCTCCAAATAACCCAGTGTCTCTTATATCAGCACTCAAAAGAGCAATCACAAAGCCTTTTCTATGTATTGCATTAAAAAAGAAATCTACTATGGAGTTGTATATGGTAGATATGAGACGGCCTAGTAAAATGGGAATGATGGAATGCATAAAGCCGGTTCCCACCATGAAGGGAATAGTCAGATTGATTCTCCGGTGGAGCTTTAACAGAAAGTCTGAGCTGCTTTACAGCCAAAATTATCCCAATTACTCTGTGATAGACTAGTGCTCCAGACCAGACAATGCAGTTAAGATGAATACTGCAACTGTCTTAGATCTAGTGAGGAAAAGAGAGTGAATTGTGTGACGAAAGATGCCGTTAACTGGAGGTTTCTCTTAACAGGATTGTTTCCTTATTCACTGCACTAATGCAGTGTAATCACTCTGGCTGACAGTGAAAATTAAAAACTGTAGAATGCATTATGCATAAGGAAGAAGGGAATTAAGGTGTTCATTTATTTCACCTAGAATCTTTTAGGTTGACTCTGCAGCCAGAAGTTAGGAGAGGAGAGTATGACATTCAAACTATTTTTCTAAGTAACATTTTTAAGTTCACACCCAACATTAAAGCCTTTCTGTCCATCCTGAGGAATGTCTATCCACATCTCCTCAGAAATTACCTGACAGTGTTTTTGGAATTTCACCAATGCTTCATCGGGGCCTTACAATAGGTGGGTTTACATGGGACACTTTTTTCCTTTCCGAATTAAACCTTTCCGAATTGCAATGTCGGTCGCCTGTTTACATGACTTGCGATCGGTGCGATCAGAACCGGTGTTTACAGGCATCTCCTCTCCTAATCGGAAACGCTTTTGAGGTGAAGATAATGCTTCGGTGAGCTCGGTGCCGACCGCCAACAAGCGCCCAGAAGAAGAATATGACAAAGAGGGCATGCGCGGAAGTGACTATTAGCCCATCTAACCGTCCAAATATGTTAAAATATTTCAAAGTTGCATGAATAAATCCCTCTGAGATGCAGACCGGTACTATTTTGAAGTCGCCGTATTTAAAATGCGTTGCAGCACTGAAAAAACTTAGCGGACCATAACGTCATGGTGCTGAGCAGGCGCAGCTACAGCTCAAACAGAAAGCTTTCTGATACAGCGTTTACATGCAGCGACTGGCTATCGGAAAGGCTTTCCGAAAGGATTTTGACTACCTGCTTGCACAGGAATGAAATCTAATTCGAAAAAGGTTCTTCCCAGTCGGAAAGGGGTGTTCACATGCATAATTTCTTTCCGATTAGACTTCTTTTCCGAATCTAATCGGAATTAGGCTGCTCATGTAAACCTACCTAGGGTGCATCAAATAACAAGTTATCCTGTTGTTGTTTTTTCTGATTTTTGTAAATTCTCAAGTCCCTTTTCTTTCTTACATTCCCTCTCGTCGTTTTTCTTCACACCCCACCACATCGACTCTCTCATTTACCTCTCACTCTTTCGAGTCGTCTTGTTTTTTGTTCATGCAATTAATGCACGTTGATTTCCTGAATAATAAGAGTGTTTGGGTCCATCACTGCGCAAAGTGCATTATCGCAGGACGCACCAAGGTTTCGCTGTGTTTTAAACTGTGTAGTTATTTTTGAAGAAAATAAACGTTAGATACCAGTTTGTTTGTTTACTGCTGCACCTATTCTAATCTCATTCTCCCTTTCTCTTTTTACCCCCTCGATGCGGTTTACTCCGAATGGTTGGAAAAAAAAATAAAAGGTAAGAACCCGTTTCTATTATGAATTATGAATTTTGTGTATTGTGGTGCCTGGGCGGAAATCTCAGAAGTGACTTTGGGGTCTCGCTAAGACTTCTTTGGATAATTACTTTAATGAAGCAATTAGCAAAACTCTTAAATTGGAAAGTAAGTAAACAACCTTTTGGCATATATCAAGCAACAAAAAAACCATGTATACAGTGAACAGATGCAGATAACTGTTCCTTTTTGTTTTCCTTTTTGCTGGTAAACTCTACAGGCAGAATCTTGAAGGAATAAATCAGGGTCTTGAAATGTATTTATTCATTTGTTTTTAGCTGCAGGTGCAAAATGAGGGTTGCGGAATTCTATCAGTTAGGGGATTTTTTTTACCACATAATAATAATATGCATTTAAATGCAAAAGAAAAATCAAAAGAAATACTAGGTTTATTTGAAAAACTTGCTTCTTATTTTTTTTGTTGTTGTTGGAAATGAGGTATTCTTATTTTTTAAAACGACCCCTGATTATATCTTGGTGTTGACATACTAGTGCTATTGATGGCAGACAGGAAAAAATAAAAAACGGGCCTCCGCACAAAAATCAACATCAATCAATTACAGTTTTTTTACAATTTCAATTTCAGTTTTTCTGTTGATGTAGGCTTTTTGCAACGTCTGCATCAGCTATAGTAAATACGTCATTTTAAAATACTCCAACCTTGTTCGGGAAAACATCTCTAAATGGTTTGTTTCTCTCCCAGTCATGGTTTCCCTTTTACTGCGCAATGTTACTGATTACTAATGGCCGCATGATAAATGATCCTGATCTACCAACGGCAGAACAAAAGCAAAGGCATCTAGTCTACGTCTGGGGCTTTATGTAAATAACATTGGGGTTGCTATTTTTTGTGAATAATTGCTGACATTGCTTCCTCTTCTTTTGTGTAACTGTCTGTTCTGCCGTATTTCCTTTTGTCCTTGTGACCTAAAGCTATATGTTTGTTGATCTTAACAACTACGTTCTTACTTGGACGGACATTTTGGCTTATGTATTTCCACCACCAATGATTAACCTTTTATTTCATGATTTGTCCAAGGTTTTCTTAACCTCATTTCTACTACTGGTAGTAGTAGTAAAATATAATCTATTTTTGACTATACCTGAAAAACAGGGCTTTTACTTTGAAAAGACAATTATACATAATGGCATATGTCCAGGACCAAAACTGTTTGAAATATAGTAGGAGGTAATTTTGATCAATAAAACTCTGTCCCCCAGTCTTATTACAAGCATATGGAACTCTTTAATTACAATTTTACTACAACAATACTAAATAACAATTGAACTTGTATGAATCTAATCTATAAATATTGATCCGTACATATTCCCATCGATTTCACATGAATTCACATTTAAGATGATTTGAATTTTAACTTGATTTGTATAATATATGCGATTTGAAAAAAAAAAAAAGAATTGCAAAAATATATATTTTATGGTATTTTCCACACGTTGTCTATTTTACCAATTCCCCCCGTTTAAAAAGTTAAATTATTTAAGCAAATTTAAGTATTGAAATACATTTAATAATCAATGCAATAGAGGGCTAACCAATCAAACACATTTCTTTATAGCTCTCATCGTCATCTAATAACAAATGCCTGATTTGAGTCAAGCCCATAACTGTTACATTTTAACAGAGAGCCAGGCTTTAAGATTACTTTCTACCCATAACTAGTTATTAGCTCAATTCAGTTTCTGCTTTCCAAATATATTGAAGCAGCACGTCATTCTAACCACTGCCAGCTTTAATAGGCCGTGCCATGATGTCTGAACCAGACATTGGTTTCCATAATCCTAAACTCTGCCTGCCTCCTCATGCTGCCATGAGTAGAAATGTGAAGTTGAAGGCCTGAGCTTGGTCAGAATACGCAGAGAAGGGCATAAAGCTATGAGTCACTGCAGGCTGGGCTTTAATAATGCCTTGCAAACAAGGTGAGTGGGCAGCAAGGCTATGAGGATAAGCCCTGTATAGGCACGGATGATTTGTTGCTGCACAGCCAGAGATAATAAGTCACTTTGACACAATAAGAGAAGGGTCCCCAGCTCTTGATGAGGCATTCCATATGTGATGAAAAGCATCTCTAATGACCACCCCTCCGATTATTACCGCTGTGATTATGAGCCATTTGTTTTCTTTATCATGGCCCTAAACCTCAGATTTAATGAGTGTTGCATTGTAAAACCGTCTCCCCCAAGGCTGGGAAGGTCACAGGGATTGTTTGATGTGGCACAGAGGGTGATGTGATTTTTCTTACACATTCGGCTGTTCTTTGTGAGTTTGTACTCTTCACAACCTCAAATCCTGTCAGAATTATTCATGGCCTCTGCTGGGATGACAATACAAGTTGGGTTTTGACACGCCAACAGAGAAGAAAAACATGGATAGATGTAGGATATTCAATGTAAAAGCTTTAGCGACAAATAAAGGGTTTTTGGCATATAAGTGGTTTAACTGATGATATAAATGATGAATAGGACAAAAAATCTATTCCACACAGAAATCAATTTTGTAAAATGGATGTTCGGAGTTGTATTCTTATGGCTGTCGAGGGGTATGGTGGTGTAATTGTTCTCATTAAAGCACCATCATCACTCATATTGTTATGTCTGACTGCATCAGTTTGCCATTTCTCCTTCATCTTTCGCTGCAGTCTCCGTGGCCTTCATTATCAATAATTAAGAAATGGCAGGCACACCCGCGTCTGTTGCAGCCACCTGATGAGATGCACAAACCCGCACCAACACGCGCACAAACACATACCGATGGAAAACAAACCGGAGGAATGGCAGGGGGTTTGGGCGGACTTCATATCTCTCCGTTCTTCATTAACCTTTAAGTAAGACTCACAAGGCAGCTGTTGATAATGTAGGAAATAATAAATGAGAAACTAATAAAGAATTAGCGTATGCGTAATTAATGTTTGCTTGGTCGTATACCCATCTCCAAAGAATCAGCAGGTAATCCGCCGTCTTCTCATTTGCCACCTGCAGGTCAAACAATAGGACTGACATTTAGGTTGATTTGTTCGTCAAGCAGTCTCCGAAAGGGATGTCTATGGGACTGGGAATATATATATTTATATATATTGGACACTTCCCTCACATACAGTATGAAGACCTATGGATCTGTCGACATGCTCAGTCTATGTATCTGTCTATACTTTAGAAAAAACATTTTAAAATGCGTTTTTGGCTAATGGACCAAAAAACGTGGTAAATGTGAGTTCTCTGATTGATCCGTTGCACTTCTAACCACCTAAATACCTGCATAGCAACCTATGATACCTTACCTACCTGTTTTATCTATACTCCAACTCAAGGATCCACCTTTAGAGACAAAGGGATCAGGACTTAGAAGGTGAAGTTACCTGACACTGAATCAATGCCAGGAACACAATCCAAACCCATCCCATCATTAGATACCCTGCTGGCAACAGGAGTAAATAAATGACACAGATGTTAGGACAAAATAATTCATGCAACCTAACTCTACAGGGAACAAAAAGATGGATGGTAAGGAGCATGAATACATCACGAAGATGGCCCCCTGCCATGAACTGCTAGGATAGTGCCCCAGGCAGTAGAAGACAGAGGGTGATGAGGAGGAAGAGGAAATATTGTGGAAGACCAAGTCCCTCCATGGGACATAACATTGGCAGATAGACATCAAGACAGCCCACCAGTGGCTAAAAAAGGGGCGACCTTGAGGCCAGCAAAGCGGCTTGTGAGGTTGTGGGTGTTCAAAAATAGACCAAGCTGGTTTAGTACATAAAAGTAGCACAGGAGACAGCATACACTTGAAACATAGATAGAGGAAGTGGTTGAGAGCAACACAGCCAAGGATAGGATAGGATAAGACTTTAAGTGTAGCAGATGTGGTGCTTCACCCAGCTGGACGTTGGTACTGAGAAGGAGCATAGTATGACCTCTTATCGGCACTGTATTTATAACCTTCTAGCACATGTTTGACATCTGTCCACTGGGTCATATATTCTCTGCCTTAGCTCAAGGTTTTCCATCATTGTGCGGTGGTGAGAGGAGTAAGTGGCAGGACTTCCATCCAGTTGAATGATACTATGAATAAACTCATAAAGCAGCAGCGACAAATTTACTTTGCTGCTACCATACAGGAAAAGCAAATAAACAACGGAAGATTTTTGAGGTTCCTCTTGAGGCATTAGTGCATTCTTCCATGCCTTTGATGTGGAACATTAAACCGCTAGCATTATTACATCTTGGTACCGACATATTGCATGGTATTGTCTCACTGACAGGGTATTTCATGAAACTTTTTTATGAAGATTGAAGATTATAGAAGACATTTGTCAATTTCGTATAAGATCGGATCCTGTGGCTTCCTGTTGCAAGTTCAAAACAGGAGGATTCACAAGGTTTTGACACACAGGCCTAATTGTTGTAATGAATGTGAAGAAATTGTACCAGAGATGATGTTTATGGTTACATCAGGAATTCAGATGGTCAAAAAAAAATCATTGCCACATTTAAGATTAGTCCGGAACTCATGGTGAACATCCTCGTGAACCTCTTGGCTCTGGCTTCTTGGCCGCTTCATTAAAGTTACTAACTGATTGTGATCCAAGACCACGGTCAAAGAGGCAGTGTATCAATTATTAAATTGCATTAATATATTGAATGGCAAGAGCATTTAACTACTGCAACCCTCTGAAAGTGGGAGCAATTACGGAGTACCTCTTTGACCACTCAAAAAAAAAGAAGTCTGTAGTCAAACCAGTGCAAAGGCCATTCTCCTTTATGGCTACTGGTCTGACAACGCTAATGGTATTCCACATAATTAAGACCACCCCAGATCCATCCTTCATGTATCACAAGTAATATTTTATTAATCATTTGCTTGTCTAATGATGTCTGGCAGGAGAGAGCAGGCAGAACACCGTTAAAGTGACTATCAGAAGTGGAATTTCAAGTGGCCACCAGGGGCCTCCAAATGCAGTTCAAATTTACATGTTTCATATGTTAAGATGGTTTGAGTTCTATTTTTTTTGTGTTGTTGTGTTGTGTGTTTTCAATATTTTTTTATATATATTTACTGAAAGTAGTAGAGATGGTTTGGTAAGGGTCTTTTTTGCCTCTTTTAGTTTACCTCATTCATAATAGTCTACTTTAATTTAACTAGAGCGTCTCTTTCATCTCATGACCTGGGTACTAATTCACACCAACCCTGTAACCTGAAAAACATAGAGAGTTTTGCGATTAATTGTTAAAAGATTGTAAACCTCGATTCAGACGTATATATATATATATATATATATATATATATATATATATATATATAGAGTCGTGGTAGTTCACCCTTTAGTGTCCGGACATATCTTGTCCGTGTTACACACATACAGCACCTGGCACTTTTTAATTTGTACATAACAAAGTGACAATTTGATGTAAACTGAATGGTAAGATCTTGAAGAGAATGTTGATCTCAATTCTAAACAAAAGATGGCGATTCTCATTTTAGGCAGGATTAGCCAGCTCTGATGGAATGGTAGAAACTTGCCAGGCTGCTGACATTTGTATTAAATGAGCAACAAGGATACAATCAGAACCCCGAAGTATGAGGTTATTTTGGCATGAACCCCAACCCCAAGCCTTTATATACCCAATTTAATCATATGCAATTAAGCCAATATTTAGCATCTTCATTTTCACCCATCAGTTCTATGACATTAAAGTCATTTCTTCTTTTAATATACTGCGTTACCATACTTAAGCCAAAAACATGTAGGGTGAGGTAAGAATCACGCCGGTGTGATTGGACTCCAGATGAGCTGATGAAATTGACAATGGGAGTGTTGGATGTAGATTTGACAATGATCAATATCGTACTGGTGTTAAGGGTTTCACAAATTAAGTTCCGTTTAGGGCCCAATACCGGGTTATATATGACCATCTAAGGGTGCTCATGTTGTCAGCCATATAGAACAATCTATTAGAAGCCTTTTAAATCAAAGTAGTGTTTTAATCCAGGACATCGCTCTAATAACAAAATGAAGAATGAGACCAAATAGAATTTGCCATTGTGAATGGTTGGAGGACTATCATGGGGAATTTTGCTATTTTATACAGGATAATATAATATTCATAATTGCAAATTTTTTTGGATCCCATTATGACATAATCTAAGCTCAGTGGTGCTTGGAACATTGGAACATTGGAACACTTTTTGTTTTTTTTGGTAGAGTGGGGTACTGCAAAAACAAAAAGATAAGGGAATCTGCCAGTGGGACAGGAAAACAAGCGGGCTGCTTATGACAAATGGCACGTCACTCAGTTTGGCAGCCTATTGATTGGGCATCCTCTGGTTACGATTTATGCCTGCAATTCCTCTCCTATTTGAAGGGGGAGGTGTTAGGAAGTGACAGAGTTATGTACAAGTCCTCCACATGATTGGTGACCCCAAGGTGGTCTCCTTACCAACCTCCGGCCTGTCCTCTTGCCAAAAGCTACACAGGAAGAGGCAGTGTTTGATGTGAAATGATTGAGAGGGATATACTGTGCTGAGCTGCAGGGCAAAGGAACAGCCTTAATAAAATGACCCTCTCAACTCTGATTAAAATGAAACTTCTACTGGTCTTGCCATTGCCTTGATTAAATCTCACATCTTAAACGGACACTCTGGCACAGCGATGTTGATGGAGCAAGATCAGATGAAAATTTGCCACTTTTCAGTCATGATTGTTTTATTGAACCTGACAATGATCATCAGCAGGTTTGTGTTTGCTCCTCGTGTTTCTATGAAAATGAAAGTAAGTAGAAGAATGAATATCCATAAAATGCTTCTTCCCCTAGCTGACTTTGCCGAACAAACTATAAATGGATGTGTGTGTGTGTATGTGTGTGTCCCCCAATCTCCTCCTCCTCCCTCCTACACCCATCTCTCACCCACCCCCCCCATCCCTTCTGTCTATCCCATTTGTGTAAGGATGTGTAAACCATTCAGCAGTAAGGTTGTGCTGAGTCAGAGTGATCAGGGTGAGATATCATCTGGGCTTCAGGGCAGCTATCTTTTTGTCGCAAGGTCACATTAATGGTTTAAGAAGAATAGAAGAAAAATGAAGAATAAACATATCAGTCTAGTTTAGTGTGGAGCTATATAGTTTATGGTAAGTGTTCTAAAAACGTCAAAGTTGGAAGTTTTCGCATCTTTTGCAGCCTTGGGTGCATACCCACTAAAACTTTCTTCTGTCATATGGCCAGCAAACCGAAGAGTCATTTTAGTTACATTGGGGTGTTGGACGAGTTAAGTTCAAGAACACTGTGAAGAGCTCAATGGAGCTCAATTTTGTTTTGGCTATATTCATGTTAAAATACATTTACAGAGTGCTTAAAAGGAATTTTAATGACATAAAAGTATTAGAAACCTTCATGACCAACAACATGGTTTGAACAGCTTGCACACAGAGAGGGATTCTATTATGGCCGATACAGGATAGATAGCAAAGCCGCGTTTTCCTCCATTTAACTGAATGATGTTGCTTTTCATTGCTAAGGCTTCAAGATGAGAACTTGACTCCCATTCAATTGCTAGAAGTTTGAATATGCACCCCATGGCTAAGCCACCATGTCATGGAGTCTGCACCTTTACCCGCCCAATCAGGCGTGTCCACTTCAGACGTTAAGCCAATAAGAAGAAACTCCGCTCTCCCCGCCGTCATTAGTCCTGGTAAAAGTCAATACTTACACACTTGATCTGTGGTTGTTTGGTCAGGTAGCGTAGTGTTTCGTCTGAACCAATGGAGAATTCCTGTCACTCCGGTGATATATGTTGATGAAGGGGTTTCAGCACATGACAAATTCACAACATTCGCACAGACGCAAAAATGCACTGAACAGTCATAACATTCCACCTGGCTAATAAAAACTGGCTGGGTGCAACGGCACACAAAAATCATAGTTTGGTACGTATATCGGTATATCGGTATATGCAGCATGTAGAAAAATCTGCTGTATACCTGTGCACAATCCAATCTTGTTCTGATATTTATTGTATATCTTGTTTGACTGGAGAATAATTAAGTTGTCCATATTGTTTGCAGAAAGAGCTGGTTTGACTCGCTGGCTGAAATGCGGATGAGATGGAATTTCGTAACGGGGTTCAATTATTTGAACCATTTGTTGTCAACAACAGAAAAAGGGTGCATATCCCATGCTATAAAAACACTGCTGGCGCTTGTATTTGCATTGGGGCAGTCTGAATTAAAAGCAAGCGACTGCTTAAATGGGCAGCTGGAATCGCCCTTAACTCATTTTATTTCATTGTCCCCCTTATTTTGAAACTTTAGTTTCAATTTGTTGTGCTGCTAGCTGCATACCCGATTGCAGATACACAATATTGGCATACATATTTGATGCAGTTAACATCCTTTGTCCGTTTGTGACGGAAAAACTGAAGTGCCCCCAAACAGTACACTGAAATGACGACGGATGAACTTCAAACTTCTGGTTAAAAGCGGTCACCGTGACAACAAGCCTGCTGCCCTGACTGAACTAACAACATCCGGTCTTTCGCCAAAGTTATCCCTTGGAATTTGAGACTCATACACACAAATAAGATCCGCACATGCGCTGGTTGCATTCATTCTGCACATGTACGTGCTGAACGGAAAGTCCATTATAGAATATTTTTGGTTCAGATACATTTACCGTTACACCTCTACTGCTCTGTGGTGTATGGCACTAAGCAGCAAATCCTTTAAGTGTTGCGAGGTGGGGCCTCCATGGATCGGACTTGTTTGTCTAGCACATCCTACAAATGCTGGATTGGATTGAAATCTGGGGAATTTACAGGGAGGTCAATATCTTGAACTCGTTATTGTGTTTGTCAAACGATTCCTGAACCATCGTTCTGGCAGAGCTCATTATCCTGCTGAAAGAGACCACTGCCGATAGGGATTACTGTTTCCATGAAGGGGTATCATTGATTTGTAACAAATTTTTGCTAGATAATTGACAAAGTAACATCCACATGAATGGCAGGAACCAAGGTTTCCCAGCAGATCATTGTCCTTCTCCGCGCTGTGCATCCTCGTGCACAGTCTTCCCTAGGTAAGCAAAATATATACATCCGGCCATCCACATGATAGCGTGATACATGAGACCGGGCCATCTTCATCAATTGCTGATGTTGACGTGTTCATAGCGTTTTTTGTAGGCACTATAGGCTCGTCAGCACTGCTGCGTAGCGGGCTGCACTGTGTGACACCTTTTTTTTTTTTAACAGAACCAGCATTAACTTTATGAGTTATTTGTGTTACAGTAGCTCTTCTGTGAGATCAGACAACATGGTATAGCTTTCACTCTGCACCAATGAGCCCTGAGTACCTGTGATGCTGTCGCTGGTTCAACAGTTGTTCCTCCGTAGACCACCTTCGATAATACCCCCTGCAGACTGGTAACACCCAACAAAACCTGCAGTTTTTGAGATGCTCTGACCCACTCGTCTCTCCATCAATATTCGACCTTTAACATTTTGGAAGTCCCTCAGATCCTTATTCTTGCCCATTTTTACTGGTGTGATCTCAATTCTAAACAATAATTGTCGATTCTCATTATAGGCAAGATCAGCCAGCTCAGATAGAATGGTAAAAACTTGCCATTCTTCCAACACATGAACTTCGAGGTCAGCATGTCCCCTTGCAGCTTCATTTCAATATCCCACCCATTAGCAGGTTCCAGTGTAACATACTAATGTCATTCCCCTCACTTTTCAATGGTCACGATGTTATGGCTGATTGTTATAATGTCCTGCTCACCTTCACTAGCCTAACTTTGTGATCTTAATAAGAATTAGGAAGGAGCAAAATAAATCCAATAAGGCGGGAAAGCACACATCACAAACTAGGTTGCCTCTGCCCCCTCTCCCATTTCTTCTCTCCTGTATCCCATTTTGACTAATGTAATTTATGCAAAAAGAAATTATACATAGCATATCAATTCCGCCACAGTTTTCCGGGCCGGCATGCAACACCACTCCCGGCTCTCAGGGTAAGTAGGTCGGGATGTGTATCTGAGAATGCACTGACTACTCAACGCCCACAAATGCTGTTACTCTGTGTATGTGTGTGTGTGTTTATGTGTCAGATAGGAGAATTTGACCCCAGTGTTCTCCAGCTCAGATTCAATGAGAGACAAAAAAGACAGAAGGGAAGGCATGGTGTGTGGTTTCAATCAGGAACCAAAATAAGCTCACTGACGAGAGGAGGGCAGGAGTTCAGACGATGCTAATGGGTTAGTTTGGTTAGTTTAGCTCAAATTTGGATGTTTCCTCTATTATATCCAGAAAATCATGAGAAAAACAAGTTTGTATATGTATTAGGCGGTTTGTATCCAGAGACACTGTTTATCCTTCAGTACTTTTTCAGGAAAGCTGGGAACACTTCAAAGTTGTTTAAGGGAGACATATAGCCTTGAGCGTTGTCACTACTTTGTTGACATCAACCGAGCGGGATTGACATTCTGAAATTGATGATGGCCACTAATGTGCATGGGTTCATTTTGGTTATCCTCCGCTCGCACTTTTTCGATGAAAATGAGCTAATGAGTATTTGTCCTTTCCGAAATGCGCAGATACAACTCAAACAGTAAGTTTTCCGATACAGCGTTTACGTGCAGCGACTGGCTATAGGAAAGGCTTTCTGAAAGGACTTTGACTACCTCCTAACAAGGAATTAAATCTCATTCGGAAAGGTTCTTTCCATTCGGAAAGGGTGTTTACATGCAGCATTTTTCTTTCTGATTAGACGTCTTTTCACAATCTAATTGGAATTAGGCTGTCCATGTAAACCCACCTAGTTACATGGTATGTAAAAGGGAGAAAGGGTCCTGATTCACTCATATACATTTAGTTTTAAAAAGCAAAAACATGAATGCAAACTAAAAAAAAATCACGGTTTATCACGGTAACAAGTTCAACACAGTCAGATAAGCGCGGTACTGTCACAGCCCTAAGTCATAGATTTAAATTTTTCCGAACAGTAACTCAGTAGTGGATTGCTATCATACACCAACAACATGGTTAGTGCATGGTTATTTTGTACCATAGTGAGGAAGACAATGAGCTTCAATCTCATTTTCATCTAATGGATTGCCCTCTCAGCTGGATGAACGTTGCTGCCTGTTTAGCTGACAGTCTCATGGACATGTACAAAATGGAGAAGAGAAAGTAAAACAATCTAACAGATACATTTTAAGCTATTGCTTGAAAGTGAAGGCTCACACAAACCTTTTTAAACTTCTACGGACCACTGACTGCCCTGTATATGAGAACAATCACTTCTCGTGCATAGTACCTTACCTTTCCGTCTGATTTACAGTATTTCTTTATATCTGAATTGCTCTTGAAATTGAGATAGAAAATATATTTGGTATATGGAGTAAACAAAGCTTGCAAAGCTGTATTGTTGATCAAACTATTACCATATCTATTAAATTTAAGAATAGATAATAAAAGTTTAAGTTAAGAAAAGTAACAGTAGGAGAAAAAAGTTGAATGCATTTGAATTTCTCTTTTTTTCTTCCTCTGAAAATAAGCACGGTAAACTACTGGACAGGCAGTCACTTCTGAGAATGTCCAGAGAGGAAGAACTAAGTTCTTTTATAACTTAAAAATGTACTTCGTTTATATTTATGTAATTTATCATTTTGTTTTCCAAAATGTTTATTTATCTTATCCATTGGTGACAGTGTGACACGTTTTGAGTATTTGTAGTGCACTTCCAGGCCACTGTAACACAGCCTTCCTCGGGTGTTCTCCACCGCTTGTAGCTCTGCTTGTCCTCCATTCTCTATATTAATACCCAGATTAATATGAATGTCTTCATAGCTGTTGTGTTGTTTACTGGTCCACGCCCTCACCTCTCATGTCTCGGTTTAAGACATGAGAGGGAAGGGCAGGAGGAGACACAAAAGGAAATCTGAAGAAAGTACAAGGATGATGCCGGAGATGGAAAAAAAAAGGAGTGTAGAGGTGGTTATGTAAAAAACAAAAAACAAAGAAGTATGTGTGTGATGTATGAGGGGTGGAGAGCGACGAGGACATATGAGCCTCGCAGGCTTTTCTAATTAAGTGGTTTTCAAAGGGTGATCAGTGAGGGAACCCAGTGGCGAGTAAATATGACTGTATGTCCATGTGAGAGAGGGAAGTTGAAAAAAAAGAGAGCAAATGAGAAGACACCGATGTAAAGAAATTGCCGCATAAGAGAGAGAGGAATGTAAATAAGTGTGTAACTAATAAGAAAGGATGAGAGACGAAATTCTATGTGCATATGTGTGAGGGAAAGGGATGGAGATGCTTTGCAAGTGGCTGCTGATTGCAGATGCAAGACACCCGGAAGGGGAGTCCAAGGAAATGAAGGGAAGAAAAAATGAAGTCTTGTCATCATTTCCTTCCAATCAATTCACACTGAAATGTATCCACTTAGCATCATTTCTCTCTCTAATTACAAACAAACAGGTATTGAGCAATATGTTCCGGGTTTATAAAGAGACGAAACCTAACACCTTCATTTAACAGTATTCTAGAAGTATTTCACAGTTAAAGACCCAATCAGCAAACGGCCTGTAAACAAAGCTGCAAGCCAACATCTGAATTGAATGGAAGTAACTGGGAAATACATTAACTCTCTGATTCATTGAAAGGGGTGTCATGATCAGGATAAATGACAGCAGAGCTCTGCATATAAACAAACTCATATGGTTAATGAGGAGCCATTACAGAGACACTTAAAGCTGTATAAGATGAGGTATGTGAAAAAACGTTGCTCCCCTGCTTATGACAGCAGTTAGCAAAGCAATAGCTTGGTCAAAGAAAGTGCTGACACTCAGCAATTCTTTGTTTTTGTCACAGCCAAGGGTTCAATTTGCTCATGTTCATTTTTACATCACGTCTCAACTAAGGTGATTTACAAGTCATTTTGCTAACATTCAGAAGGTTTGGTCTGTACAAATCCCCTTTGAAATGCCTTATAGGACTTCTACAGGTTTGAATCTCATGAACGGTTCCTCAGATTTGTTTTATTTATAAATGTCTGGACATTTAAACAATTTGACTCGGTTTGTTCACATTCATCTATTATATGGCTTTATTTACATCAGTTCAAATTGAGATGTTTTGTATAGCTGTACAAAATGTGTTTGTCTCCCTTTCTTTTCAAAGTATGCAAACTCTTGATTCTCCTCAGCACAAAATATATGTCATCAGTATCCCTATGAATCGCACAGAATGTGATTATTGAGAGAGGAAAGTATATGTGACTTACTATCTGTGGAAAACCTGGGCGTGGAGGTTTTCACTCCACTGCTTTATTCAGCATAGATGGATGGCAGGCATACAGCCTGCTCCAGCTCCTGAGCCATTCCTCGCTGTACTTTTTATTGATGCTATTTCTCCCTAAATTTGATTTTTCTTCCCCCCAAAACCACATTTCCAATATCTGCAGACATTTCAAGCATTTGCCTTCTAATTATAATGTCCACACTCCAGAGTATTTGCTTATACTGCATATTTTTTTGACAGCTGTTATATCAAGGTCAGTGTGACCGTCTCTGCCATAATGTGTGATATCTTAGCCTCCGCTACTATCTCAGCCTCTAGACAGCTAGCTGCCAGTGATTTCTCTTATACTTTTGAACACTTCATCATTACATGATCTTGTCGCTCGTGATGACTTTTCAAGCAAGTAAAATACTCCGTAATCTCGCTGGCTGTTGATGGATGATTAGTTGTCAGGCATCTTTTAAGTCTGTTCAGCACCATGGCTAGCTTTTACAATTTCTTACCACACAGAGGGGACATAGAGAGAGGGAACTAAGGATCCCATTAAGGATGAAAGCATATGACAAGCCTCTACAACCCCTAGATACTCAGCTACCACTGGATGATGGAGGAGATGTCTCAGGTGCGGAATAATCTGATTCTGGAGCTTTTTCTTATCTAGAAACATTGCATGTTGCAGTTATTTATGTAGTCATGATGAGCTGCGTTGCTATCATTATTAATTTTAATACATTTTTTTATATCCGCAATGTCCCTCTGTTTTGACCCCTGTTCATAACCAAGTTGAGTGAGGCTGGTGAACAATATATGCATGTGTTTTTCTGTGTTGTGCGGCTTCATTCAATGCCAGACGGGATGGATGGGAACAGAGGAACACTGCTCATCATTGCTGAATGACTGAGCCCTTTCAGCCTGTTCCCCGAATGCAAAGATCAAACCACATATGGCAGTCAGAGCTGTGTGATGGAGGTCAAGAATGCTTCAGTGGGCTATGGTTTCTTTTAGTTTTTTTCTTTTGTAACTTGTTTTTACCCCGTGTCAACTAGTGAATCTGTCAACTCAGGACAAATGGTGACATTTTGAGGGGTAAAAACTGGCTGCACGCCAGACAGCAACATTATCAACAACGTGGCTGTTTGAATTTTAGAGGACGCAAGGAGGACACTGTCTGTACCCACAAGAATATGGAGTAATGCACAAATTTCAAGCTATAATCCCACTGTATAAACTCCAGGAATTATTTTCTGGTTCGTTTAAGCAGCAAGCGTTCATTGCATTGAGTTCATTTTCCTTGTGTATAATGAATCCATCATTTATTTTTGGATTTCCTTGATGCAGGGCTGAGTTCCGATAACAGTCTTGGTTAAATTCCTCCCCTAAATAGCTCCTCAGCGGTCTGGACCAAGGCCCTGCAGCATTCATTCCATTGCTCGAAATATAGAAAATTATCCGTTACCATAAATATATGTGGACTCAACTATCCCCAGTCGGTTGTCATCTTGAGTGAGGGACAGGATGCTGAGATTAAGAGATTGGTTTGTCAGGCATCTCAGTTATGGGTGTGCAATTGTGCCAAACCACCAGCTGCGGACAGAGGTTGAGAAGAAAAAGGAGTAAAAGAATAGATAATGGTGGATGGATGGAGAGCGACGGACAATAGCAGACTAAGAGGGCAAAAGAGTCCGCGGAAAGGGAGATGATGGGAGCGTCTCTGCTGATTGACGGCCAACAGAGATCACTGTCAAAACAGAAGATATCAATGCTGGTTTAGTAAGATCCCCCTCCTCTGAAAACCTCTATCCATCAGCTTAAACAGAGGGAGGCATGTTGGATGGCAGGAGCAAGGGTAATGCGGTTGGTAGAGGGGTCAGACGGAGCGGCCTAACCCCGTCACAAGGCCTAAACCCTGCAGTCAGTCATTGCTGACCCGGTCACACCCCTGCAGCCATTGTTATCCCAGAATCTCATCTGTGCTGCCGACCTCCCTGAGGTGAAAGAGACGGCGCTTAACGGACTTCTGTGTGAGTTTGATGTATGAGCCGACACCGAGGATTGACATGGGAGAGAGGGTGAATTGCAGGTTCCATCAGACATATCAGGAGTGTGGAAGTCTGAAGTGTCACATCGCATGTTTTGTTTTATGGAGTTGTCACGTCCGGGCATTTGCGTCAGAAAGCCCCGGGCTGAAAAATGTGGGTGTGTTTCATCTACTCAGGACATGCTTGTTTCCCTAATGGGATGATTGAGGTGAAGACAATGACAGGGGGGTTCTCATATTTTATTTATCCCTGTAGCTTGAGGTTTTTTTTTACCATACACCCTTTGGTCTGTTTTAATTCCTCTTGGCCAGCGGCTAGGCAGAAATATTAAGTGGAGATAGATCCACTTTATCATTTACCCACCCTACAGTTAAAACACCAGATAATATTTCCTCCCATATACTTTAGTTCGGTCCTAGCAATTCATTATTTATGATCTATTCCAAATTACATTATCTTTCACCAGGCTTCAATTACACCCTTCCCTGAGGCAGAGGAAATGACTCCCGCTCTGTGAAAAGGACTGTACGAGCAACGGGGAGAGAGTGCTGCTGATCATTTGTGTGCACTCTTATCCACTGCAAACCATTTTTTTCCTCCCTTTTTTTCAAATATTTGATCGGACAAGTTAATTGATTAGACATAATGAATTAAATCTCTACTCACTGATGCGGAATATATTCAGCAAATTGTGATCATTATTGATGACGCTGTAGGGAGGCAGATGAGCTCAGTATAATCAGGTGAATATGTGGTGACTTGTCTATAATTCGGGGAAGAGCATTATTTTGAAAGGCCCTCTTTCATGTGACTTGTGTTAAAGGACAAACCTTGGCGCTTCCAAATATAGTTACAGTTAGAAAATTAAAAGCACACAAATATGCAGAATGACATTGATGCATTTATGTATTTAGTACCTTAAGGTTGAAGCTGGAAAAGGTTGTTTAACTACTTCATATAGTTTACCTAGATGGTAGATTGTAGCAGGTGCCACATAATGGGATCACTAGGATTGTTTCTGTGATCTGTTTTACAAAAAAAAGAACTCAAATGCATTTTGGCCATAGTTTTCAGTAATATCTGACATTTTTATATTAGTATTGTGTTGATTCAAGAGTCGGCTCATCTCCAGCTGAACTGCGGGTCACGTGACACAGCGCTATATGAAGAGCCAGGTAAAGGCGGCAGTTGTCTAAGTTGTGGAAGTGATGAAGGTGAACTTGAGGAGGCTACGGGTGACCCATGTCACTAGTTTAATGGGACATCAAGTTCAAGCACCAGATGATGGACCAAAGTGAGATGCCACCGACACCAGAGAAGCGGTCTAACTCGCCAGTGACAGAGTTTGTTACCCGGTTGAGATCAAACTTTTTTTTATTAATATTATTTCATTTGCACCCGTGCATGGACTGGTCTAAGGGTTGGTTGTTCTGGACGGATAGTGAGGATAAACTTCCGGGATTATTCAATCACCCATCAGGGTAGATTTGAATAGAACTGTGTGTCACTTTTGCATCATCCACTCTGTACAGGAGGCGATTTGGACAATTAAGGTGTAAGGGCTGCTTTTTGATTTATCGTTTGTATCCGTGGGAAATTTATTCAGTTCATGTTATTGTTACTATTTCTTTTGTGTTTGCATATTAACCCCAAGATGGCTATTAAAACTTGATTGTTTAACCTCAAACCTGATTTTTCTTAAAGAGGATCAGATTTTTCCCTTGTGTTTTGGTAATAATCACATAAATAATGTGTTGATTGTTACAAGACTATGATTTTTTCTTGGGGATCAATTAAGTTTAATTTGTGGTATCTATAGTAAGTGAATTCACTAAAAATCCAACCCAACAATTAACATTATTCAGCAGCTTGTCCTGCAGCTTACCACATCTGTCCACCCATCAGTGAATACAAGAATAGTCAACGAGTCACATTTTAATATTTATGCTTTCTCCGTGTTTGAGGAACACCATTTGCAAACCTCAAGACAGCTTGACAGATTAATTCCACTCAAGTGGCAAACTGTAAGAACAATTCAAAACCCTTTAGTCCAGAATAGCAAAGCTTCATACTAGAGGCTGGAAAAGGTCGGCGCCTGGCGGCTCGGTTGACAATTCTGCATTGGTTACATACATGCATCATAGCTACATTGATTAATAACACACTTAATGAAACTGGATGACGCACAATTTACACTGATCACGGATTTTGGTTTCAAATCATAAAGCAATACCTGAACCTGAGCTCCACACCAAGGAAGTAAAAATGTCCTGTGTTAAGAAAACACACAGACAGCCAGCTGCAAGCTGACTTTGAATCTGCTATCGATTTCTACAACTGACCTTTGAATATTTAAGGTATGAAATACTACAATCCATTGTAGTCACCAGATTTAAGAATTAAGGTCTATCCTGCAAGCTGTTGCACCTCCGAGATGTGTAAAAAGAAAAAAAGGGTTTGAGGTACTGTAAAACAGTTGCTGTTGCTGTTAAATTGAGAACAGTAACCTAAAAAATTACTTTTTAATTATTAAGTTACCTGCTGCAACTGTATTCATTACAAGTTTAAGGGATGTCTGTACTGTGAAAGATATAATAATAATAATAATAATATATGGAGATAAAGCTGTCAGCTAACCTGAAGTACTTTATTTTGGCTTTTGTTTTTAAATTTGATTGAGACCTACGCCCTCTGGTATAGTTTGAGTTATCTATTTTAAAAGCCAAGATCAAACATGTACATGAATGTTTTTCCTAGTTTTTTATCAAAGAAAAGATACAAAACGATGTCTGGATACTTTCAGTACAGATCGTTTTTTTGAAGGTCATAAATTATGAAAATCGGGCCAAGAATCGCAATCTGTGCTGCTCTACATCTTATTTCTATAATTATTCATCCCAAGTTGGAGATGAATCATAGAGGGATAATATGCATCCCCTTTCCCGTGAAACGTTAAGGGAGCTGGGTTGCTATTTATGTAACCATTCAAGAGTTAAAGAGAGTTTAAGTCTCAAGGGGCCTCTGAAACTAAAAGCAAAGACTACAGTAATTCCACATGTATTTGGAAGAATGGATAGAAAAGCCCAGGAACACATCTCTCTCTGAGTGTGATGATTATGTGACGCACTACCATCTGCTCCAGTATCGCACTTGTTTGCAATTCGTTATGGCATATTTGACGAGAATTTCATAATTTATAATATTTAGAATGGCATTTTGCAGTTTTCTTTAACAACACGTCAACACAATTTTAGTCAAGTTTTTCATCTTTCAGTGTTGAGAAGGTGGAAAGCGTGTTTTGAATAAGAGAGTATGAGAATATGTCCTTTTGAATATGAGATTCAACATGATTTAAATGCATTTAGTTGCCTTAATATGTCATCACTGACTTAGGCAATTATTTCCCTGTAATTGATCAAAGAAGTAAAGTTTTACCCTCCATACTCTCCAGTGTCTAATAGTGTACTATTAGCTTTCTGAGAGAGAGGATACCAATTGACTGAGACGGAGCGGGAGGGAATGAGAGGATGTAGAAAAAGCAGAGAGAGTGGGAGAGCATGTTTAACATGACATCTAAGTATCTAATTACCTCTGTGGCTATGTCAGCCTCCCCGACCAGGCTTCCATTTTCACACATACACTAGCTTTGGGTCTCTGGTCTGGCCCCAGTGTATCTTCTCTGTCCTCTCTTTGAGCTCAAAGCACTCTTCATGTGCTACAGCAGAAGTGACTCATTTACCACTATTGGAAAAAATCTTTTGGGTTTTGCTCCACACTGGTACTGCTTATCGATTCCAAAAGCTTCTTTGAATGAACTCTTATTGATAATGCTATCCATAATGTTTCCCTAAGTTCCCACATTATGTCATCAAACCTTAAACCAATGGTCCCATGAGAGTTTGACCCTCGTGATGTGGGTCCTTGATCATGAAAAACTACCCTAGAAATTGGAATTGATATATTAGTTTGATCAGATAGCGATTTTCATCAGGATCAGGATAATGTGAGGGATCCTCAAGGATAGGTGGTGTAACTGAAAAAGGAAGGTATTTTAAAGAGTCCTGCAAACTCCAAAGGACATCAGTCTCCTCATCATTTGGAGACGACCTTGGTCCTTCTCGTACAGGATACCTGTGTTGTCCGACCAGTCTATTTTATTGTTGAAGTTAACGCCAAGGTATTTGTATCTACCTATGTACCTGTTCAATGTCCACTCTGAGCCCCTGACCTCACACCAGTCAACAAAGTTCTTTATGGTGTTCCGGTACTGGATGGTCATTATCGAAGATTAATTAGAGCTGATCAAACTAATGCTAATTGTTAGTTAATAACGTCAGACTTTTATGATTATGGAGGTTACCTTGTGTTGACAAGGTCAAGACATTCACAGTTAGTACGCCTGGAGCAGGGAGGCTTCACTGAGGATCTAACAGTAGTTGCAACAGCCGCTTATGATTAGTGGCCATAAGATTTGTAAATTAAGATTACAAATAATAGTTATCACTCTAATGTAATTAAGGGATCTTATCTTCTTTACACCATGGAAATAAAATAACATATTTCTCATTTATTTTCCTGTACTCCTGTTTGTACAGCATGTTTGGCACGTACTGACACTGTCATTTAACTAATCTTCAACCATCCATATTTTAGCGTATAAATAACGGCATTATCATAAGAAGACATCTTTGAATGCTTTGACTCGTCTCCTATAAGTAGAGAACCCAGAATTTAAACTCTGTCATATACTCAACTAAGCTATAGGTTTTTCTGTCATTTTTGTCACTCACATACATGCTTGCTATTTCCCGCTGTCTTTGATTTCAGATGCTCACATGGCTAGTCATCTTATCCAATACCAGAGCAACATGCCTCCATTGTTAGCCTCGTGACTGGGCTACTGTCTTTTAAAATATGATGATTCTCCCTGGTCCTCTACTTCTTTCAGTTGACCTCTATACTTCCTGTTCTTGAGATGCATCCCTATTAAATCACAATATTTAACACGGCAAAAGCATCAAGAGAATCATTGCAAAAAGAAAAACATTTTTTGACAGGTTTTATCCTTATTACCAGAGCATTTTGATGTGTTGTGTTAAAGGTCATGGAGCAAGAATGTCATGCATGTGCAATAAATATTAATTATGTTCTTAACTGTCTGAATGCATATTCTCCAGGAATTTACGGTCCACTAATCCGCATGTTGCTCTTCAGTGTCAGAAAAAAAGCAATATATTTCTTTTTTTAAAGCATTATTAAAAAATTTGATCGGCGATTTTGCTGGAGTGTTGGCTAAGAAGCTCTACCATTCCCTTTCTCGTTAGTGTTCAAGCAAATCAGTTGTGTTTATTTTTTGACAATGAAAAATAAAGGGGAACACTAAGTGTGTTGGAAGATGCGCTGCAGAATTTAGGCAGATGATTGCTGCAGAGGGTGTTGTCGGGACAGGGTTCAACAAAGGGAATCGTTAATACACAGCTGACAATTTTATGGATGTGCAGGCTGATGTCTTCCCATATAGTCATGTATAATTTAATACCCTCTTTAACTTTTTATGAAGTCGAAAGAGTGGCATATTGTCCATTGTCATCAACTTTTTCTGGCTCAGTCTTTGTCTTTTTTTTCTTTTTGTGGCATAATTGTCCCCTTTTTTTCTCCTATTTTGACAATGAAGAAAGGACAAATCTGAAAACAGAAGAGTGCAGACAATAGCACTCGATTTTAGCTGCAGTGGTTAATGTTGGTGACTGCAAGGCTTTGTGATTCGATGCTGGCTCTGCTCCTCTCAGTCATCACTCTGCTTTCTGTTCCTTTCAGTCTGCCTGTTGTTTGTTTGTCAGGGGCAGATTAAATTGAAGGAAATTTTGGGAGAAGATTAGAAAATGAAATAAAAAAAGAAAAGACTGGGTGCTGGTCCTCTGTTGTTCTTTTTTAGTGCCTTTTTTGCTCCTGTCTGCAGTCTCAGCTGTACAACAAATGCCTCAAACAGCCTGATCTGCACAGAAATAGCTGTGCTGTATGCTACCTCTATCACTGAACTTCTTCTCTGGCTTTGTTTGTCCATGTTTTGACATTTCATGGCTGTCATAAAGGCTGTCTCAGTGGCAGGACGATGTAGAGGTGCCAATGTTAGCATAGTCACCAGCAGAGTCTATTAAAGGCAAAGTGCTGTAATTCTTCCTTTCACGCCAAGGGCCTGCCTTCACTTTCAATGACATGCACGGTGATATGTGGAGAAAAGCCAGCAGCATGTGGCAGCATCCGATTTACCACTTTAAGGTTGAGGTGCTCGGTATAGTGCATTGTAATTTTCTTGTCCGCTGCGCAGGATTCGCAGTTTCACGTAGCGTAATGGTTTGATTCTCATAGTGGGCTGCCTTATATTTATTCACATAATCTCTGTTGGTTGTCACTTTATGAGCACAATGCATAGTATCGTGCCACTTTGGGTTTGGGTTTTGCTATCGGCGTGGTCGCACCTTTGAGCACTGCAGCAACTCTAATTTACAGCAACTAATATGCAGCAACTGCTATTCACACAATTAATCAACTCTCTCTCTGCGTAACAGTCTTTCTGTGTGTATTTCTTGCCAAGATGAATTTTTACATCACACGTTTATACGATTCCCTTTCAATTTCTTCCGACGGCTGTCATCAACTTAGCGAAAAAGACGAGTGTACACAATATACCCAGCATATACTGCAGTGCTTCTTCAGGCATTCTGAGCATACTGAGAGAATATGTAAAGGCCCCAATTGTAAACACAGAAGCTCCCGTGGATGTGTATTATACATAGATTTTTTTTTCCATATAGGAGAGATTATATCCTTCGGGGAAGCAGAGTGAGCGAGATGGATTGTGGAATGTTGCATATTTGCAGACAGAGGTAGGAGGAGGAGGCATTTTCTGATGTTTCATCTACATTTTCCGGCTTCATGGGATTGCACTACAATCCCCTCGTTCTACTGTTGTTTTTCTCTTTATTACATTATTGTATCAACAAGGTTATGCAGACATCGCGTTAAGAATGACCAAGAGGTAAACCTTTCACCAGAGGATATGATATATCTTTATGGCCTTTATGGGCCGTCGAGGACCAACTGTCATTAAGACAGACATTAACTTGTTTACGTTTTATACTTTTTATTGCATGCTGCAAAGATTGCTGTTGTTGTGGGTGCTGTAATTGAGTCGGGGACTCCCATTCACTTGAAAGCAGTGAGGGAGGCTGGAAAAGACTGCTTCACTGAACCCACTATTAGTATAGTCTAGGACCCAAACCCGATTTCTTCTATTTTTGCGTGGTACTAGACACACCCTTTGGCTGTTTAGAAACTAAATCCCAAACAACTGCCACACTGTATTAATAGGTGTCGTGTGAATAGATCTCTCAAATACAAAAAAGAATTATCACAAGCATGAAGTTGACTAGTGGTACACTATGCCACAATACAAAGAAATTCCAAAAGGGATGAGGAAGAAGGTGCATACTTCAGTCTGGACCCAGTCCGTCAAGGATCATCAGAATTTTGCCAACACAAACTCCTCAGAGCTTTTGGGGAAAATATTCATTGGATTGATGAGCCGGGGAGGGTTTGGGGACTGATTATATCTTTATGCATGGAGATGTCGGTGAGATGTTGTGGGGAGGCTTTGCAGCTTCAGGACAATTACAACTTATCCTAATACAAAGAAACACAAATCTGGTCACTGCCAGAAAATTCTGAAGCGGAATGTCAGTTCATCAGTCTGTGAGTTAAAGCTCTAGTGCAACTGAGTCGTAGAAAATGAGCTCAAGCAGAAGAGTAAGTCCGACTCTAAACGGCTCATGAAGAATAAAATTATTTGGAGTTGTCTCGTCAATGTTCAGACCTGAATCTCATTGAAATGCTGTGGTTGCAAAAGAAACAAGCAATCCATACTAACAAACCAACCCATGTGGGTCCACTAAAGCAGTTCTTGAAAGATAACTTGGCCAAAATTTCACAACAACCACGTCAGAGGCTGATCTCCAGTTACTGGGGGCGTTTCTGCTAATGAAGGTCGAGCAACTCAAGTTCGGAGGTTGGATCAGTGATTAAATATTACATTTTGCCTCATTAACAATTATCATACAAATCTTCCATTTTGAGTTAATTCAGAATCGACTTGGTTTTAGGTTATATTTTGCTTCACGACCAGGAACAGTGTAGTGTGAAGTACCTAACAATTAGAAAGAAGCAGTTTGAGTTCCAATTTTATTCACACCTCTGTATGCCTGAAGAGTTCCATGGCGCACTTCACGCGATTGCTGCTGTCAACTCTGTTTTTAATAAAAAGCACAAAATACTGTTTCCATTTTTCCCTCAACATCAGAAACATAACATTTCAATACTGTGTCCTTACGAGCTTTGCCTATTTCTCCAATTACACTTTTAACTCAGCATCTTGCTGTTGTAACATAGAGTGTGAAAGAGAGCCAATTGCCTTTTTCTTCCATATGAGAATTTATGCTTTTATCCTAAAAGTTCTATTACTATTTATCTATTTACTCGCTGACTGAAAGGGAGCATTTTCTAATTCTCTATTTCCCTTTTAATGCAATTGCGCCCTTGGAGTCTTACATGGGTATGAAAGGTAGGGATGTAGCACGTGAAATGGGGAAGTATTTCTTGTACTTAGGACTGTGTCAGCGGATGGGAGAGTAATAGGAGGAAGCATTCAAGAAGAAATAGCGGTGCTGCACCAGGTTGTGGTTCCATGGGGATTTTACAACATGTGTGCCTCAAGAAAACGGTCTTATGTTGTTTGTGCATTTAAATACTGCTGTAAAATATGGCTTAAAGCAATGAACTCAACACAAGTGCAAATATCTTTTGGGCGTACATGCAAGCTCGGTACATACATTTGTAGGTATTAAGTCACCTCAGAAACTTACGACCCTGAAAGCTCATGATACCTTGCATATTGGATGAGGATTGTCTATTCTGAACACACAAAGGAAATCAAATACTTTCTTTAAAACCTGGATCCCAGTAGAACCATAGATCTTCCATAGATCAGACTAGAAAAAGTCTGGCTTATAGAATCAGATTCAGTCAGTTCAGCCAGTGAGCCATCAGTAGGTGTTACCGTTTTAATAGTGTGAGTAACATCTTCCTCGCCGCAGAATTATTAGCTTGTTTGATTGAGTGAAGCCGGACAAGGCAGACAATCAATTTAACCAATTTTGTTTTCCTTCCAATGCCTTGTTTTCTGTTTCTCACACCCTGGATGGAATACTTAGGAGGGCCAGGAAATAAAAAAAAAAAATAGCACAAAAGTGTTTCTGCAATTGGATCCTAATTAAATTGTGTGTGGGGGTAAGTGTGTGTGGGTGTGCATGTGTGTGCGTGTGCGTTTGTGAGGAGAATGTGTCCGAGCATTGGCATACGGCGCTGAAAGACACGCTACATCAAAGATGAGGTGAGCATCCAGAGTGAGAATTAAAAAATCATTATCGTAAGGCGAGACCTAAAAGGAGAGATAGGAGCTTATTAATAATTAATCAACCATGTCTTATCTTTTAATCAAGTTTGCGAGGAGCAGTGAATTAATTAAGAGAAAAAGAAAGAGGGGAATCAGTGTAATAAGAATGGTCTCTTGTGGATTTTCGGTTAGTACAATAATATCTGAGTCTATTACTTTGGCTGAAGTGAGATTATTTTTCTCATGCTTTGGATGATAGACGGCATCTTCAAAATGTTCTTGTACTATTACAATACATTAAATTCAGATAGGCCTGATAGCTCTGAAGAAGATTCATTTAGAATCTAATTTGCAAGTCTTAATAACTTTGCATACTTCCACATATTCTTACTCGATAAACATAAGGTCTTGCCCAGACCTCATGTATTGCAGCATCCCCCGGGGCATTAAAATCCATCATCTGGTGAAAGCTCTACAATAGTGAGTATTTATATCGAACATCTAGTACCAGCCATTGCCGTACTAAACCCTCCTCTGAAGAAGCAGAAACCCAACGGCTTTTAGCTGTTCTTCATCGAAGCCAAGAAAGAAAATGCTGAGATCTAATAAAAAGTCTAATACTGCTATTTCCTATTCATTTTAACTGATAGTGTGCAGTTTAGACAATGGTTAGAGCTGTTTGATGCTTGTAAGTGGCTGGACGTTTTCTTGCGATAGGTTAAAAATGCAATTTGATCCATACTGCACTCTTAATATGCATCTCAACCCAAACAATATCAGTTAGACAGGATTCTGGCTCTGGTAGATACATTCTGATTCATATAATTTTGCATCTTATGACTTAAGGGAAATTAGGCTCCAGGCAGTAAATTATTTTATTATTCATGCAATGAATGTACATTATTCATCGAAGAAGTTTCTATTGTCAAATAGCCTGACTGAGATTTTATTTAACTGCTAACAATATAATATATGGAAACATCTGCGTGGTATTTCTTTTTTTGTACATCTCCTATGAATCTGCACATTGGAAATGTAATATACTGGCTGGGATTCAAAAGAAAATACTTCATCCCTGTGTTCGCTTGTCCGTCCAAGCTTGTCCCTGTCAGCCATTTAATCAAAGTGAATGTCTTACCACCTCATGCTAAAAGATTTATGGCTTCTAAGCGCAACCTGGTATTTAACAAACACAAAATTGGAACTCATCTCAGAAGCAAGCCAATGCTGATGCAACACTGCTCACAGATTTATTGCACACAGAGAAGCGCATAATGGGAACCACATTTAACACAGCGGGTTTCCTGCAGGTACGTCTCTGAATGTATATGTGTGATTTGTTGGAAAAGAACGGCGGGGCTCAGAATCTCAGCAGGAGGCCCACTAACTGGTGGCTTAGGACAAATGTATAATCAACTGACTGCGACACACGCTTGGTTCATAACAATTAGGAAAAACACAGAGCTTGAGCACAGACTTCATGGAAGTTCTCGTATTAGAATTAATTGCAGGAAGTTGTATTATATGTATATGTATTACATGTATGTATATTTATTTCTGCAAAAAATCTCTGAAAGGTTCAGCAAGGAAAACGGTCCCCACAGTTTACCTGTGTTGGTGTGTGGCGCAGCACCACTTGCGACGGATGGGTTCACTATTAAACTAGTTAGTTTATCACTAACCCCAATTATTGCATATTAATAACCATCTGCTTTCTTAGATCCTCATACATAGCTATTTATAAATGGAAATAAATTACCATTTGCAAATGCGTAATCACTCTACATATCTTATTTCAACATAGATAAATAAAAACAAATAAATAACTACTTGCATATCAAAATAAATGTCTATTTGTGAATGAATAAACACTGGAAATAAATGTTATGTTACGCTTGCGCTCTCTGTATTTCCTATTTCAAAAATAAATAACTGTCAATTAATAACAATTTAAATTTCCATTGTGAATTATGCAAAGTAACAAAACACTCCTTCATGTGTGCCCACTGTGCACGTGAAAGGTGGTGCATACAGTATTTTAGACACACAAGTTAGTGTTAGTTTTTCAGTCCAGACACGAAGTCGGCAAAATGTATGAAGCAATGGATTCATACGTTCTCTACGGAGCCCCTGAAGATGAATTTATCATTACAAGGGCAGGCCCGTTCTTTGAAAACCGCTTATGTAGCTGCTTCCTGTTGTACTTCAGTATGTGCAGTAAAAAATTCCTGCTGATGACGATCCACAATCTACAAGCAAAAGCTGTTAGAATTTTCAGCTCCATAGTTTGCCTCTTTTTTTCATTACAAACATTATTCAGAGCAGTGTATAATTAAAAATTATTAAGTTTAACTGATAACGTTCAGGGAGAGCAGAATTAAATGTCAAAAATTAAACTTCAGCGTCTGGCTGTAACTATCAATCAATCAATCAATCAATCTTTATTTATATAGCACCAAATCACAACAACAGTTGTCCAAGGTGCTCAAAGAAGGTGTAACTATAGGTCTGCAGGTTTGTTTGTATCTCTTCTGGCTATGAAAGACTAGTGTGCCTTATGAAATGACAAATGTGTGTATTATTGGGAAAATAAAAAAGAAAGTCATATTATCTACCTTGGTAGACTTAATTTACCGTGGAGCCACACTGTTAATTATGTATAACCTCATGCCTTCACGTAAAATAGATAACGTAAAAATCCACTGTCAATACATTTTTCATCAAACATACAATAAAAATTATTATGGCAATGAAAGATGTGCAAATAAATTTCAGCCAATCTAGTAGTTCAGAAAACAATATTTTCCATAATTTGACTCTAATTTTACGATATTATTGTCTAGTCAGTTGATATCAATTCAAAGAATACCTCCAAAGATGGAAAAAGTTCTGATAAGTACATTTGTTTTTGCTCCTAACCGGAGAATTGGGCTCCTTACCTATTTAAACTTTGATAATATGTTGGCTCCAAAACATCTAATCATCGGCTTTACCAGATTGAATTACAAGACTGAGCACCAGGAGAACCTCAGGGAAACTTGATAGGCTACCAACTAGTAGATGGCTCAATTCGTGTCTCCCCCACTACCAAGATCAGATGGTGCATGTCAGGACCTGTGTGGGCCTCTACCTTTCAAAGAAAATAAGATAAAACAATATTTCTTTGATACCATTAATTTTGTTGCTTCATTCAATGATTTCCTGTAACCGCTTAGCCTATTCAGGGTAGTGGAGTCATTAGAGCCTATATCAGATGACATTGGGTCGAAAGGAAGGGAACAGCCTGGACAAGGTAATAATAAATAATAATAATACATTTAATTTATAATGCACTTTACATTTGGATCAAATCTCAAAGTGCTAAGGTACCAGTTCATCAACCATTCACGCTCTCATATTCACCCCTGAGAACAATTTAGAATCACCAATTCATCTTTATTGCATAGTCGTGGACTATGGGTGGAAGCCAGAGTGAACCCACACAAACTCCACAAACAAAGGGTCGGCAGAGGCCGACTTGAACTCAGAACCGTCTTTCTGTGAGGCAACTGTGCCATACAACTGACCATTCATAGTGTATTACAGTAAGTCACACCCCTTTTCCAGCTTTAGGATGATGTTGAGGGGGTTTCCTTATCAACCATTCCACCATCCTTAAAGCAGTTCTGAGGAAGCATACTCACTAGCTGCTGTATTTGAGACTGATTTGAGTCAGCATGACTCAAAGAGTCAATCTAAACATGCCGATGACAAATATGCATCAAGTGCATCAACTTCAGCAGAAGAAAAAAAAGTATTCTTTAATGCATTTACCATATAAAGTGCTTTTATCCAAAGAGCTTTGGAAGGTTTTAGTCGCCGTTCAGCATATTGACTGACGGCTACAAGGCAGTGGCCTGTCCGGAATGTCAGCGGAAAACATGCTCTGGCTCCTGAGTCATGTTTTCTTGGAATTTATGAATATCCTTCATAATCTTGCTGGGATTAGATAATAAAAGAAAGATTGGATGGAGCTGAAACGGCTGGAGGTTGATCAGAGTTGGTACAGTCCCTAACAATCTTAGGGATACTTATATGCTTGAATTATCAGCAGACTTCTCCATGACAAAAAAGAAGAATAAAAGTTTAAAATCTTGCTCAGGCAAGAAGATTAAACCTCTGTTATAGACAAAGTCATCTGTTTCATTTATTGTTCGGATGCTGCGTCCTTGATCTTAGTCGGACCATGGTGGTGTTTTGTCAACATCTGAAATAGTAAAGCACTCTAAAATTACAATACCTTTGACGGACATCGCCCTCTGGCCTCTTCAGAGACACATTTCATTGTTTTCTATGACATTCTCTTTCTAATAGATGGGAATTCTCAAAAAGTTCTTCTGGAATGGCCAGCTCCTTATTTGAGCACTACAAAAATGAAAAGATTCCACTGGAGGTACAGTTGTTCTAGGGGTCACGTGTAAACCAATCACAGGGATCTATTGCTGCTTTTGAATAAAAAACAATTTGTTGTGGCTATTAAAAGTGACAGACTGGAATAAACGGAAACTACCATGACACAATAATCTCTACCTTACACCAGAAATACTCCTGTCCAATTTCCTGTCGCCAAGACCAGTCAAACCACGTGTGCGTCCGTGCACGGCTGTGTTCTTCTGTAGCCATGTTTGTGTGTGCTTAAATGTGTGTGCTTTGCAGGCCTTTCTCTAATTTCCTCTCTACCTGTGCCAGCCTATATTGCTTCCTGTATGTGATTGATTTTCATGTAATGGGACATCTCCCTCTCTCGCTCTTCCTCTCTCAGGCTCTCTCCCTGTCTTTCTATGTCGGCCGCCCTTGTGTACATGCATGACTGTAGAAGCGAAACATAATGTTGTGATATGATGATGGGAAAGAGGCTTGGCACCTCAAGTTATACAGAAACTCTGTTATTACAGAAGGAAATCAGCCAACAACTAATGGCTGTGTTCACTTCACCAAAAATGAGTCCTCAGCGTGTCCGAATGAAACTCTGCACCATTAGTCAAATAGTTTTCTCCTTGATCTCTGCACATGCTCCGACATTAATTGCACCCATCAGTTATTGTCAAACCACAAATGAAATAGCTGTCTTCACTTCCAAAAAAGTATTTTGTCAAAGATAACATAGAAGTGATATATTCCGCCATTTACACTTTGATATAAGTGGTGAACAAGAGGGGAAAAAACAGGCATTGAGAAAGCCCTACTAACATGATATTAGAAGAAAATTTCTCATTTTTTATTGCCTTCTGTAGTGACATTTGCAAGAAAAATAGTCTTTGTAAAATATTCAACTGACTGGGGCATCTGTATAAATTAATTCACCCGCTCTGCTTTCCAAGTTTATGCAAGTTTATAAAAGGTTTATTAAGAACATGATCCTAAAATTTATTAAGTTTCTTTTTTGTTGAATTATTCTTCGGTAGATATCCTTTTCTCAGCAGCCCTGCTGGCTGTGGAGAGTGTTGGACCTTGAACTGTTGCTGGATTTGGTTATAGAAAAGCTCTGGGTCTAAATTCTTTACAGTACTTCAAATATATTAGACTTTTGCCCTGAAACTGGGGATTGGGGGATCTGCTAAATGAGATTTCCAGGCAGGTCTCTCCTACACATTCACTTCAAAAATTAATTAGTGCTCTACACTTCATTTTGATCTTTCCACTTTGTGCCCCTTTTAATTGAAGTTATTCCATCTATCCAGTCTGTGGCGGTTCTGCTTCAATTTCTGAGCATCCAGAAGTGCTAGTCCCCTCTCTCTACTTTTACTGAGCAGGTTCAGTCTCAAATGACTTCTGAAAGCAGGCTGCGTACAATGTGACGGATGCATTGCTTGCTCGCTGTCACCATTGCTGATGTGCAGCTTGAAAGGTTTGTGAAAAAGACACGGCAGAACCAACAAGTGTCCAAACTCTGTGGGGAGCCACTGCCAACAGAGGAAGCCATTCACCCCTCCCTTGTACTGTGTTTTCTGCCTCATCTCTTCCTCAATCACTCGCCTATTCCCAGCGGCCTTTGAACTCACCCTTTTTAACCGCCGCTGGCGCTCAGTTTTTGACCTATAAAATGTGGAGCCTGTCAACATCTGTTGAAAGACAGGACGAGCGCTGGTGATGATGGGATTTACACACCATTAATGAGTGTGCCAGGAGCAGGGAGACGTGAGAGGGTTAATGGATGAAGTGTGGATGTGCTCCAAATGTTAATGCACCGTTTTAGGACCAGAGGAAATATCTACAAATGAAAAGGGAGGGGGAAATATTTGGAGTAATCAAACTCAATTACGTTTATTTTAGGCTGTCATAGTTTCAGGCTGTTTAAGATTTAGCTCAGATATTCAGGTATTGGATGTTCGAAGATGTCCAATTATTTAAATTTTTCTGAACCTTAAATCAATCATCATACATGTCAGCCCGTATGGAAAGCCTGTGAGTCCTATGGATTTTCTGCATCTCAAAGTCTCTACAGAAACTCAATAGACTTCATATCAGAAAATAATGGAGCTGCACACATTGTCCCAACGTGAAAACGCTAATTTGAGGAATCTAGTGATAACGATGGTCGGCTCCCATTCAAGCAACCCTAGTTTGACTTTCATGAATGTGTTTTTCTCTTTAATAATTTAAGGATGTTTTACTGCTTTTAGGATTCAACCAAACCTTTTTTGACACGGTTGACATATGTGAGTTTAACCATTCGGGGCTGGGAATATGTTAGCATTTACCTTAGCCCTAGGTCTTTATGAAAAAATGATGGGAACATTAACATACCAATGTTGGGGTCCGTGTTCTGGGTTCACCTGGGGCCATTCTGTGTAGTCTGTTCGTCTGTTTGGCTGGGTTCTATTGGGCTATTCCGGCTTCCTTCCACAGTCCAAAATATGTAATTTAGGTCAAACTGTGATTCTGAATTATCAGAATTAATTATTGTGTATTGTTTGTTTATCTGTATTTACCCTGCCTTTCACTTAATGTCAGCTGGGACAGGCTCCAGCCCCCCTTCAGCAGGTTAAGCGGTTACAGCTACGGTATTAACTTGACATACTGTAATGACTTCATAGAAATAATGTCTGAAACGAGAAACATGCCAGGTTAGGGTTAAAGATACAAGTGTGTCACAAGTGGATACAAGTGTGAAGGTTAAAACTGCCATAGGAAATAACAATAAACAATAACCGATGGTTTTGGGCAGCTGAAACAAATTATGAACACAACATCGACATGTTGTCCTCCATCAATTGGAATTGTGTTTTTGGTAGTCCGAGGATATAAGGTTAAATATTCTCACCCTGTTAAAGCCCTGTTTTTGGTCCGTCTTCGTCATAAGATCCATTATGTTCTCCAGCCTGTCACTAACAGGGCCTCTCTGCCATTTAGTACTAAACCAATAGTGTACAAGTGGTTTTTAAGGGTTTTTTCCATGTTAAACAGTAAGTTGAAACAAGCGAAAAAACAAAAATATAAAGCTCTCTGATGGTCAACAACACGAGGGACCCCTTTCACACTGTCACCTTTTGTCCACACATTCACTTGAACACAAAAAGCTTTGCACTTAAACGCCCATTCCTTGTGTCCATTTTTATTATACTCACGTTAACTCACATTGTTGGTGATAATAACGGTAAAACAAAACTATCAAAAACAACAACACCTGGAAGTTCAAAATGAATTTGTTTCCTTCAATCCATTTAATGCTCTGTTTTTTATTCCTGTCTCTCGTTCTCTATGAATCAAGATGGTGAGTGAAGGCTTAAATAACTTGTGATATCAAGAGAGGGAACTCGAAGTCTCAATGCTGCCGACATTCGGAGTTAAAGGTGTGAATGGACGTTCATGGAACTGTAACAGACTTTTTTATGGGATGTCGGTCCTTATACGTTGAAGTGGACGGTAGTTTTGCATCACAACTATGTAGTTTCCCTTTATGTCTGCTTATAACTTTGTGTTTACCCATATTAGAGATTAACGACCAGCCCAGCCTGCTTAATAGTTAAGCAAACAATCTTTATCAGCGGTTATTAGTCACACGTAAATCACTTTTTTTATAGAGTTTGCAACCAAATATTTCTAATATTTCAAGATCAGTCTCTGACATTATCTGACAGCAGTGGAATTTTGGTCCTCTCTTAATTGTGAAATTGCTTAGCTGGAGCTACAATGGGGGGTTGTGAGCATGAACTGCTCTTAACACATGAGCCTCTCAATAAGGTTCAGGTCCACACTATGATTAGGCTAGGCCAGAACTTAAATTTTATTCCTGATAGAACTTCTGTTGGATTTTCTGGTAGAGTGGAATTCATGTTTCTCTCATTTATGGCAAGTCGTCCTGACACTATACCCGACAGCAAAAAAATCCCAATAACATTACATTGTCATCTCCTGCCTTGAGAATTATTCCATTTTTGAATACTGTTTTTGGTTCACACCAGTTGCAAAGGGACACTTGGATTCTGAAAACTTCAACTGTCCACTCATCAATCCATAGTACACGTTGTCAAAAGCTCTGAAGGCCTTCAAAGTGTGCTTTGGCAAGAGCCTTAATATTTTTCAGGCAAAGCAGTGGCTTAGATTCCAGATTCCATTTTTTTGTCAGACTCTTTTGAATAGTGGGGCTATGGACTTTCCATTAGGGTGATAAAAGGTTCCTTGGGTTTTGGGTTGGCTAGATCTTTTATTATCTTTTATCCCTGAATTTCCAAGTTCATTCATCTGTAGGTAACATGTTTCACTATGAATCTCTGTCTTAAGAATATTTTAGTAACGCTTCACATACTAATATGTTTCAATCCCTTTGTTCATCCTTCTTCTGGAATTTCCTTTGATTTTCACATAGATTTTGGTGTTCTGGTGGTAAGACTTATGAGCCAACTTCAAGCTCAGCACTGTCTATCCGTGTAAATGCATTTTTATATTGATCCACTATGTTTCTGCCATTATCTTAGAGCTTTTTTCCCCTCCTTATCAACGGAGTGAGGCGGAGAAGCTGTCCCATTGGAGCGATAAGGCCATTTTTCACCTGACTCCAACATATTACCTCATTTCCCCCTGGTACAGACGCCCCCCTCTCCCCAGTGGCCTTACCGCTCTGACCTCCGGACCTAACTCACAAAACTCCCGGCTATCCACCTCCATCCTTCCTTCAAGCCCTTCATACATCCCTTTCTCCTCCCTCAATTCGTCTAGGGCCAGCAGCTGATGGATGGCTCCTCCGCTGAGGGTAGCAGTAAGGGTCAGATCTGCTTTCTGGAACTTTTCAGCGATAGAGCACAAGAGAGAAGGGGAGAGATAAATTGACGCGAGATTGGCAGTGTGAAATTAACAAAAACACGTTGGGTTCAAAGGAAGTACTGAAGAAAGTCCTAAAATTTGTAAATTTGTACAAAAAATGTATTCCAGGCTTTCTTCTCCAAATGTTCACCTTCTCCTACATTTCTACTTCACCAGCATCTTGCAGCCCTTTTCTGCCAGTGTTGTCTGCTGTCAGTAAAATCAACTGGGGATTGCTGTGTATTCTGGTACATGGTGGTATGGTTGCTAGAGTATGCTCACTAAGTATTTGTTTGGGCTGTCAAAGTGTCTCCTGAGTGCAAGCCTGCCTTCTGTTGAATATTTATCACTTATTTAATGTTGTTCTTCCCCCTAGAGAGTTGGACTCTGCTTCTAATACCTCCCACCCCTTTTCCATGTCTTCCCAGCTCTTTTTTTTCACACACCTTTTTGCTGCTATTCTTGTTTTTTTTCATGTTTTCCTCTGTGGTGTCGTCTATAACAATCTGCTTGCTCCATCTCTACAAATGCAATCACAAATTTACTTCGGTCCACATCCAATCCAGTTGTTTTTTCGAGTGGGCCCTGAAAATCCAGATGATGATTGTTGCATTTAAAGCATTTATGGTGGTTTTGGAGCTATATGCCTCCCTTCAATGTCCTTAGTGCAATGCCGGAAAGATTGCCGGAGAAGAAAAGCGACTAGCATATAGGGATTGTCTTCAGTAAAACAGTGTACCCATACCTGGATGGAGCTAGAACAATAAAGTGAAGCTTCATATATGAAAGTCACCAGTGTTTTCTCCTTCTCTGCTGTCAGTCCCACGATGTAGTGTCATCACCAACAGAAAGCTGGTAAAGTTAAACGATTGGTAAGGAGCAAAAAATGATCTCCTTTAAGGAGCGATTCATTGTAAATAAAAAGCATCGATTTCACACAGGAACTGCGCTCCGGTAGCATCTGTGTTTCTTCCTCTCTACCTTATAAAAGACACATTGGACAATGTGAAATTCAGAGAAGACTTATGGGGGACGTTGGAACCAGAATACAGGTAAGAGTGTCACTATAGAGATGGTGGGACACTACCATGAAAGAGATCCATTGAGGGTTGGCAGATGTAGAGAAAACAATGGAGCTGTGTGAGACTTTCTCCAATTTTCCAATTCAAACACAAGATCCACCTACGTATCACTTTCTCTTTTTCGCTTCTCACTTGCCCGCTCTCTTTCACTGGTCACTTGTGTCATCTCACATGCTTTGTTATCTGAGATAAAAGTTGCGTATCCATCAATGTCTCTCTTGTTACATCATCCGGTCCATATCACACTGGCTGGGCTGTTTCAAGAGGCATGCCACTCGGCCATGGCCTTAAATAAGAAAGAGTCACAGACACCCTCTGATATCTGGCAAACAAAAACAGCCCACAGAGCCCTGTAAATATAGATAATACATATAAAGATAAAAAGAAAAGTCACAATGTTTCTAAATCACAAATATTGGCATATAATCCTGAACTGAGGCTCAAATTGAAACACTCTTCGACTTAATCAACTCTCTGCAGGCCAACTACACCAGTAATACTCATGCAAATCCTTCTGTTTTTAATATTTAAACCGCACAGACAAGCAAGTATAGTGCCTTTCTTATGTCTCCACCAAAAGCTGCACATCCGGTTGTCCTTGTTCATGTAATTTACCCGTCTTTAAGGAACAGGGAAAGTCAATTTACAGTTCCTCCAAAAATGTTGCACGGTATCTAAAACGCTATTTAACACAAGCTTTGTGGGGGTCTTGAAAATAAGCATCTCATAATTTCGTTCTTCAGTTTACTTATTTTTACCCTCATTTGAAGATAGACCTTTATTTAAGTACTTTGTCGAAGCCCTATTGTTGTGCATTTCACATTTATTCATGAAAATTATGTCCTGAATGTCAAAAAAACCTTGATTCAATAATAACGACATTATTGAACCAATTAAACGACTCCATGACTCACTCCGAACAGCCTACAAGCAGCACTATCTTGGAAACAAGCCAAAAAAACATCATGGTTGAATAATGGAATCGGGAACCTCACATCCGAACATTTCTTTTCATTTTGCTCATGTTCCCACATTTTGTTATGGTCCATCCACATCAGCACAAATTGAGTTTTTCCTTTCCCGGGAGAATCTTCGTTGTGCCCTTTGACACAAATTGTGTAGTTTGATCAAGCATCGAACTGGACATTGCATCATTTTGGATTGAGGGTTTACAGCCAGCATGTTAGAAAGTGAGGCTCAATAATCAATATCCCCTTACACATTTAAGTATATCATATAATTATTTTAACCATGCCATTAAAGCTCTGAATCAGGATCTGAGGATGTGTTTTGGGACTCTGCCGAAGCTGGTCTTGCTAGTTTTTTTGGGAAACTCTTCAGTGCGGAACTGCCAACGGCATCCTGAAGTTTCATGAATGAAACATCTATACCTTCCTTTCATGTACATGTATCTTGTACACCCTTTCCAAAATTCCACATTCTTTAGATGTGTTATTATTACTCTCTAGACTAAAAATTTAAGCTTTGGTTATACGTTATAGAATAATCACAGTATAAATTGCATCATTGAGCCTCACCATAAGCACACCAGAATGGGCTCTGCAGTCTGTTCTGCACACATCCCCCTACTGTGTCGCAGCTGCAAACCCAGCCCCCCTGCAGTCCAAAGTTCTTTAATTCCCATCGGCTCTATTAGAAGTCAGGACAGTAGCGCTGTCCCCCATCTTGAAGCCATTTTGTCAGGAAATGGTATAATTCCCTCATCTGGATCCAATTACAGTGAGGCGGACTGCTTTTCCTGTGATGCCTGTACAGTGTAATTATGGGCTTTGTGTCTCTCAGCCAGCCACATTTTAGGTTTTCTTTCTCTCACCACCTCCCTTTCCTTTATCACTTTTTTCCCTGCTTAACCCTTCGCCAGTTCTCTGGAAGTTCACTCACATGCCCATCGGCAACTGTACACTATGCACACCACCGCACATACACACGCACACATCTACATGTATCTAAATCATTCCTGTAGAGGTCCGAGGCGGTTGAAAACACCTGTCTCGAATGATGCAGGAGCTGGAATCACTGAAAGAATTATCATATATACAGTCAGGGTTGCTCAATTAATGGATCTCTGTAGTGGGATATGATTTTTTTCAAAATATAGATGATGATGAAGATGATGATAAGCTTTGGGCATTTTTACTCTTTTTGGAAGAATCCATCACACAGTTGAAATTAATGATGAACAGTCAGTGTCGACTTAAGGATATATTCTACTAGATTCAACCATGATATTGTTCTGTATTCATAAGTGTAACAAAAAGGAGACAGTATGATCAATTTATCAACTACCAGTGGAAAAAACAGAACATAACCCCATCGCCATATTGCCCTCTATAACTTTTTTATTCTTTTGGAGTCTACAGTTTCCGTGATCCCTAACCTTAACCCTACCCTGGCATGTTTGTGGGTTCACTAAGCTAATGCAGAATGTTGAAGTGAAGAAATACTTGCCAGGTCATAGAGGTTATGTTGTTCCGGAGAAAAGAAACAAAAACATTGGCTTGTTGACCATTGTTTAACTTGGTATATTAAAGCTTTGGGTTAGTATTCAAAGGGTTAATCCCTGTTCTGTTTTATATGTGCATACGAATGAATACTTGGTATTCAATTGTACTCATGACGCCCTCCGAGACTCATGGGTCTCATTTTGTCAGGAAGGGCATCAAGCGTAAAAACCTGTTCCAGCTCACTATCAGGAGGAGCCAAAAGAAGATCTATCCATCCATTCACCCATTTTCTATAAAAGCTCATCCTTCGTTGTGTCAGGGCGGAACTGGACCCTATTCCATTTGACTTGCGGGGGAGATCTGGTGTAGGCATGTTGCCAGTTCAATACGGATGCATAGCTATTAAGCGAACAACCACACCAAAGGCAGTGTACGGCAGGCAGAATACCCTGTTTGGACCCAAACACACACTGCAAACTGAATTGACTTGAAAATCCCCAGGTCTGAGCATGAACCCAGAACATTTGTCTATGCCCCCTAAGGTGACCATCGAACAAAATGTGGGACATCCGTTACTAATGCGCAGCGGTAGGCTATTTCTATTCCTTTGTGTTAACGTGATGACTCAAAAAGCATTTCATGAATCATTTTCAAATTTTACAACCGCCTTAGTACAAGGAAGAACTGTATTTGGAAAAGCTTGTTGGATTTTCCTAACACCAGGGGGAGCTCTATCTCCAAAGGTTGTCAGACCATAATTTCTCAAGCATTGGTACAGTTGAATCCAAATTTGGTTCATAAGAATGGACCTGTATCGATTATCTTTTAAACATCATCTTTTTGTCAAATTGTTCTCATTTTACTCACTAGGGAGAGCTTTTTTTTTCACACATAACTGCCCATTTAATTTGAGGATTTCAATCAAGGGGGATTGTTTGCGACAGGTTGACGTGAGCCAGACTAATGTGCGCAGTGTGATTGACATCACTGATGACAGCCTTCCCTGCTTTCTTAACAGCGATTCGATAGAATCCAGATTTTAGAATAGTGTTTTGATTCATCAAAACAAGGGCCAATCCAAAATGCTGTGCAGTTTCACACAAAGTGAGACATTCGGTCACACTGAAGCCACCCCACTTGATTAATATGGAAATACAAATGTGACCATATTCACAGTGACAGTGGTTCTTTCTGTATTTGATATTACTGACAACATAGAATTTGAGTAGTCTTGAAAAGACATGAGAGCAAGAACTACTGGTTTTTGGTCCCAATTGTTTATTTCTTTTAAATCTCCTACCTCCACCGTTAAGACAACCAGTATGCTTAAAAAAGCAGAAATGCAACAATCGGTGGATTTGATAATATATGAAAAGTAATGCTTAACTGCTTAACTTTTAAAGAGGAAGGTGCTTTAGTGAGAGTTGAATTATGTTCTGCCTCTTTCTGTTGAGACCAGACACAAAGGCTTTTTACCATACATTTTTACCTGTGCTCCTGAAAGAGGACAATCCCATGGCCACAAGAGGGAGCTGGACAGAGAAAACTTGATAAAGGACGTTCTAAACATCTGACCAAACAAAGATCGTTTCTCTGGTGAGGACATCTTTATATCATAATGAGGTATTTCTCCAGGTCAGGCAGGGCTCATTTGGACTTTATTCTTTATCACTTATTTTTCCAAAGAACTAAAAGAGGAAGCCAGAGGAGGAAGATAAAAATGTAATGGAATCTCATTAAAATACCTCACTGGCTAGACCTCCCCGCCACTTCAGCTCTCAAAGTGGAACAATCTGCTTTTTAAAGCAGGGCGGCCGGATGGCATCATTGCTGAAACTCGTGTGTGTGCGTGTGTGTGTGTGTGTGTGTGTGTGTGTTTGAGGGGGTCGTTTAACAGACATGACACGCACTTTACTGTAGAGGCCTGCATTCCAAGAGCTAAAACATGGACATGAATAGTAGTTGTCCCAGATAGCAAGCATATACTGTATACACTACTGTGCATACACAAACACAAAAAACACACAGGCTTACACACTAGCTTAGTGTATTTGTGCACGCTCACAGGACTCTGCATGCACCATGATCCTGAAACCTAGAGTCCGTCTAAATGACGAATCAATATGTCTTGCTTTTTCATCCCATTAATTAGAGACTAGTTGATGGAGCTTCGTATGTGCGTATGTCTATTGATAGATGTGTGGACTGGATACACTGTGTGTTTGTGTGTGTGTAATCCATTCTAGCTCTCACCTACCTACCTACCTACCTACATGCCTACATGCCTGGCTGCCTACCTTTCTATCTACCTCCCTACCTGGCTGCCTACCTACCTACCTACCTGGCTGCCTACCTATCTATCTACCTACCTACTTGCCTGCCTACCTGTCTACGTTCCCAGCCTGCCTGCGTGCCTACCTGTCTACCTAAATACCTAACTACCTACCTACCTACCTACCTACATACCTAACTACCTACCTACCTACCTACCTACCTACCTACCTACCTTCATATCTGCCTGCTTGCCTGCCTGCCTACTTGCCTACTTATCTACCTACCTACCAAACTATTCACGTACTATTCTACTATTCGCTTTATGTGTACTTACTGCACTTCACATTCTCCATATTCCTACAAAAGCACAGCGTTATGAGGATTTGTATTCACTATCCTAGAAAACAGGGGATTTAAAATCTCCGAGAAATTGGCCAGATTGCCATGATGTCACAAATGCCTCTCCATGCTAGCAGTGCTTACATGTCTCTCTGACAAACAAAAATGTTGTCGTATAATCAGATTAGCCCAAAGCCCTGTGTCCTTGAGGCCCACTTCTGGCGACTCTTCTGAGGATGAGCATAATCCTCCAGGCCTACACCTGCCTGGTGACAATACAATGCAATGGTATTTAGTGACAACCTGTGCTATGACAGATAACACATTGAGAAAAACACTAGGACAACGCCAGAAATAGCAGAACTACACAACACAGTAAAAACGCAACACAGCGTATCATCAATCAAATAATTTAACACAACAGAGAGAGGCAATATACAAAACTACAAAAATCAATCGCATGCAAATCTGAGAAAATTAACACTACTCCCCCTAATGAAGAACAACTAATCCTCAATCCCTAGCAAAATTAATTAGCTGCCTTAACTACCTTTACCTCAACTTAAGAACTATTATTAAACCCAACAATGAAGTCTAATCTTTGATTCAGCAGATTTTTTCAATTTGACAATCTTGTCTCGTTTCCTTCATTGCTGACTTTTCCTTTTAAACTAGCACACTGATCTGAGTATTGGACAGCTCAGGAAGAAAAAACCCCAAAACAAAAACATGCTCACAATGAGGTTCCATGACTGAAGTTGTTTTGAATAGTTCTTCAGTTATAGATGCAGTACGCCTCATTTCTAATCGTAATGCAATATGCATTCTTTCTGATACAAAATTCATGGCTGCACGTGACTGTGACATGATTTGTGACATTCTGTCTTAGAAAAAGCGGGATAAAATTGGATTTTTTGGCAAACTGCTACCCTAAAGCATTTCAGTGTTCTTCATTTTTATTGCATATGTCTTTTCTTATTTCCTGGTTGAAACTCTACACTTTGGAGGAGGATGTATTATGTACTGACCTTATACAAGTGTGTAACAAACCAGCAGGGTTATTTGGAGTTCTCTTGCTCTGTAAAAAAAACTGCCTTAAAGATTATAGTTGTTATTCCCTTCCCTACCAATCCTAAAGGCCCTCTACTCTGTGTCAGGCATCCACCTAAGATAAGCAAAGGTCAGCGTTCAGGTTTGAGTGGGATTGTAAATAAACTCATTGCAGAGATACACATTCATGGAATCCTTAGCTCTATGACCTGTTCATGGAAAATCAATTTCATGTATACAATATTGGGGGGGATTATTAGTTATAAGGTTCACAGGTTCAAGGTCAGAATAAGAGAATAGATATGAGCACAGCAAAAGGGTGTTTTTTTTAATCTTTTTTACTGCTTGCATAATGATTTTCAAAATGTTTTGTGTAAGTTCTTCTCTGTCCAGATCTTACTGACCGTTAAGGATGCACCAATAGAAGTTATTGTCTCCCCAAGTGCAAGTAATTATATTTGATAACGCGCTGATTCTGAGTGCCACTATGATAATATTTAATAAGTATAGTTTATGCTAAGATCAAACCTGTTACTTGTTTTGAAGCTGAAGAGCAGGTAGCTGATGTATGGGGGTCAAGGAGTCTTGCAGCTTAGTCCATATATATATATATATATATATATATATATATATATATATATATATATATATAGGTATTTAATCAATTGATATATCTCATAGTTTTCACTTATGGCTTATATATTATCCACTAGGAGAAGCTTCCTCACTAAAAATGCTGTTTGTTGGCCATAACGTCTTAACGGTTGGTCTTATTTGGTTCAAATTGGATGAATATGATCAAAGCGAGGATATATGTCTTGTATATATTATATATTACTGTTATAGTTCATATTTTAAAAACACAATGCTTGTACAACACAAGGGATTGGGTGCTCTTGGGGATACGCCCTTGCTGTCAGGGACATCACAGGCCTAGTTTGGATCATGGAATCCTCTAGCTGTGAAGTTGCGCAGTGAAGAGGGTGCGTTCTGTTTGGATTTTTTATTTGACATGCACGCCGACGTTTTACCTTGCATACCATTTGCAAAAAGAAATCACAATCTTTGACTTTTCTTCTATCCATGATTCGTTAATATTTTCAAAAATGTCATAATGCATGGCTAAAGATTGATATACAGAAGTCTTTATCCATTAATCAGCTAGTAGAGTGTATTTTAATTTCCTATTTATATTGCTGATCTTTCTCTTTCCATGCTTTTTGCCCCACATAATTGTCATTCTCATTTTACCTTTTTCTTTCTGGTTGCTAGAAATATCATCCATCGGAAAGCCACAGCTGCCTCTCACGCCAACCCGTCCTTGATAGTGTTGATCAGTTTCATTGCGATCCATAACGGGCTGCCTCCATAGCTCCAGTGTACACAGAATTAATTTGTAATGAATCCAAATATTAGATGATGCAGAACAACGTACATATGGCTGAGAAATTGAGAAGTTCAAATATTTCCCCATTGCTTGGAAAGACTCCAGTTAACAGAGGATTTCATCCCTTGTGAAATATAATTATGGTCACAGTGAGAGAATCATGAAAAATTTCAAGCCCATTTGAGCAAAGAATTAATTTTGCCTCCATTGTCACGCTCACGATCAGTGTTTGGGTGTTGGCCCAGCCTTGACTCCTTCCATCAATACAAATGAAATACAGACCTTCATTATAATTCTATATCCAACAATATGTGCATGTCTGAGCCATAACAATATCACCTTACCCCTGTTTTCTCTATCGGATTACTATTGACCTCTTACTGGTGTACCAGAGAAAATCTGGTCCAGAATCTTTAGAAACCCCACTCTCAAACGTAGTTTCTTGGCTTCTATATTTTCAGAACATTAACTAAAACTGAATCTGACACACTGACAAATTCATCAGCTTTGATATGTCAATGTGGTTGTCCATTTTTTATCATCCCTGTTCACCCCAGGCCAGTATTTGAAAAATTGTTTGACTTTGTCCTTGGCTCACGTTACTGTATTCTGTGCTACCAAATGGCATATTAGAGCTAGAAAATCAATGGAGGTCTGGAAATATAGATCACACTGACACTCTTTGCCCTTGTTCAATGTGTCACTCTGTGGCATGATGCTGGCCAAATAGCCTGATAGCCTGAGTAAACCTGTAGATATTTGAGCAAATTATGGTATTTTTTAAGGAATACTATAACAAGATGGTAAAACTATCCTTTGAAGATGTTATGTGGATGATATATTCACAGAATGTATTTGCTCCATCTGCTGTTTTCCCTCCACTCTAGTCAGTGTTCTTGGAAAAGTGGTTATGGTGATCACAGCATTGACAAAATCCATTCCATTAAATAAACTCAATTGTTTCATCTCTTTGCAGAAGCATCCCATTCAAACTATTCACAAATAGTTAATTGTATTTTTTTGAAATAATTTCATAGTCTTACTTTAATTTAGTTCCTTTCAAAGCAATCGACAATGTCTTCTTTGAATCATCATTAACGCCGTTTCCACAAGACTGGTTTTGTTCGATATAATGATCCGGTGTTATAAGGTGCTAATTGAATTGAATCACCTTCAATGTATTTCTTTGCGACACAAAACTCAATAGAAGATTCTGATCAATTAATCTTTCATCCACGAATAAACCGGCAAATACAATATGCTCGGTCTGTGTGTACAACACAAACGTGTAACCAGCCTCCAGTGAGGCTCATCGGCCGATTGACGATTTCATCAAACTACGACTCACTGCACTGATTAATCGACCGGTGCAACAGAAACAACTGATTTTGTTTGATGAGATTTGAAGGAAATGTTATAAGTGATTAAAATACTTGAAATCAATGTTTTAGGCACATTATTATTTTTGAGTGCTGCAATTTTTTTTGCCTCTTCAGCAAAGAGGGAGCTCAAGAGCACGGGTTTGTTAGACGCATCATGCACTTCAGTATCATTTTATCGATGGACAGTTCTTTTGTTTGACGAAGCATTCATTTTTCTTTTTTAAAAATTTGTTCCTGAAACAGATGCATGCAAATGTACATAGTGTCACTGTTGATTTGTGTATTGATTTTCGTTTCTTTTTTTAACCCAGTGTGCAGTTAAGAGTGACTACAGGTTTATCTCTGCCATTAGCTATTTATTCATTGCACTGCCTGCTTATTACTTTGTGAGTTTAACAGCTGGAATACAGGAAATATTGGCGCACATTAGTCTCTGCTTTGGGATTAACTACCCCTCAATCTAACATGCAGGCAGATGTTCACTTGTTCCCTTGAGAATTACAGAAATCAAGTCCCACCTTAAGGGGAGCCAGTATCCCACAACACATTTAACTGGCAGGCATACTATTACCCAGGCCACTTAGCTAAACATTAAGTCTGATTCGGCATCTTATGACTGCGACTTAAAACACACATCTCACCCAAAATGGGATCTTTCCTCCGTGCCGATGTCGAGTGTGTCTGTCTGTTCTCCTTCAGCTCTTCTTTCAGATGTCTTCAGAATTTTCACCAGCTATGGCTTGTGAAAATCTTTCAGGCTGTCAGTGTTAGGAGCCATGCCTGCCAGACGGCAGCCTTTCATTCAGACAATAACATTCAGACAATATACCTACAGAATGTGGATTTGTGTCTCTCATGGGACTGCCATTTCATTGCTTCCTTCAGCCGTCATATAGACTCAAGTTTATTTCCCCTTCCCATGGCAGTGTAAATCTGTTCCAGGGCCAGGCAGCTACACCATGGTACAGTGCTATAAAATGAAGCCTAATCGTCCCGGCCCTCTAAGTGGTTTTACCTTCAGGGAGCCATTTTGCTCTGAACAGAGAGGATCAGGCACTATGGCCATGACCAATCGCGGCTCTGCAGAGTCATCCAAGAGCAATAGAAGTCTGAGGTGCCAGTGACCCCCTCGCCTTTCAAGCCACATTTCCCACCCCACCATATGCTGGACCATAAAAGGGGCATTGTAAATACATAACTCTTTTATAGGGAAAAGTCACTTAGCCATGAAATGGAGTGATATTGCTTCACAGAAAGTAACCTTTGGCTCCATTATATTAGGTTAAAGGGATTATCTTTAGTTATACTAATGCCCTAACCGCTTTGCTGGGCATTACAGCAATAATATAGTTGTAATTCATATCAATTTCGGTAATGCTGGAATTTATTACCTGTTTTGAACTTAGTAAAAATGAAAGATATAGTACAGATAATTACTAAATAGGAGTTTTGCCTATTATTATATAACAGATTGTATAGTACACAATAAGGGTTTCTATACAGGAAACAAGACGAATATTATAATTTTTATACTTACCTATTAACACTTTCATATGCACTTGAAAAATTGTAAAAATTCTATGGGTATTCTATAAGACATGATGTGAGTTTTTTTCAAAGGTATGCACTCTTAAGTGCCCCAGTTTTTATTTGTCACGCAAACCTCTCAAATACATTTCTTTTTAGCTACTTTAAAATTATTACTTAAATCTCCCTAGTCCTGAAAGTAAGGGTATAACCCTGAAGAGCCCCCAATCCCCTGCGTTGTACAAGCAATTCCGCTGATTGAACTCTGTTTTTCATTAAAAAAAGCTCCCCCTAGTGAGTTAAATATGAAATATTGGATTATAACATGATATATGCAAGATTGAGTCAACTCACATGGACCTAATTTGGACTAAATTGGACCAACGGTTAGGAAATGTCCAAAAAACATAAGCTCCCTCCTCTGAGTATAATTGGAACAGTTAGTAACATGTTAACAGTTACAGTAAAATGTGCTCTATAGAAGATAGATCTCCTCGAGTTGATTCATATGCACCAAATCTGGACTTAGGTTGGTCCAATAATTGAGAAATTATAGGCTGAAAAATTTGGGGGGATAAATGTCCCCCCTGTTGTCAGAAATAGATGATCAATGTTTCCCAAAATCAATCCAGTTCTTCCTCGCTCTACCCTCGCACGGGGGTATGACATTTAAAAATGATCCTTGAAACATTTCTTGCGCTAATTCGAAGGATCTGCGGTGGCGACAGACGCAGATGCACATGCAGACCAACTTTTCTAGGATATAATTAGAGAAATACATGAAAAAGCAATCATGGTTTGAAATCCGACCGGGGATCTGGTGCCAACTTTCGATAGTTGTAGTCACAAGTCTACAACTACTAATTACTATTCTGTATATGTTGTTAATGTATGCAAACATCCAAACTGTATGTGTTCATCACATAATAGCGTTCATTCACCTTGCATTGGTGCAGCATTCAGTTAAGATATCTATTACAAACCAGCCAGTGGTGCACCTGAATGTCAGTTTTAATTACTCCTTTTAATGGACTTAGTGTTCCTGTGGCTTAGTCTCTGACAGAAACCTTCACAACATTAATTGAAACTCCCCCACCTTCACAAGAGGGAACGCCTCAATTAACCTCTCCCAATGGCTATAAATGGTCAATTACGCCCCTGCCACATTCTGCATGTCAGCAAACATCGTTCACATGCTGTTTGATCTAAAGGCTACGCTTCTGGAGTCCTGCACTCTTGAATTTGAGGTTGTATCGTATACAGCGATTGTTTGTTTTTGCTTGTGCTTTCATGCAAACCATCTAAAAGGTGTTTTTTGAAAGAGTTGAGTCTATTCAGGACCTTATTACATTATTTTTTTTCCTATACAATATGACATAGATCCCAATCGTCATTCTGACATTGAGTTCTAGTCGATTTCAATTGCATCTCCCCCTCCTCCTCTCCCTCTAGCCCTCCTTCGCGACTTATTCAGCAAAGTTTGATTGACCAGTTGTCCTTCAAAGTAAGGTAAAGGGAGAGGAAGATAAAGAAGAGGATAAGGGTATCAGTGAAAGTCAGAGCGGGAGAACAACTGCCAAACAATGAGACGGCGAAATCTGACAAGAGGCGTAGTTGGGAGGTTATCTACTGTGCAATAAGACAAGCAAACTAGATATGATGTCTTCTACTGTCCTATCACTGTTTCAGACTCTTAAATACCAGAGAGGAGAAGAAAGAAGAGAAACCCATGTGACTGACCTCTTCTCCCTATATTTGTCCTTCTGTCCAAGATTGGCTTCTTATCAGTTGGCGGGGAGCTGGTGCACAGACTTGCACAGGAAGAACACACACACACACACACACACACACACACACACACACACACACACACACACACACACACACACACACACACACACACACAAACACACACACACTCACACACGCACACACACACACACACACTTACACAGCTGACACCAAAAATCATCTGGCTTGTTGCCAGAAAGAGTGTACGCCGGAATCAGGCGAGTGGAGAGAGAAAAAGAAAAAGGAGCGAGCTATGACATATACATTTATTCAACAGATTATTCACCACACAGCTGTAAGTTGTAGGTATGAAAAGATAATGATGACTGGGTGTTTGTGTGCGTGTGTGTGTGTGTGTGGGTGTGTATGTGAGTGTGTGTGTACGTTTGTGTGTGTGAAGACTAATAGAAAGCGGGTCAGATAAGAAAGATAGAACATTGCAGCCCTCCACCATTCCTTTTTGCACAGTTCAAACAGAGCTATGAAGCCGCACAGGCGTTAAACTATTTAACAGTTTTAAACTCAATAAATGCTGAGCTGAGAATTCTGTCCTCAGCAAATGCCAGTCACTTGTGGATTGTTGCCTGCATACAAGGAATCCAATCTGATATTAGCGGGACCGGTTTCTGATAGTGCAGGAAGAGAAAGAGAGCTATCAAAGAGAGTTATTCGAGCATGCCGCCTTGGCAGTGGATGTGGACCGGCTATCTGGAGGACATCTCGGTGATCTATGAAGGGGACAGTTCGACCGGGGAAAGACAATGTTAAACTATTTTCCACAATGCGTGGCTCCAAGACGAATGTGGTGCAGAGTGACAAGCAAGAGAGGAGTGATATGAACTTGGATCATGGGGAGACCAGTTATCTGGCTCATCTGCAACACCTCCTTGCTCAACAGGACAGATGGAGGGAGACTTATGCAGGCACAGAGATCAATGAAGAGAGAGAAAAGACTTTCCGTTGTCAGTGACCAGAAATCAACAATTACAAAATTCAACAGCTAGCCTTGTTCTCTGACTGTTGTTCTCTGATTGCACTAATTCAAAGAATGAATTAGTGCAAAGTGTTGTAGTTTTCAATTGATGGGTTGTTTTACCATCTTGATGGGTTGTCGCTCTGAAACACAATCAACGATTATTGGAATATCAATATCTTCCATTTCAAGGTTTGCATATCTCCTCCTCCCAGCTCTCTCTTTGGTTGATCCAAATGACCCTGATTTCCTAGCATGTAATGTAGAGTAGAACCTTTTTAGCGTCCATGTTGCCACGAAAATAAGCATAGCCATTAACCATAATAATGGGATTTCTAAAACTTTGTAATTCAAGGTTATAATCCCATCCACAGTCAAGTTGTCCCGCTCCAAAGGCATAACTCTGCCAAGTCGGAGCTATTGCATCCCAACAACCTCAAATTGTTAGCCATGAATCCCCGCTTTGGAGGATAAACAGACTGTAATTATTCTAATTTTACAATTTTGGCTAATTGAATATTGGTCCTATTTATATTCCTGCAGTGATTCAAAGTGATGTGGTTCCCTGCCCGCAGACGGAATATGCAGTGATCTCACACTCAAATGAAACACTTCTCAAATGTATCTCACAGGGAGCAGATTCAATGTGCCGCTTTGCTTTTTATGTGGCCCTGAGGAATTTTCAAAATTACACAGGCTACTTTCACATTGCCAGTGACACAGTTTAGATGTTTTGCCTTAATGTGACTCAAATTTAGAGGTTATTTTTATTGTTTAGTTTTTTTCTCTCCCACATGATCTCCCACATGATCTCCCACATCTGTGATCGGGAACATTTCCGATTCCTTGACAAATCGAACATTTGGCTCGGAATATTATGTGGCTATTTGCCTGTATGAGTGCAATGATTAATGTTTTGATCATCCAGTTGCAGCAGCAGAGCAATAGAAAATGACCATATCGGAGAGATGACAGCAATAATCCAGATTGTCTGCCACTTATTTGAATTCCGTGTGTTTACCGGCGCAAAATATCCCTACATAAATTCACTTGTGGCAACACAACCCTTGGGTCCCATGATCACGCCGGCAGGAACCTAACAGTTCACGGAGACATTCTATAACATTAAATATAATGTTTTTTTTGTCATTGGTGATGCAGATGACTTGTCTAACTAGAAAAATCAATCAGGGAACGCTAAATCTCCGGTTTTAAGTCTTGCTTAGCAGCTTCTGCTATCAACACCACACGACCCAAATTACCGGAAGTCAAAGCCCTTGTAGTTCCCTTTTTCTGGGAAAAGGTAATGTCTGGATGAGATGAAAACGGCATGCTCCCGTTTAAATTTGTCTATGAGGCTCAATTGCGCATCACCACATTGTGACGTCATCGTTGCTCCAAACGCCCTATGATTTTATTTTGTTTAATTTTAAATGCTGCAACATACGTTACGTCACCAAAGTGTACGGACCTCTAGGATATACCAAAACTTACCTCTGGGTAAGATTTCGTGCAGATCCGTCCTGCACAGAAGTTAAAATATGGCCTCAAGGTGCATTGATATGCTCCATTACCAGAGGAGCCCATTTGTGATCAAGACTCAGTCCACATGATGGGTAAAACTGTTGCCTCACAACAAGTAGGTCCTGGGTTCATATCTGTCTGAGGCAAGGCAAGGCAAGTTTAAGTTATATAACACATTACAGCAACAGGGCTATTCAAAGGGATTTACATCAACAATCAAGAACATTGCGTCAAAGTGCAAAGCACTTTAAGACATGATCGAAAACAGATTATTCCAAGACGGAACAATAAGAAATATAAAAAAATGTTTAAAGACCCGAAGAAAAATCAACTGTATAAACCCTTTCAACCACAGACATAATTTGGGGTTTTTCTAATTAGTTCTGTATAGGAAATACAGAAGTACGAGTAATTTTTAAAAAAAAGAAGTCCTTAGGCCTTTCTTTGTGGAGTTTTCCCTTTGTTTGAGTCCTGCGGCTTCATTCCACAGTTTAAGCATACTGTATTTGTCAACCAGTGACTCTAAATATCTCTTACATGTGATGGTTGTGATGAACTGGTGACTTGTCAGTGGTGTACTCTTCCAGTTGCCCATTTTTAAATATTAGAGGCACCAGCAAGCCTGTACCATGTATAGGAAGTGCTTACAGCAATTGGTTAGATTGATGGTACAGATGACCGATTACTAGTAATCAAAAACGTGCCAGAATTCTTCAAAATTATAGTACATAGATATACAAATATTCATTTTTATAATTAGATTTAATCAATGTGTTGAATGGATCTCTTCTGATCATACTGTGTGTTTCTTTTCTCTTTTTGCACCCCCCACCTTTCTTCTGAACCCAATCGCTGGACCAACAAACAGGTAAAGCTCCTATTTTGTTATTTACTTCGGAATTCTCTGTCTTGTCTATCCAGGCAGAATTCATTGTTACCTTTGCAGTGACCCACTTTTGAGAAATTGACACTTATTGTTGCAGCCATTCCTTGTAAGCCATAACAGATGCCCTGTATTTAGGTTGTCATGCAGGCCACATAAAAAAATAAGCACAGACAGACAGCATGACTAATGACTGGAATGATAATGAATATTTTTCTGTTAAGCTAGCAGAGCCATCACCCTAGCAGCCGAGGTCCACAAATAGCAGACATTTATCAGAGCTTTTGACCTGTGTCCCTCACTTTGTGTTTCAGTCTCTTCTTCCTCTGAGGTGTTGACTCACTTCCCTATCCACACTGTCATTTTCTCCCGCCATTTTCTGACCACAGCCCTGATCTCCTATAGACCCCTACTGCTGAGCAGGACAGTCAGACGTACTGCTGTGTAGACACGAAAAGATTTCACTGGAAGATCTTTCTTTGTTCCCCCTGTATTTAAAGAGAGAAGTCCTCAATCAAACCTGGAGGTCACATATTGCATTTCCCTGTGCTGAGTCAGCGTTCTCTCTTCTTCGCATACAGAAAAAAAAAAGGGGGGGGGGGGAATCAATATTTGACAAAATCAGTTAAAGCACAAAGCTGATAAAATCCCTGCAGTCTGCGAGCTTCAGCAGGAATGCAAAGACTGCGAGGCGTCAGGACTTTCACCATTCAGCCCAGGTATTGGAAGCCTTTATCTACACCGCCTTCTATCTGCTTACCTATATGCCTGAAAGAAAAACGATACAGCATTCTTGCTTTATTATGCAGTGCTCTTTCATAATGCATTTCTATTTTTGATTAAATGCAAACATATAGCTTTAGTAGCACCCTACTACTCTTAAAGTATCTCATCTACTACTTTATTTCACCTATTCCCTTCACAAAATGGCTTTTGACATCTCTAGGCCTCTGCTTCTCTGTTTTTGTTGCTTGTAAACCTTTGGTACTAATAGAATAATGTTCTATCCCTTGTCAAAAGTAAAATAACTATCAGAGGTATTGGATTATTGCACAGCAATAAAGACCCCCTGTTTCTCCCATGTGGGATTTTGATTGATGCTCAAGAATTTCACAAGTGAAAGATGTGACGTATAACACAGCATGGTCTGCATCGCGCTCTGTAAGAAATTAAATAACATGGCAATGAAGGTCATTTCCTTTTCATTTTACGAGGCAGTTGTTCTCCACCTCTGTTCTGAGGGTAAGGAGCTCCTGGACCTCCCCAGGTGTATTTTCTTCTTCTGTGGTCCTGTCCTTAACCTACGGAATAATCATCCGTCTCAGTATCTGACTTCTGAACAATAGCGAGGGTGGAGGACATATTTGAACTATTCAATTTCTCCACACATATAGACACACACCATTCAAGACACGAGGAGATGTTCACACATTTAAGTGGGAAATAAACAAAATGGAGCAATAATATTAGTAAGATTATAGCCTCTGCTGTTGTCCCCAAACGCAGGGATAAATCGCTGAACCCCAGCATTGAATTGGATCCCTTGAATTAAATGTGAAGTTCTGTCAGAAAACCTTTAACTTTCATGAAAAAGCTCCCCCTAGTGAGTAAAATATGAACTATTAGAATGAAATCTTATTCAATTGATATTCACCAAATGTTGACTAAATTGGACAAATGCTTCGGCAGTTATCTCCAAAAAAAAATGTCAAAAGGTAAAAAGTCAAAAGTCTCCCATCCAAATTACTTTGTGATGTAAGAAGTGGACATCAAATCAGCACATTCAAAAGGTTTTTTCTGCTATTTTGACAATGTAAATGACTTTAAATAATATTATTATTACTTGACTATCAAGTGATTGCGTAAAATAATAATAATGGTAGACATTTTGGAGAATACAGGCGATACCACGGGCGATAACTCCCAGCATGAGCTGGAGAGTGTTGCTGGTTAGAGGAATGTCTGAAAATCCCTTCTTACCCTGCTGCCTTAGCGGTGGACAATGAATGAATGGACACACGAGAACACAACGAGGAGAGTTTTGTTGTGGTATGAAGGTAGCAAAGTGCCAAGAGGTAATAAGCTCCTAGGTTAGCATATCGAGTACGGAAATGTCCCCTACCAAATACACCAAACGTGATTGACCTTGTGTGATTATTTTTGCACATAAAGAAACATCCAAAGACTGCATAGTTATAGTTTTATGGAAAGAGTGCTGACTTCTTGGCACAGGAATAACTAATCTTACTTTCAGCAAAGGAAGAAAAGGAAATTTCTCAAATGTAATGTTCCCAGTTAATTTTCTCTTTACAATTCAATTTATTGGCATGACTGTTAGTGCTCTGAATAATCACAACTAGAAGTAGGTCAAGCAGAGCAGAGAAAAAGCCAAACTTATTATTCACCTAAACCATTTTTGGTCAGTAGGTGGAGTGAATAGAAGCTTTGACTCAAGACACCTCCTGAAGTTGTTTTATTTGTTGTTCTGAAAGACTTGAGTCCTTTCCAGGAGATAAGCAGATTACTGCTTCTCTCACCCGAACCTGTGGGGAGACTTACACACTGTTCAATACTGTAAGTGTAGCTCGGGTGCATAGTTTCCCTCAAATCCGACGACAACAGGATGTCTTGAAAGTATTTGTGGTTGTGGCTGAGCGTCTGTCATGTGTTCAGATTTGGCTGTTTCTATTTTAATGGTGGCATTTAAACATTGCTTTATCCTCTCGTGAAAGGCTCCTGTTTGCAGACTCTATCAGCGACATTATTACATCCGCCAAATCAAGTCATAGGACGTAATGACAGATTTTTATTAAGTATTAGGTGTTGGGAGGGGGGCAAGTAATTAGAGTTTTAGGCTTATCCTGAAGATGATAATGGTGCAGTCTTTTTTTTTTTTTTTTTTTACAAATCCTACTCATGTGACATGGCCCCTCACTGAAAGGACTTTGACTATACTAGGAATGTCCTTTCAGGCCAATCTATGCAGAGATAGAGTAGGTTTTATCACTGGATCCATACCTTCTTATTGATAAGCAAGTGCCACCTAGTTGAGCAAGTTTCTCACAGAGAGGATGTGCTGTACTTTCCACTGTGCATCAGATTCTACCTCTTTCTCCTCTGTCAACAAGGACTCTGTTGTGCAGGCTAAATGGAAACGGAGAAAAGGGTAATGTTGCCTGACTACTTGCATCATTTCATCTTAAGGGCCTCCACCTTAAATGTCTGCAGTGACAATGCGAGGCGGTTGGAGCGGGGAGGATGGGCAGCTGAGCATTCAGAATGGCAGCCAACGGAGGCGAGGTGGAGAGGAGAGAGAAAGAGCTGGGAGGAAGGGAGACAGTAAAAACGAATTGTGGGAAGGGGAAAAAAATTATCTATACTTGCTCTCACTTTGCATTCAATTGCTCTGCTTGGAGAAGCAGATTGAACTCTCATAGGTTGTGTGAGCTCAGCCATAGATAAGAGAGGAAATTACAACCAGGCTAAATGGTGTGAAATAGAATAGCAGCCATTATTCAAATAGAGGATTATTACTTGGCTGAGTGGCCTTTTGCCTAGTGTGAGACCTTAGAAATATAAGGCTCACCGTTAACCTGGCGCCATGCCTCTGCTTGTTTGTTATTTGGTATATGGTTTGTTGTTGACAGAGATTTAGACCTTAAAGAAAGGCAGGAGTTTTACCCCCCTCTATGTCGTTTCTACGTTTACCACATTGCAATCAGATTATAATAAGATTAGAAACAGGACATATGGCTTCAACGGACCTCTATCTGCAGAGACTTAACAAGAGAGAGAGTGGAATAATCCGCCATTTTTCATCTGTTCCTTTCTGTCAACCCCACAGGGATGTAAAGCAGCATCAGATGTCTGCCCCCTCTTTATTATGTGATGTAATGGTTTTGCAACAGGCTCAACCTGGAGCAACGACTTAGATGCTTTTTGGGGTAGGTGGGTGGGGGTGAGGGGGTGGGGGGTGGTGGGGTGTAGTTGAGTCTGAGAAATATGTGTGTGGAGGATTGAGGGAGGGAGTGTGTTGTGTTGGTGGGCCGAAACGGAAGACAGAGTGAGAAGAGACAGTGCAACTCTGTTTAGCACGACCCGCTTAGCATCATTGTTTGATGTCCATTAATGACATCCTGTTAGGTAGACTTCTAGACATCTATTGACAAACAGGTTGTCAGTCAGAGTCAGATGATGATTATACAATGACAATCTATGTAAGACATGAAATTACTATAAGAAATAAAACTAAGCAAAATAATCAGAATTTTATTCAGGGTTCAATGGATCACATCCAAAGATATTCCCGGTATGCTATGTCCAAAATATTCAACCGTCTGTCTACAGAACTGTGCAGTATTTTTTTAATGAATGCCTTGAATGTAGAATTTCTAAAATCACAAATGTTATGATAAATATCAGGAAAGGATGGCAGAGAGAGAACAAAGTGAGAATAGTTGATTGAATGGATTCAGGAGATGGGCAGAAATTAGAGAAGCAGGGGACTGTGTTGATAGTCAATCACATTTTCTGTACCATCTTCCAAAAATCCATTCGTTGTGAATTTACCTTGTCACATGTACACACTCATTTGCCTTCCTGTTCTACTGAGGACTGTTTAGCCCAGATATGTCGCATCTAATTATGGGGGGTCAAGTCTTGAAAAGGCGCTTTGGTAATCCCCCTGTGTTGACAACTTTAAATATCTAAAATTCTCTTTTTTTTCTCCTCGTTATCATGCTTTGGCGGTTTGGCGTCGTTATTTATCATCTCACTCCTCTTTCTTCTGTATTATTATCTACGGAGCCAGCTCTCGCTGCCATCTGACAAGGACGGTCAACTATTTACTGACGAAGCAAAAGTCTTCCTCGTAGAAGCCACATCTTTTGGGTGTGCATGTGTGTACATTCATGTGCGGGGGAGAGGTAGGGTGCATTGCTTAGGGGAGGATTACAAAGAGAGTCCTAGTGCCCAAGCCACATTTGGTTTGGGCACCTGCAGGTCACTTTGAAGGGACCCATTTGTTGAATGCATTTAATGCTCCTCCAACCTTGGGCTGCACTTTTTCTCTGAGTACTACAAAGTACTGAGTAGATGGAATGAGGAAGGTGCTCTCTCTCTTCTCTCAGCCACTCACACCTTCATTTCCTTGTACTCTTCTTCTTTCTCTCCTGCACCCTCCCATAGTCCCCATCTCTCTCAGTCCTTCTGAGAGAGATGGGGACTCTCTCAGAAGGACTCTCTTATCAACCCATGGTTAAAGATGGATCAGTACTGATACTGAGCAGACACAGCAACAGATCGTCCTCATTTGTGCCCCATTGGAAGAGAAGCAGTAGGGAGGTCTGGGCGAAATTCCAATGTAAGCTTGCTAACTTACAGTGGCACTTTCTTTAAATTTTATTGTCTGGTGTTTGTCATGTTTGCGATTAATTAGAGTCTTAACATGCTATTATTTGCTAGATAGCACAAAATACGCCAGTGAATTTTACGTTTAGTTAATGATTCTTGTGTTTTTATGGACTGTGAGTATGTTTCGAGAAATTCATGACACTGCATCCAATAGTCAAGACATGTTAGATGTCATGTTAAACTCAATGCAATTTAATTCAATTTTGAATAGTGACAAATCACAGCAAAAGTAGACAAATCTCCACCTACTTGCAGAAAGGTCAAACCAACCTTTCCCTTAATCTCTAGAGTTTTTTTCTTCACGCTACGGTCTACATCAATTCCAAATTTGAAAATGACCGATGAAATAGTTTTTAGGTTTTCGCGTTAACACAAAGGGTCTGCGGAGGCGGATCAAGTGATGGCATTTCCATATTATCCTCACTTTTCAAGGATATGAAAAAACAAAATTAGTTAAGCTTATTTAATTCAATAAATTAATACATCCAAATTAATAAATCATTCGGCTTTTGTGAATAAGTACTACCAGGAAGGATGACAGGTATGAAATCTGTAAATCCATTGTTTTTTTTGAATTTATCTTTCAGCAATGTGCATAACCAAACACCTGTAGCCACTGCAATCAATTTATTACGTGCAAATTCTTAATTACGACGTGTTTCACAGCCTTATATTTTTTTAGAAGTGCCAAGATCTCAGTTCCCCACCATTCATTTATCCTCAGTGCCAATTCACTGGAAACCATATAGGTCCAGCACCTCTGCTTGGTTATACTGTAGATATTCGACTGGTCAAGATAGCAAAGCAGGAGAGTTCTATTCAGTCCGGTAGCTACCTAGCAACCCTTATCTCCCATTTAGCCCACTCATTCACCTGCAGCCAACCAGTACTAACCTGTTTCAAAGTCAATAGTCAACGATATTTAATGAATATTGAATGAATTGTTCCACGCTAAAAGCACCGCCTGCTTCGATGGAAGAGGAGATGGTTGAAGAACAAAATGAAGTAATTGCTTTGAAAAATCACTGACTTATGAATCTCACTGCAGGAGCCCTCTGAGTAAATGGGATATATGCCCTGGTTGAATACTGAAAGGAGTGCTGTTTTATTGCCCCTCTATTGTCTGCAAAGTCTTTGATTAAGTCTGTCACAATGGATGTTTGAGGACTTCTGAAGACAAATATTTCTCTGCCTACTGCGGTGTGCTGTCTAGGGCAACAAATGAAAAAAAAAGTATTAATGCGCCAGATGCCAGCTCCAACCTGGACTTCATATTTCTGTACAGGTGTGTCTTTGGGAGAGGGGGGATTTGTGTGAGGACAACAGCTGCTGCCATTTGCCAGCACATAGCATGCCCTCCGACATGCAATACACAATGGTGTCCAGTGCCAGCAGGTCTGTGTGGACCAGCTGCTGGTGTCACTGGGTGCTGCAGTCATCAGATACTTAGTGGAGGTGGGCTTTCACCACCAGGTTTGAATTCCAGAGTCGGGCTATGAGGGAAGCAGATTGTACTTGTCCGTGGTGACACATACTCTCATACTGTACCTGCGTAAATATTTGTGTGGCTGGATTTTTAATTTGGGTACCCCTGTGTGTAAATGCATGTCAGTCAAGTACGTTTGTATACTCAAAGCACTTTTATAGGAGCACAGCAGTAACAGATCCATGTCCAACCCAGGCTTTTCAGGGGGGGGAATTAACTATTTTATTGTGGTTGAATAAAAACACAAGAGCCATTGCCTGCTTCTCGGTATTCTTGGAACACATATCCACATCAGTGTGTTAGAATGGGGATTTGCACTCAAACTTTGAGCGGTTAAAACAGAGATATTTGGATTTGGTCTGAATTCAACAACGGGTGGGGGTAGGACAGGTGGGTGTTGTTGATGTATCCGTATTAAAGAATGCAGGGCAAAACAGTGTGAAAACAAAAGTGAAAAGAGAATGAATGTATCAGCCTAGTGTGGCTCAACCAAGTCACTGGTCAATATGTGCCCTGCACAACGTATTTAGCAATGACATGTATTGACAGAGCTGCAGAAATGACTCTTTTCAGAGGTTGAGCTCATCTTCGATTATGGAGTTCCAGTTAGCCACGGATCCAAGCTGACCGCAAGGTCAAGTGACACACAAACACCCATGTGTCAATATGTAAACTCTTGTTTTCTCTGACTGCATGTTTTTCTGTCATGGGAAAACAGGAATGATCGATGCTCAAATTCTCCTTTTAGGAGTGTTGTAGGGTCATTTCGACCAGATAGTGTAAGACATTTCATCTGCAGAAAATGTACAGTAAACCGTAATGATCTTAATGATCTTATCGACCACTCCTTTATCTTAAATCAGGGCTTCTCTTCAGCAACACAGTCATTAGAATGATAGAGAAGAAACTGAATCTTCCCTGCCGAGAAGAAAGTAAGGGGCACATATCCAGGATTGGCATAGAAGGAGTTGATGTATTGGTGTTGAAAAAGGGTGGATGTGAGAGATGATCACTGCTACTACATCAACTACTGCCAGAGGCCAAGTAAGGAGTACTGTCAGATGAGCAAGATAATGTAAAGTGCTTCCTTTCAGGCGAGTTTTTTTTTTCTGTCTATCTATTTATCTAAACTTAACTGCATTAAATCTTAGCAGTCTGAAGTCACGCTGTCATGAACCTTATCCTTAAGCCTTATACCGCAATAAATCGTGTTTAATAAGCTCATATTTGCCATATCTTTTTTAACTTGGCCCATTGACTCGAAAATAATTTCTTCTCTTCAATATATTGTAATAAAATTCATCCAAAAACCGGCTGGGTCACGCTTAGGATGTGAAATTACATCGGTGTGACAACAGACAAAACAAATTCAATACTTGTATTTCTCCCAAGTAAGCTCTGCCAGCAGGGGGGACCGTCTGAATGATTTTCTTCCTTCCTTGAACTCTTGGACTTTTGAGCAGTATTCATGCTTTTTCCCTCTTCAGAAATAAAAAAAAATCATCTGCTGTCCATTTTATTTTGTACATGCGAGGAAATACTGCTGCAGACAAAAAAAAACCTTACACAACCTTTTTTTTTCTTCTCTTATTTGTATGACCATTCACACGTTGACAGAGTATTTCTTTCACTCAGCTATTCACTACTACAAATAATATTTTTTCCTTTATTTATCACTACATTCAGTTATTCATTATCTACTGCTTATCCTGTTCAGGGTCACGGGGGGGCTGGAGCTTATCCTAGCCAACATCGGGCGAGAGGCGGTGTACACTCCGGACAAGTTGCCAGTTCATCACAGGGCAGATACATAGAGACATATAACCACACACGCTCACACCGACAGTCAATTTTAGTGTCACCAATTTACCTATATCACACGTTTCTGGACTGTGGGAGGAAGCCAGAGTTCCCGGAGAGAACCCACGCAGACACAGGGAGAAGGCCGGCCGACGTGGATTCGACCTCGGTACATTCTTGCTGTGAGGCAGCAGCGCTAACCACTGCGCCACAGTACCGCCGTCATACAGTACAACGTCGTGAAATTTTTCTTTGCATTTAACCCATACCTGAGGGCGCAGTGTGCGGCTTAATAGGATGGACGTCCAGTGGCATCTTGCGCTAGGTGCTCGCGGTATGATTGTGTGGTTGCAAACCAAGGCCACGCCAAAAATGAAGTGGATTTGTATGTACTCCCCTGCTTGGAGTCATACTTTTGCTCTATGATCTGATTTCATTTTAGCTCCAACTCACTTGATACTCTTCTGGGTATGCAGTGGCTTTTGCCTTGCCATGGTTGCCGTTGCCCAGTGTCTTTAGAACAATGGAGCCAATAGCACTGGCCTTTATTGAGCCATGAGAGCAAGTCAGTCATTTTTCTTTGATCTTTTGTGATTTCCTGAATGAGTCTTTTGGTGGAAATTCGGAAGCTCATTCACCACTTGGAAACTTCACTAGTGTTTAAATGCTTCTCTATTTGCAGGTAGTACATCTCACAATGGATCTGTTATGGAATATCTTTTGATTTGGGCAGAGTGTTTAACTGGTGAGACCAACAAGCCAACTTCATGCTTCTGAAAATTGACTATTGATCACTCAATAGGGCTGGCAGTGATCAGGTTGGAGTGGGTCCAGCTGCAACCAGTTATTAACAGTAGTTTGGTTGTTTTTTTATATAATTTCCTAGGGGGAATACTTTTTCACAATGACCCAGTTGGTGTTAGAGAACCTTTTGAGCTCAATAAATACACTTATCATTAAAACGTGCATTTGATGTTTACTCTGGTTCCCTTTGTTTAATGATAAAAGTTAATTTAAGATCCAACACAATGAGATACACAAAAAAGTAGAAAATAACCAGAGTAGGCTCAAGTATGTTTCACAGCACTGTATATGCACATTCAAAATACACATTTACACGGCACAATCCTCGCTCTTACATGTTTCATACTCTGCTGCCCCCTCATTCATCAATAGTGCCAGAACAAGTGGGCCAGGGGTCAGTGTACTGCGGCTGCATTCTAGGTAGAGAGGGATTTAACAGCAGGCACCATGCCCTAAAGAAACAGCTCTTGCCTGCCTTCCTCTCAGATTAGCACTCCGTTCCATCACTCGCCTTGAATTGCAGTGGCAATGTGTGTCACGCTTTGATATGCCTGTCAGGTGACACCAAACAGCATGGCTTCCCGCCCGGCCAGACAGCCTTAGGAATGTGTTGGTATGCGGATGAATTACAGGCATGGTGTAAGTCGTAGAACTGTGCCAATCTGTCCACTAGACGGCCAAAGTGTGCCTGCATGAGTGCATGGGATTACATCATTCTGCAGGGCTGAATGCCTGTCAGGTATGCCACTAGTACTTTTAGTGTGCCAATAAAACCATGGTGAAGAATGAGTGCGTGTGTGTGTGTGTGTGTGTGTATGTGTGTGTGTGTGTGCATGTGTGTGTGTGTGTGTGTGTGTGTGTGTGTGTGTGTGGGTGTGTGGGTGTGTGATCTCAGCATGTGTGATCCATCTGGCAATGACTCGGAGATGACTGAGCCAGTTGGCATCGTGCAGTGGTGCCATTTCCAAGTCACTGTCTGCTTTTCTGCTTTCCCCTTCTCTTACTGTCACACAGTAACACAAATAGACAGACACAACTGTATGCGGTTTGTGTATTTCAATCCATAGCAAACCTTTCTCGTGCCTGTTACTGAGGCATCCCCCTAAATCCAGATGGAAAACTGCAAACTGTAATAGGCACACACCTGCCATCCAGAATAAACACCACCCACGTCCAGAAGAACAACAGGTCAGGTCTTTGTTCTGCTTTTGATGCTTTCTATATTATTTTTTGCAAGTGTTCTATTCTTCGGTATTTTATTTTCTTATACATAGTTTAAAAATGCCAACCGCAACTTCCCAGAAGTCGGGGTGGTTTTGATTGATTGTTGATGGTGATAAATATCACCCCTGGCATCCCACATCTGAGACTTTATTAATGGAGAAATACCAGAAGGATGGATGGATAAATGGATGTGTAAACACATGAAACCTGAGGAGGACTTCTTACAAGATCAATAGTGGCCAACATACCGATGTATTGTTATTTGAGAGCTGCGAGGTTTTCGGGGAACCAAAGCTTGCATTTAGAAGTCTATTTTAAGCTAAATTACAGGCCTTAGAGGTGGCAGGGAGTTGGGCGTGCTTTGCCTTCCTTCCCATAACTTACTAGGGAAGTGGGTCAGCAGCGATATTCTTTGAGGGGTGCATCTCATTCAGCCAGACCCAAAACTCCTTTAGGATTTAATGAAGGTGCTCGAGGAAAGATAAAATAAAGTACATTAAAAAAGCGATGTCTCCTCTGAGTCTCATTAAACAAGTACTATATACTGCGACTCTGCTTTCATTTGAACATTTGTTCCATCCTCTGGTTTCGTAAAATCCTTGCTCCATTTCTCTTTCCCTCTACCTCTCCCTCTCGCTTATTTTTTCCTCCTCACTAGAGCTCCAGTCTTCCCTCCCTCTGAAGCCTGTCTGTAGCTAACAGCGGTGACACTGTGTCTAAGCTATCTCTCCCTGGCAGACCTCAGCACTGTGGAATCACTTTGTCTGGCCGAGCCCCGTGTCATCTGCATGTCCTGAGGATGAGGGAGAGAGAGTAAGAGGCAGATAGAGAGAGAAGGATGAAAAAAACAATGAAAGCCAAGGGGACATGGAGAGACATAGACACATTGTGGTGGAGAAGGGTTGGGCATAGGATGGAGGGAAAACGTGCCGAGATGAAACAAGTGGAGATTGAACAGCAACCATCATTTTGACTTTTTTTTTTGGGGTGACATTGTGTGAACACCAAAGAGGTCCATCCTTCACCTTGAAGCACAGAAATCTTGAAAACTAGTCAAACTGGTAAGAAGGGGAGAGCAATAAGCTAGCCAACTCTAGATCATGCAACTGCTATGGTTCGAAAACGCACAAAAGAGTGAGATATCATGAGTTTTCCACGTCTGGGTAAATTAAATTTGGTTGGTCTATTATTTTGCGTTGGAAAATTCGATGAAAGGGAAAATAATCTGCATTATATGGAAGCCGAAAACGGCCATCATGGATTATCATGTTTTGGCCATTTTCGCATGATAACAAGAATCGTATCTCGTTGTCACAGCAAAAAACAAGAAACAGAGGCTGAAAATAACAAATGAAACTAAAATTAACATATACAGTAGTCAAAGTCACAGCAATCTAGGTGTGTGATAGTTACTTAAGAAAAATTTTAACCTCTAGCGGAAAATCTTACACCTTAACTTCTGGTGTCGCCATGGCAACGTTTAAACACCGGTTGAAGTGCAGCTACAAAATATTGAGTTTGGTTGAGATTGAATCTAATACCTTTATCAATAATGGAAATTCCTTACTCAATATTAAGTATTATTTGTTCCATTCAAAATTTTTATTAAGGCTTCATTCCGAGTGAAATGACCGCATGACCCGGAAACTAAGCAATTTTCACTATAAATTAATATCATACAGTTATGACCCTCCTGCTCTCTTGCAAACATTCAGAAAATAACAGCAAAGCAAGAAAACGGTTGTGAAAGTTTTCATATCTGATCATATCCCAGATTAACTTCTTTTTGTGTGTTAAATACATGTTATTATATGGCAGTATTATTCACTCCAATGGAGGAAGCGCGGGTGAATTAACTAATGTATATTGGTCATACTGCTAATACTTAAAACGTATCGCTGAATGTTTCAGTGTTTTGAATTTGGAGACACACGACCTCGAAATAACTTCACGGACAATATGTAACCTACCGGCTACCAACTTCAACAAAAAAATCATGTCAACAAGAAATCAGCATGGAAATTGAATTTGTTGTTGATGGCCGGGGACGGCCGTCAATTTCCATAGGAAATAAATGCAACCATGCCTTTTTTTTGACACTTTACTTTCTAGCTCAAGTGCCATATTCGGAACTGGAGCATAATTTTTAGAAGAAACACATCACTTCTCAGTTATCTGCCATCGTCAGGCTGCCACCTTGAGGCAGCTTGTTTGGACAAAATGAGCTGCTTATGGTTCTCTGCTCAGAACAGCCAGCCTTAGCTGGCCATGTGTGGGGCCCTGTCATGGTGACCTCATTCTGGTTCCCACTCTGGACTCCAATGAGGGCTCTTAAACCCAGTATTCAGTTTTGTTTTCAGATGAGAGAAAGAGCCAGGGAGATAAAGAGAGTGAAGGCTTTTTAAGACAGCAGTTTCATTTCGTTTTTGATTGCTTTTTGTTTTAATTCCTGTTCAGATCCATTCTGTCTGGCTCTGTAGCTGCAGGCCCTGTGTCTCCAGAGGCTCGCCTAGAGAAGCAGGCATAATTCACTCCCTTCATTTTCTCTCTGTGTTATCATATCCATCTTGTTTCTGATGTTGATTCTGTGTTTGATTCCGCCATCCTTGAATGTTCATGCTTTTAGTTGTAATGCTGTTAGAAGGAGTAATACTAAAGCAAGTGGAAATTCAGGAAGAGTTGGATTGAAGATCAGTAGGGAGGGTGGCCAAAAAATGTTTTATTTCCCCCTCTAGCGTTGTATCTAACAATGTTTCATTCTCTTTCTCCATTTCTATTTTCTGTTTCATAAGGCAGGTACCATAGGGTAGAGGGAGTTGTGAACAATATTGGGCAGTGCCATTTTACTCTACAGCTAACCCAGTCATACAAGTCAATGAGTCTGTCCCAGCCAAAAACGCACTGATCCAAGAGTCTTGTTAAGTCGATGTCAGTTTGTTTACATAACCCAAAATAAAACCTCCACAGAAGCTAATACAACATCTACTGCAATGAAATACCATCTGTCCTCAAACTCTTGGTTTGAGTTAGGAAAAACTCTGGTCTTGACCTGAAGCACAAATTCATGGACTTTGGAGACTCAACCCCAAATTCAGTTGTACTTGACATGGTTACAAACTCCAGCAGGCCACAATATACGTATGGGGCTGTTAAAAATTATTTGTTCAAATTTTATTTTATTCTATTTTTATCAACCAAACTACATTAACAACTGGTAGCATCTTGACTAAACAGACCCAAACAACAATCAGCCAATGATCATCTTTAGAAACATAGCTCATGGGTCCCACCAGTAGCACATTATGCCAAAATCGATGAAAATCCAGTAGAGAGAAGGAAGAAGGTGATTGAAATACATCAATCTGCGATGGGTTACAAAGTTCTCCCTGAGACACAATATCTTCTAATGGAGAAAACTGCAAATTAATAGTTAACCTTCCAATATATCTACTGGGCAACATCCATAAACTGCAGACGTCCCTCACCTCAGTAAAGATAAATGCTCATGTCCACATGATTCAATATAGGTCCACGCTGTTGTCCCAGACAGCCAGGGTATAACCCTGAAAAGCCTCAAATCCCCTGCATTTTACAAGAAATCCCCCTGATTGATCTCCTCAAATTAAATGTAATGTTATGTGAGGAGAATGTTGTTTTTGTTAAAAAAAAAAAAAAAAAAAAAGAGCTCCCCCTAGTGAGTAAAATATGAACTTCTAGAGTAAGACATGATCTACACAGGATGGACTTCTTCAAGTCCAGTGAGAAATTATTGCCTGGAAATGTTTGGTGCTCCCCCTAATGGTGGAAATATGCGATTGACTTTTCCCATTATTGATCTCTTCTTCATCCCATGCACTATGGTCACTGCGGGTGTACAATTTGAAATGAGCCATAGTTTGTAAACTATGACGATTCCATAATATCTCTGACTTTTCCGGTATATAATAATACTTGAGTAAAATGTCCTGCATGACAGAGTGGAGAGGTCAGAGCCAAGGCAAGGTATTAAGTTCAGGGGGTGAATACGCAGTAAAGCATCTATTCTTGCAGTTATGTAATTGTGCCAATGTTCATCCAGCCAATGTCTACCGTTTCTTGATTAATAAGCTAATCTATGAACTAAAGATTAGCCTTACTGAAATCATGTAAAGTTTACTTTCAGCTATAGCCACGTTATAGCTTCGAATAAAGTAATTGCATTAGTTGCTTACATTTTGAATCTGGATCCACACAATGCCAATTTTTATTTTTTCAGCCTTGGTTTAGATTCCAACAATAATATAATAGACAGCTTTTGTTCTGTTGCACTTACAGAAATCCATTTATGTACTGCCATGATGATATGGAGGAGTAAATCCCCCAGTGTACTTCCTTATTTTCTTTCCAATATGTTTTCCAGTGCATGAAACAAGGTGTTTTGTGCCTGAAATAAAAATAAATGCATGCTGAGATATTGTGATGCCTACCAGGGAAACAATTGCGGACACTTAAACAAAGAAACAAAAGGAAATGAGAACAATATGTCTCTAAAGAATATAAATTAAGTGTGTCTGTGGATTGTTTGGTAGATAAGTAAGGACAGACACGATACTGCCAAGTCATATCAACAGGTGCCGACAGTATTACTGTCATTAGTCAATATGACTTAGTGCACATTAGGCAGGGCCTCACTGTAATAAAGTATTCAATCATCTCTATGTCTTATTCAGTCTTCAAACTGCCATTTTGTCTTATATTAAGTTCCCAACATTTATCATTTTTATGCAAGCCACAAAAAAAGATTTTTCAGCTCGCTTTCTCAAAACATCACAAATTTTTCAAATAGCCTTCACCACCGAGTTTCCCCATGCCGGACAGCAGATGGTCAGCCCATCCAGGTATTAACACATTTCCAGATGTGGCAAAACTACACATATTACTGACTGAAATATATACATTCTCTGAAAAATTAAGTAAAGAGTAGCACCATTAAATACTTTTTATAACAGCAGCTCTTGTTCAAAGCTAACTAGACCTCTTGTCATTTTAATCTACTATTAATTTAAAGGACTTGGAAATGTGTTTCAACTTCTATTACAGATGTTCACAGCCAAATATTACATGAAAATATATCAATCCAAACGCATACAGTCTCCATTCCATTCAACCACCATATTCTCTGTCAGAAACATGAAGTACAGCCTTGATTTTTTGATAAAATGTTACAAAAACCAAAAAAACATAACAAACATAACCAGTCAAAGCGGTGCAGACTGGATCCGATCTCACATTTACTGCAGCAGTCTAAGTTTTCCAATGTGGCTCAATTTGATGCCATTTTGTTTTATCTTTATCGGCTTTCACATTTTTTTTGTGTTTTAAAACCTAACCAAAGTCCAAAGTTTGATATATGCTTTGAAATTGTGGATTAAAAAAAGATATTCCTAAATAAGAATATGCCAAAATGGCTAAAAAAAAGAAAGAATCATCAAGCAGGCCCGATACAACATATGCTGTAGGAAAACTAGGAAAACACACATCATTGACAGCTGATGCTGTTTTCAAAAAAGAGTTTCCTAAATATGTTCAATGTTCAATGTAAGTTTATCATATATCTCCCATGATTTTCCATTCCATTGGTTAAATCCAAGAACAGAATAGAACAGTATTTGTTTTCAGTTACCAGTTATTCAGTTAACTTTGCATATTTCTGAAATCGTGGGAAAACAGATGTGGAAGGTAACAAGCCTAACTCTATCCCCACTACCTTCTTACTTTAGAATGAACGAGTACTGAGAGCTGAATTTGCGATAAAATTACAGGATGTTCAGCAGCAATGCCTCCTCTTTGAGGAATTGAGTCCGAGGATTCAGCCTTAGATGAGCTCTTTTTATTCCCCTCCTCGTTCTCAATCTGCGGCTCGCCCTCATCCTGACACGGCTGCTCCCAGCTGTTGTTGGATCGATACAAACTTCCACGCCGCTCTTCCCGCAGCTGCATATTGATCGACCCAGCGGCGAGGAGGTGGGCGGAGAGGAGGAAGAAGAAGGACATATCTTGATGAGGTGTCCTGTGTTCTTATCCCGTCACATTCTTTGTTTGCCCCTCAGAACACATAGATGAGACAGAAAGAGGCAGGTGCCGAAACGGTGATGTCGGCCTACTCTGACAAGGTGATTCTATTAGTGTTAAATAATAGCGTTCGGTCCTGCTTGTTCATGATTGCTGGTAGGGGATGTGGTTTACATGAGGGTAGAGAGAGGTAAGATGGAACTTTCTTTAAATGCCAGCATAGAACACATTGGGGTAGGCGTCAAATGTTATTTTAACATCTTATATTTGGGGATATTATCGTTTTTTCTCCAGATACAGAAAATCATATCTACGATATTCCTACGATGTTGGGTACCGGACCCGGAGAAAAAGAGATGACAAACGTGTTTATTATTATGGATTTAAGTTTCACTTGTCACTTTAAATAACAGCGCAACTGCGTTTCCAGCGGAAACATCTCTAAATGCATAGTAGGGTGCGGGTTGTTGTACAGCATCTTCATCACAGGGCCGACACATAGCAGTAGATTTCCTCGGTCAAGGAGGTAATATTAACTAATATGCATGAGGGAATAACTCAGACACATTGTCAGGGGATGTTGAACTCAAGGATAGGATTTCAAGTTGCAGTCGAGGTAAGTATATGCTCCAGTTGGGGGAGTTTTAAACTGTTTTTCAGCTATTTGCAATTAATGCAGTTTTGTTAGCTTCATCGGTCTGTGATCTCCGGCATGTGAGGAGATGTTTCTCCGTCGCAAACAGTGGATTTTGTCCCAAAAGCTGGGGTTGAGTTGCTGCCTCGATTAAAGGAGTTCAAGTATAATGGTATATGTTCAGGAATGAGGAGAAAATGGGGCGTGAAATGGACGGTTTGGTTGCGCATCAGCAGTAATGTGGGTATTGCATCAGTCCATGGTGGTAAACAGAGAGCAGAGCCGTAAACGTTGGCGCTACCGCCAACCCTGCAAGTCATGAACAGGGGTTAGTGACTAAAAGGGTGAGGCTATGATTAAAGGCAGCTAGAATGAACTTGCTTTGTAGGGTGGCCGGGCCATGGTGATATGGTGTAGAGCTCAGACATCCAGCATGAGCCTAGAATAGAGCGGTGGCGCCTTCATGTCTAAAGGAGCCACTTTAGACGTTCAGGCAATTGATTAGATGCCTTTGAGCACATTCCGTTGGAGGCGTTTCAAGATCCGTCAGGATGAGCTGGACAGTGTTGCTCGGGAGGGGGAGGTCTGGAATACCTTACTAGGCTCGACTTTGGATATTCAGAAAAATATGAGATAAGTTCCTGAACAGGATAAACAATTACAGAAAATCGATGGATAGATGGATAGAATGAGCCGGAGTATTTTATCGACATTAAAAGGTATTTAATATTACTAATAATCTAATTAGTGTTTTTGTTTATAAATAGTCTGGACCCTGATAGAGAAGAATAACATTAAACTGAATGAGTTTTTTTTTGTTGACGAAAACTTTTTGCATACATTTTCATTCACATTCTATTAACACATTATCCAGAGAATGCTGACTCATCATTCTCAGACCGACACAAAAGGTCCCGCTTGGGACCTATTTTGGTGCCCCCCGTACAAAAAGAGCAAAACTTAATTTTTTTGTGTTGAGGTGGTGTTTCCAGCATATATGATGAAAAATAAAGTATTTGGTTGTGTTTCATGTCAGAACAGAGTCTGGGAGGTTGTGCAGACAATTGGAGACTCTCTTCTACCTAGGAATTTTTCAGTCTGACAAATATAGTGTTTTTCATAGGATATTCCAGCAGGATAGACAGGAAACAGCATCAGATTTATTCGATATTGAACCGATAGCCTCCTCTATTTTTGGAAATGCTTAAACTGCTGTGCTGAATTTGTGAAATATTAAAAAGCCCTCCTCCATCACAATAAATCAATAAATGCGTTTTCACATATACAAACAGTTATTTTTTTACAGAATTTGGACTCTCATTTTTTGTTTACAGATACAGTAGATGGAGCTTATAAATATGTGGAGGGTTTTTGCCCTCTTTCCAGTCTATCTTTTAACAGGAACCTGTTTCTCTACAGTAATATAAGAAATAGCACCCGATAAAAAAAAATTGTGGTCAGGCGCCGGTGGGAGGCAAACTATGATATCATTAGAGCTATTGTGACCTTCTCTTTGTAAAGTTGTTCGGCCCATATTCAAATTGTTGGCTGAATACAAGCAACCTCTTCCTTGTGAGTCGTTTCAGATCCACTGCCTGAAGCCAACTAGCCATTTGGCCCCCCCTGAACTGCTTCTTTCTTTGGTCTCTCTCCCCATTGCTGCCTCACTTGCTCTGCAGCTCTGCCAGCTGAGTGAGGCTTTTGGCACCTTGGAGCAACACAATGAAGTGATGGAAAGGTAGAGAGGAAGGTCAAACAACAGATGAAACAGATGACCAGAAAGTATTTTGCCCAGTATATTTCCCCCTTTTTTTTTTCACTACCTAAGGGACTTTATTTTTGCCCTTTAATATGATTTGGAGCGATTTTCAAACAAGGAGCTACCGCCTATAACATATTTGGCTGTGTTTACATGTACAATGGTTCCCTCCAGTTACACCAGTAATTGAAAATGTTCTAGTATCCATATATGTAGATAAAGACGGGCTATCCGGATTTCAGCAACTGGGTTAAGACCTCATCCCCATTTTTAGAAAATGAATATTCTAGCTGATATTCCAGCTGATATAGTACATCTTACTCCGGTGTGGGACGGATGTAAATAAGTGCACAGGTGTCAAGTGATTTCAAAGAAATATACATACAAGCCGGTGGAATAATGAAGGAACTAAGTTTTGTCTTCCCGTATGAAAAAGTGGTAGTTTAGATGAGAGAAATCACCGAGATGCTGACCTGGTCAGGTTTGCTATAAACTACAGGAGACCTGTTTCCCAGAGCATAGAGTAGAACAAGTCCAGTCCCAGTGGGAAAGACTAGAGAAACATTACACTGTGGCCAAAGACTAGACTCTAACTGAACGTGGTTAGTCCCACCCTCCCTAGTTTGTACAGGAGTGGTACTCATACTGCAACACGAAGGTAAATGCCCTGTACATACCGAATATTTACCTCAAATTAATGTCTCTGGATTCCATCATGGCGACCTACAACCACCAGTCTTGGCTGTACATCTCCGTCCAACGCTCCATTGTCCTACACGGTTGCAAGGACAGACAGTTGTAAAAGTGGAGGACATGTTTAATAATGCTGTTGCTCCCGTCTCGCATTGTCGGCAATAACAGTAAGGTGAAACCACATCCGCAATGTTGTGTTGGCATTTAGTAGCGCAAAGCTTAATAACTATAGCAACAGCCAAAGTGATTTAAAGTTGGGCTTACAGTAACAGACATGTTAGATCCCATTGCTGCATTGTCAAAATTAGTGGTGTCTATACAAACGGTATGCATGCTAGCATTTATGCATTTAATTTACAAGTATTTAGACATGGATATGAATCCATGTACCACTATCATAAGAATAGTGATAAGCGTCACAAACAGGACGCTGTTCCGGCAGCGACTACATGGATACATTGATTTATGTGGAATTTCTCGAATGGTCATTTGTCCCCGATGACAATGCCAGCTCCCATCAATAGGCATCTTATAAATGAGACTTTATCCATGAAAAATAAACCCTGAAGTCAAAAGAATGGGAATTCTGCAAGCTTTGTTTGGCAGGAATTTTCATACCACATCTCTTAAGAAAATACCGTGCAGCTCCCCCTGCTGAAAACGATGAGACATCGTGTTCACACGATTTATGGTGGAAGTTATTATTTAATTTTTGTATTGTCTAATTGGTAAGTTCAGCAAAAGATTAATCAACACATTTTGAAAAAAAAATATACAGTTTAAAGATTTCTTAATATACACAAGCAAAAAAATATGTCCGGTAAGGGTCAGGCGCAGAGATCAGTTGGAAGGATCCCAGAATCCAGAGAGGTAAAGGATACTGAGGAGACAAAGTAAAATGTTCATAATAGACACAAGACAACCAGTGGTTGCATTCAATTACCTAGTAATGACATTGCTTATGACTAGCAATAATAAAATATTTCATGAATGTAACCTGAATGAGAAGGTTATCAAAGTGCAGGAAAATGCTTGATATTTTTGCGAAATCAAAATAAGACATACAGTAGCAATCAAAGCTTTGCTTTCATTTGAGCTGTGTCCAAAGGACTGATTGTTGACAGTGTTGTTTCCATATTGGTGCTTCATCAGAAAATAAATTGTTAAACAAAATACACTTCATACCGAGTAAAGGTTGGGAATGTGCAAAAGCTCTGATCATGAAACTGCTGCATGAAGACAGATTTGTAAAATCTGTATTGTACAGGAGACCTTGTGCAAGTGTGTGTAATTTTCTATGTAACTTGTTTTCAAAGTAAACTTTGAGAAAAAAGGGAGATAGCAACATCAACATTCAAAAGCTGCCAGCATTGTGAAAGGCAACGAGGGAGCAGACAAACTGAAAAGTCTGGCCCTCAGCAGGTCTCTCCATCAACGTATGATCAAGGTGCGTAGATAAAGTTAAAAACATCTGCACGTCTCAAACGGAGACTACGCTTTAAACGTTTGTTCTCAATCTCGTCTTCTTAAACTGTAACAATGTGACAGCTAAAACCTTTCCCATCATGCAAATAGAGAAAAATATACTGTTCATTTCTGCAGCTGCTTCGGTTTTCATGCAGGCAAAATGTGTACACAGCCCCTTTTTAGCATAATGCTCAGTTTGTCTATCTGTTATAGTAATAGCTTTTGGGCTTGCAAACATAGATCTCTGTTCAAACATGACAGGACCGTTATGGATAGAGAGGAACGATAAGGGAGAACCACAGCTGTTTTTTCCTCCCTCCCTGTGATGATGGGAGCGCTGCAGTAAAACACAACTGGGAGTGAAAATATACTGAAGGAGGAGGAAGAGTATTTACACACACTTCCTCAGAGATGAACTATAAATCTTATTTTGTGGACGACTCTGTTCAGCCCTTGGGGGAGTCCGAACACTGCCTCAGTAACCTTACTAGTAGCATGTTGTCAGTAAACTCCCTATTAGATGCTGCAGTCAATCATGCTACAGACACACTGTTGACAGCCTGGTTTTCACTCTTCAACTACATTTTGGGATACATTTGAAGTGTGCATAGTGTAGCAGACTGTGTTTTCGCAAGGAAATCTACTAGGGCATGCACTTGATGAACAAACCTGAGATATGTTAGTATTATATGGTTTTTTTATGTTTATCTTCTTTAATATTAAAGAATATTAGTAATATTTTCACATATTACACAGTACATACATACATACATACAATACTACGTTGTGAAATGTATCTCTGCATTTAACCCATCCCTGAGGGAGCAGTGGGCGACCCTCCCGAAGCACCCGGTGAGCTGAGGTGTCAGGAAATTGCTCAAGGGCCGACGGCATGTCCGGGACTGGACTTGAACCCTTGTCTCCTGGTTGAGGGACGAATGCTTTCTCAAACGACCCTGATACGAGTAGTTACTGCACTTTCTGCAGACTTCCTGTCCAGTAGGGGGCGCTGACTTCAGATTTTGGACATAATCATCATATATTTCTAACTGATTTCTGTGTCACTGTACCTGCTTTTTCTGATTCTTTTCTTGCATCAAAAATGTAGATTATCCTTGATTTGAATTGGATTTTTTTTTCTATTCACAATTTTTTGTTGATTGTATTTAAAAACCCAATTCATTCAATACTGGCGTGAGGAAACCAGACAAAAACTGGTGCTAGTTTATTTATTGAGCTTAAATGTTGTTGTACTTAACATTTAAACCTATGCAATTTAAAATTAAGTCAATTTAACCAGTAAATCTTAGGCTAAAACTATCTCAAATCACTGCTCAACTTTATTTAAAAGCACAATTAAAAAGAACACAAGAAGAAAATAAACAAATTTTATCCAGGGTTAAAAGCAAAAGAGTGAAAATGTTTTCAGCTTCAGTTGGTCAGGGGTCCTCAGTGACTTCGAGGGGGAGTAAGTTTGTAAAGGTTAAGAAATATTCTTGGTTGCCAGCTCATTAATAAATTTAAAAACAAACCCAAAATTCCAAAAGCCAATAGAGGGAGGCCAGAAAAGAGGAAATGTTCTCTCGCTTATCGGTACCTGTTAAACGCCAAGTGGCAGTAATATGGAACCTCTACCGACGTGAGGGGGTATTCTGGCTCAGGCCAATATAAAGCGCCTTTACAGTAGTCTAGACAGTTTGTGATAGAAGCATGTTTTCAAAGTCAATGAACAAGAAAAACATATCAACTCCATAAAGTATAACTGAGTTGGATTTAGATGACATTTTAGCAGCTAATGTATTCCAGATAACAAGATCAAAATAGGCTGTTTTGACTTCATGTGGTATATAAGCAGCGTAACGACATTACAGTCATCTAAACATTCATTTTTTTTTTAGTGTATTTGCATGATTGCAATTAATGCATAAGCTCTTGCTTTCATTCAGGAAGCATATTAGCAGTCCTCTTTATTCTGTGTGTAACTATAATCTGCTTTAGATGTGCGGAGGAGTACATGATGTCATTTTAATTCTTTGTCAAATGATCTTTCTAATTGCCCTTTGACAATGTGTTAGTGAGATGTATAATGTCTTGGAAGCTACCTGAATAGTGACATTCATGGACACCTACGTAACAAATTGAAATAGACAAATCCTTGCCGACAAACCCTTGGCTTAACTAAACGGTATGCCAGCGGAGTAGTGAGTCTGCAGGGACTCTTCTTTGTTGGGGGTTGTCAGGTCCACTTATCCAGACAAACCCCTTCTAGCTTAGTCAAGGGACCGACGGTAGTTAGATCTGAGATGGAACCTCAGGCTTTTAGAGGCCTCTCAACCCCACCCCGTCTGGATAATGGCATCACACTCCCTAGAGGTCACAATCTATAGGCATTAGCCGTTCATCTACCTCTCTACCGCCTTCATTCTTCCATCTGTAGATGTCAGCATCAACCCATTACCTCGTCCCCACACCTTCAGAGAGAAGAAGAGGTATCGTCGTCAGGCTCTCAATAGCTCTGTCCTGTCACTATTAATATATCTCCTCTTTCCATCTCTCTTTTTCTAACTCGCAGCCTCTTTCCCTCTCTTCCCACTCATTCTCGGCTCATTCCGAGAATATAGTTGATGGAACGGAGAGAGGGAGTGTGATAAAGAGGTGAGTCAAGGGAGAGTCTTTTCAAGGGCTATGAAAGCCAGGAGGGATACCCAGAGGGATACTGAAAAAGAAACAAGAGCAGGGGTCAATAAGTGTTTTTGGAGAGGTGACATCCATCTTAAACTCATTTGGATGTTGTTATTTGTCAAAAAGAAATAATTGGATTGTCTTAAAAAAAAAAGAAGAAGATGGGATTCTCTTTGTTTTCCCAAGAAAATTCTTATTACAAGTAAACAAATCAAATGTCATACGCTCCACGTCATTCATGTTGTGTATGCTCCTGCATACGAATTCCTGCAATAGTGTTAACAATATGTTTTTGTTCACGCATATTTGATTTACACATTTAAGAAATTTAAAAAGAGAAATTTTAGAGAAAATACTAGAAAAATTGCAAAAAAGGCAATGTTGACTAACAGGAAAATAGCTATACAAAAGTGATGAAGGCTGATGAGAACTTTACTATACATGATCAAAGGACTACCACATACTTTTTCGGGAAGTACGTAAAGATCAGTTTAACCGTAATACTGTGAATTACAGTTTTAAAACAGTTTTATTTTGACTCTTTAAAGTTGCCTTCATCTCAGTCCAGAGTTGGAGAGAAAACATTTAAAGCTGTTTTTGTGGCATGAAAAAGGAATGTTTAAAACTAAGTCTACGCTGTTGTCCCAGACAACGAGGGTATGTCCCCAAAAAGTCCCCAATCCCCTGCATTGTACAAGCATTTCCTCTGATTGAACTCCTCAAATTAAATGTGTCTCATTAATATTCTCAAACAGTCATCGCTATTTCTGTGAAGATAAAGTCCCATAGTAAATTAATAATAAAGATAAATACAAGGATCTATTTTTTTCTGAGTTACAATAGGAGACAGATTTGCTTGTACCAACTCAGTTTGAGCTAAATTTGCTATGTTACTGATGAGGAACACAAAAAGCTGCCTCTAATGTATAAAATATGAAAATATAAATTATTATAGTTTATATAGGTATATTTCTCCTTGTGTAGATTCATGTGAGCCAATTTGACATATGGCTGTTAATTAACTGTCAAAAAACTGTTATTTGTAACAAAAAAAAAAAGCTGCTTGCCCTCTGCTTGTGAGGACTTTAAGTAGAACTGCTGCTCCTGTGTGTGTGTGTGTGTGTGTGTTTTGTCAGTGAATGAGCTGTACTGCATTACGTACTCGGATCGCACTTCTAAATGAGATCATCATCTTAACCAGATTTCCTGATTATATGAAAATGGATTTTAAAAAAAATTTCACAAATAATCTAAGGCATCTTCTGCCACAGACGGGTCGACCTCAAGGACAACTAGAAGTCACGTGACTTTTGAATGTCCGACAGATGATTTGATCTGTGACCCATAAACTGATCCAATCTGAACTGTGAATTTGTGATTCATTATACGCTTGTTTTTCATAGATGTTATTGAATCGTATTTGCCGATACCGATTTTGCAAGTAGTGGCATTAACAATATGCTCATTCCAGTTCTCTTTAATGCAGTGATGCCGGTGATCGTGACTGGATCCCTTTTCACTTGCCCTGTTTATGAGGCCTATTCATCCTGTGTGCTGGGACAAGGTATTGTCTGAGTCAAGGAGCATAATAAGACCAAAGAGAAAACCCATATTGGGTCTCTTTAAATGATGATGGGAGATCACAGAGGAGATTAAAGGTGGATCTATGGTGCTTGGAGGGAGAGAAGCGTAGATGAGAAGAAAGACCTTCGGTGATTTCTCTCCCTTCTTTTTCACATATCAAGACTTTTTATGCACTCTCTTTCTCTCCTACGTCAAGAGCACGCATGTGATTTCTTCAGTGAAAGTTTTATAGCCACAGGCGAGCCCGCAGGGGATTATGGGTAGTATCTACCGCAGAAGCCGAGAGCAGCCATCCACTTCCACTATTCAATTAAACCTCCCGCTTAAGTGGTGAGGCTGAATCACAGGAAAGAACTGTGCACACAGAAGAGAACAAGCATGCACTGACAAACAATCACCGGAGAGCAGGGACGAGAGCTCTCTCCCCACACATCTACCTGCATTTATATCAGGAATACAGTCACAATGCTGCTTGAGAACACACACATCAACACACACACTCACTCTCACAACGGCCATTTGTTTTGGAAACAACAAAGGCTATGTTCAGGAATGCAATACACAAAGGACTGCCAAGAAAGGAGATGGAAGGAAATTGAAGCCATTAGAAGCCTTATTACTTTTTTATCAGAAACGGGACGATAAGATCGTGGAATATAGAAAGAAAAAAATAAAAGGTATTAGAGAGATGGAGCGGGGGTGGGTGGGGGTTGTAATAAAAGGAGTGAGGTACAAGTAAGATGGGCCGATGTAAGTTTAAAGCGAGGGGATAATGGAGCAAAAGGGAACAAATAGTGAGTTGCTGACAAAAAGAGAATATCAAATGTGTAAATGAGATGGAGTCTCAGATGAAACAATCAACATCAGCTTGATTCCATCAGAAAAGGTTGAACCGTTAGTGCCGGTTGGAGGAAAGTGAAGAGCCGCTCTGTGTCCTCTGCTCCTCTGACGCTCTCCTTCAGCCCATTTATTTGGCTCACATAAGGAGGCCGCTTTAATTGTTAGGATGGTAAATGTGTGTGTGTGTGTGTGTGTGTGTGTGTGTGTGTGTGTGTGTGTGTGTGTGTGTGTGTGTGTGTGTGTGTGCGCGCCCACACATTTTTCCCCACTATCTCTGTTTAGACTGTGTGTGTATGGAGTGCTAATGTTGATGAATGAGGTGGCAGGGGATGACTCACAATAAAAAGGGTCGATAAGGGTATCAGGTGCATGCCATGAATCTCTGTGTATTAATGTGTAGTTTATTTGCATTTGTTGCACAGTTGCATCTGCTCTGTCTTTATTATGTCTGCATCAATATTATAAAGAGCTCAAACTCTGGCTCAAGCCTTTAACTCTGTGTTGGCCCACGCCTTAAGCAGAGAAGTTTTTCCGTCAGGGTCAAGTTTGAGATTAACATTCTATTCCAAAAATTCGAAGAATACTGCAGACTCAGTTTTCCTAACTACAGCTTCCAAATAAGTTAAGCTCATTTTTAGCCCTTTCACTCTCTCACTTTCTGCCCCTTTCTGACCGTCAAACAAACTCAAGGGGATGTATCATCCTGAAATAAGAAACGCAAGCTAATTGTCTCTCACAATTGTTGCAAAAAAGTAATGAGGAACGAAATCTGCCTGGCATACATGCACTCATTCATGCAAGGCACATGGGTGCATACTTGCATGCACCCTCTTTGGATATATACGTGCTAATATTTTGCATAGTGACTTTAAATATTGGTTAAAATGCTATTCAGCAATAAGACTTTCTTTGAAGAGGTGGCAGAGTCACCGATCACACAAGCAGTACACTCACACACACTCGTTTCTACATTCTCACTGCACACACTGGTATTTTTGCACTTCTGACTGAGAAGAGATGATGGCCCCATAATGACAGTATAACCTGTTTGTGTTTGCGACTGCTTGAGAGTGTGTCTCGGCCCATTATCTCTGACTTAGTGCCCATCTTCAACACTGACGGCTCCCGTGGTTAAGTGCCTGTAATAAAGGCCATTTGCTGCGAACCAGCTGAGGATACCCTCTCACCTCCACATCATCCCGTCTACGGAGATGACGTGGAGATAAGTCGGGTCTTCGCCTCATAGAAAGGATTACAGTCATACAGATTTGTGAAATGTAAATAGCTGTCTGCCTGGAGGAGACGTTATTTACCCCCACACAGATGATGGGATGCGATTAAACGTGAGGAAATTAAATAGGGCGGGAGATGATAGCTCAGAGGTAAATCCCTTGCATCCTATTTGTTTGATAGTTCGTGTGATCTCTGCGTGTGATCGTCTGTGGGTTTATCAATTATCCAGGAGTGTGAAACATAATGGGAATGAGTGAGAAATAGGAATTTACTGTGGTGATAAAGATCAGGCTTTAATAATAATTAATTTATAAAACAAAGGTGTTAAAAAAATAGTGTCAAAGCTTCCACTCAAAACTCAAAGACTGTGTCATGGATCCTTTTCAAATTTCGTACCACCAAAGACAATGGTGCGAGGAAGAACTGGAATAATTTTTGAAAAGTTTGGTGGTATAATTCGGACACTAGGGGGAGCTTTCTCTCTAAAAGTGTTGTGGTCATAATTTCTCAACAATTGAGATCTATCTTGTATATATTGGGGGTTTAATGTTAGTTGCAGTACATTTAATAATTCCAATGCTGACTTTTAATTCTGAAAAAAAAAAGTTCTTACTTTCTCATTGTAAAACCTAATCGGCAATGCCACAATTTTGATGTGTGGACGTGCCTTATTTGGTTTATTTAGTTTATTTTATACACCAGGAGCCGCTTATTATTGCAATTCGGTGTTCAAAAAAGTTTGATCAAAATGAGTGACCGACAATTCCGCCTCAGTGGATGATAAAAGCAGCTCCAATGGCGAAGATGAGACACCAGGCAGGCTAAATCAACCACACCCCAAGGCCTTTTTTTTATGGTTTCATATTGCCTCTCATCCCAAAGTTTTAAGATGGCAATTACATGTTAGAGCGCTCCCTGGTGCTTGGAAAAGGTGGAGAGGCCTGGCATGATATAGCAGAGATTATTTGCATTCATATTCATCAGGAGGAAGGAGGACTGTTTTTTGGTTCTTTTGTTCAGGCTATGGTGCCAGAATCTCTTTTTCCTGCTTGCCAACGCTTCAGCGGCGCGGGATGGAGTAACTGGGTGGTTATTGGCCCTGACTAACAAGGACTCAGAGAAAAGGTCAATCCCTGTTTTTTTTTTCTTTTTATAACTCACATAGTTCCTCCTTTGCTCTATTTATCTCACACAGTGTCTGTTTCTATTTGTTTATACACTCTCAAGAGGCAAAATATAACTGGTATTACAGTCTGTACTTAGAGTAAAGACATCTTTCATATTAATTTTTGAAAGGAACGTGGTTATATTTTGCATGCGGATGACTTTGAAGCCTGGCAATCAGACAACTAAGGGATACACTGTCTGTACTCACCACAGGGATTGTTATAGAATTTTATAACAGTAACCCCCTTAACATTGTTGGCTATGTAACATCTTGTATCTTAAATGCTACTTTCATAAATAGTTTAAAGTCTAATATAATAAGGGTGAAATTAATTTCATCAAGTAAGGAGACAGAAACAAGCTATTATGCCGTCTTTGTAAGTTTCACTAATTGAAAATCTGAGAAGTTGGTCAATTAAAGGTAAAAAATAAATATATTACATTTGGATACAAATATTCCAAAATGCTTTATTGAGTAGATGGGTTAACAGTAGAGGTAAACAGATTGTAATATTCTTGGTCGATTCCATTCACCGATTTTTATAAAGTCTGACAGGTCAAAACCGTTTTTTGGCCGATTCCGATTTTGTTTTCTTGAAAGTTTTAAAACCAAAATTGACAGCGTAAATACATCCATACAGCAGTCTCGTTGCTGGCTCTGTGCACTCGCTAGCTTTAGCCACTCCGCTAACCTTAGCTTTTTGAAATTTCCTCAATTATCTTCATTCATCTTTAAGTGTCTGATTAAATTTTTGTCCAGAAAATGTTATGAGATGTTCCTCTACAGCTTATTTTGGTGTTATTGCAAACTCTGTGATTTCTTCATTCACGGGGAAAGAAGTCCAAGCCATGGTAACTCATGCTTGAAGTGTGTATGCCTGCGACTTAAACCATTCATGTAATAAACACGGAATCGGCCAAACTGCTCGGCTGGTCACCGTTCCTATGAAAATAAGCATTCCGGCACCTCTAGTGATGAGAACATAATGTTTTGTGAAAAAATTTTAAACAGTTTTGCAGTTATGCCCCAGGAACTTTCATCTCAATGAATGACCCTAAATTCAACTTGGATACAAGGAGATGACGCAAATCAATAACAGCAAAAGTCCTTAAATAGCAAAGAGTCACCACTTCAAGATTTGCAACTTTCTAAACACAACTGGGTGGTTTTGGGCTTAAACTTTGTGAACTAGTGGTAGTATTTGAAATCTGCCCTAGAAACAAAAACAAACATCCAAGTTAAAATCATAACCATGAATAAAAGCAACTCAAATCCATAAATTGCAAAAAGTTTGTGCAGATTCTCCTGTCTCCAGTTCATGGAAACAGGATTTATAGTTTTTAAGTCGAAGAGGTTTTCAACTCTCAACGGAAATTTCCCTGCTATGGGCCAAATAAAGGATTACCTTAACTTATTTTATATTAACCAAAAGGCTTGTTCGGTTCTACCCGACTGATAAATTCGACCAACTCCCCACCTGAGAGACAGATGTATTGGACCGACTGGAGGGACAGAACCCATATTTCTATTCATCCCCTTACTCTGTTGTGGCGGAGGATAAGAATTAGCCTGTCTGGGGCTTCATAGTGCTGCTTTGTCAGCCCCATCTTCCAGCTCCATCAGTAATTCCTAAAAACTCAGGATTACATTCATATCTTGTGCAGAGAAGCCTTTTTGTCTTTGTTTTGCTCCTCTGAGTGTTTTTTGCTCTAATCGATCAAACTGGCTGAAGCTTTAAGCAACAAAGAATTATCGCCTTCAAGCAAAGGAAATGGCAACTACATAAATCCTTTGTCACCTGCTGATGTATATACACAGAAAGGTTTAACATATGAAATGAATCACGAAGCCGGCAGAATAAGAATGATAGAAGTCCACACTGACATCGCAATGCCTTCAACCCGAACATGGCAGTACGTCTGTAAGGCATAGTCGCTGTATTACATTTTCTCTTAGCTACATTGGTTTGACTTTATCTCCGAAAATAGAATATGACCCTTTTTTTTATCTGGGAAGGTAGAGAAATTCGACACAAAATAGGCTTTATTATATTTATTATCAAAATCCAGTTTTCAAATGGAAGCTGTCTCTGGTATATCTCTGCCTATTCGACAAAGTTATTAACCAAACCGAGTGGCTGAGCCAGAACTTAATGCACTTGCATGTTCTTGTTGGACTTAGAACAGCAAAGCCGAAGAGAAGGGGATTATAAAGAATGTGTGGTGTTTCTGACGGGTTCTTAGTCAGTGATGGGGCTTTGAGCTAGACCCATGGACAGTGGAGAGTGAAGGAGGGATTTTCAGGACATCCGCTTTGTCAAAGTGAAACAGACCGAAATGGGCTCTAAGCTTACGAGAGCTCCCCAAGAACAGAGAGTGGGCTTACCATCCACTGAAGATGAGAGCAGCCATTCTGTTTTCTTCAGAACTCCTCGAGTTTTAATGCTGTTTCCTAATTAGCTGCATTGTACGTTGTTTAATTTTCAGCATTTTGTCATGTGTGAATCGTGTTGTCAAAGGGCATATGAAGAGATTTTGAAGAGTGTCATTTTATATTTTGGTAAATGGGGAACTTCAAGCAGGAAGGAAGCTGGCTCATTACTGTGTTGTAGTTTGCCCTCGTATATCCCGTCTCTCTTGATAGAGTTGACCTTGGCTCAGCCTTGAGATTCCTTAGGAGAGCAATCTTTACAATCTACTGACCACAATGAGGTATTATGGGAAGGAGGGAGAAGAGTAACAAGGTCAAGGCAGTATTGGACAAAAGAATTGCATGATATTATAATAGGTATGGAAGCTGAAGAAGCAAATAGATAGTCAGAAGGGAGAATGTCAATGTATTCTAAAGTGAAAAAAAAGTTTGCTTTCAGGGATAGGTTGGCTCAAGTTTCTATGAAAAATAATAGTAGAATAACTCACCAGAATGTGTCATATCACAATACCCTCATTACTCTCGATCAAGCCTCTCTGGACAATTTATAGTGAAACTGCTTCCTACTGAGAAGTGCTCTATGGTTTATACACACCACAACCTGACATTGCTTCTGGCAAGATACACAGCTGTGATTCGCATTTAATGAGTGATTACTGAAAGAGAGGGGTTGAATCTTACTTACTATCAGTAGGGAAACCTGAGTCTGGGAAGATTTAAATAACTGCCTTTGTCTGGTAGCGATGGTTGCAAGGCAACATATAGCTCAATTTCAATTAAATGTGCTGCTGAAAAGGTGCAGAATGGCAGTACTTGAAGCTACTGGGTAGTTTCTCTTGTGCCTGCAATGGATAGTCTTTCTCTGATACTTTTGCACACTTCATCGTAATTGATGCGGTCAGTTGTGTTGGCTTTTAAATGGATGAAATACTGTATGTCTTTGTTTGCCGGAGACGGGTTAATAATGAGACATGGATCTTTTATTGACTTTTTCATGTCACATTACGGGCCGATAGAGGGGCATGATCTATCAGCCCCTCTACAGTCTTGTGCTGTCTTTTTCTTGCTACTGGTCTCTACTCTCATCGCTGCTAAACTACCAATGGTGTCTTTATATTTTCAACACATTAAAATGAAAACAAAACTAAGTTTGGAAAATGTGTTTAACTGAGAGTTTATTTTGGAACTGTAAACCAGAGCCAGCCGACACTAGCTTAGCTTTACCAAGCCAAGCTCATATAAATAGTGCTTTAACATATATTCCAATTATGATATGATAAATAAAATTGGGTGTACTTTTTTAGCCAGGAAAGGTTTTTATTCCTGCTTTTAGTTTGAGCTAATATAGCATAATAATTTTCTGAGTCTACTTTCATATTTTGTTTGCAGGTTCATGAGTCATATTGTTGTTGAACACTCAACAACAAAATGTTATTCTCTTCTTCACTTCTTCTTAAACCTTTTTTTTCTTATTTTAAGCTGACCCTTTCAAACCCTGAAAGAGGCGGCTACGGAAACCTGTTAAGTATTCACAGAAGTCTATAACCAGATTCATAAATTCCTGTCAAGCTGTGAAGAGTTTTGAATGATGGGACCTTGAAGAAACCTTGAACAAAACGCTAAATTTTCAGTATTTCTCTCACTTCAGCTCTTTCCAAAAGGCTGCTCCTCCAACTTAATGCCTGCAGTCTATTAAAGAAGGTACAATGATTAAATCATAGAGCAACCGGTTTTAGAGCCTGGGGATAAGATAAACATTGAAACAATAGCCGGGCCTAGAAAGTTGTCACTAGAGATAAACATAACAGGAGAGAGATGTGGTGTGCCCCAGCAGGACATGATTCCCATGTGTGTTTGCCACTGTGTGTTCTTCATGGACAATACAGAGTGTCTCCATATGGAAACACTCTGTTTTGGTATGCTTTTTTAACTGGGGATGTGGAGGCTGTCTAAACAGTCACATAACACAAAAAGACAGACAGTGGCATATATATATATACACACCCAAAGACTGAACCATATGCGTGGAGACATTGCACACACAGACAAATTTTGTCTCCCTTTGTTATCTGGAGGACCCACAGCCGGCCAGCGTGATCGAACGGTTAAACTCAGATCCCAAAATAGAACCCCTGAAAAGAGTCGGGGCGGCCGCAGTGGACGACACATCTACAGATAAGGGGAAAGAAAAGGGGGGGGGGGTTGGAATGACATGTCGGTTAACTCCGTTTTACCAGAAAGCTTGGGAGGAGATGTGTTATGTTGTCTTCTGAGAAGCAGAGTGGCCGACAGTAGAGAAGCTAGAGATGGATGATTTGTGTCTGAGCTTAATGTGTGTATGTGAGCTGATGTACCAGTGTGATTGGAATGTCTGTTTACGTTTACAGTGGGATAAAATAGTCAGGATCGAGGGGATTGACAGTCTTTTGGTAGCAAGTAGCAGAGTTGCACAACAGTCGAAAAATTGACAATGCAATATTGTGATTCTTTGCTGTATAGCGGGATATTAAAAGACAGAATATTCTACGGATGACTGTTTTGTAGAGGCGAATTGGATTTTCAAAGACTTGTATATAAACAACAGCTAAGAACAGGGAAAAAAGACGTTAGCTGAATGATGGACGGAACCCATCCAGCGTATAATGCAAAAAATCACAAGCCTTGTGATCTTCATGCATTCCATCCAGCCTCATAATCTGTGTTTACTTGAAGCCAAGTGAAGCTAAGGAATATTTTAATTTGGTCTTATATAAAATGAAGATAACGATCACAAGTCAGTTTGATCTATAGATGCTTCCTAGCCAGTTTCATTTTGTAGAGTGATGTTGGTAAGGCTTTTAACCATTTCCTTTTTCAATGCAACATTTTTGTTTGGGCTGCACAATTGTAATTTCAGTCACAACTTTGGATTCCAAACCCTAAGTATACATAACTCAGTTATTTTGATGTTTAAAATTATTTCTCTGGCTATAGAAAACTCCATTGCAATGCAAATCATGCACTACTCTAACAACTATGTGACCAGTCTTAGATTTCCCCTGTACAAAACCATCTTGGAGTCCAGATGAGAAACGTTAATGTTAAAAAAAAGTATGACTAATATAAAACTAAATGTGAATGGTCAAAATAAAAATTATATATCTGAAGGAAGCAGATGGAAAGAACCTGTCCCTCAAGATAGATCATCATGTGTTGTTGACCGTGAACCAACCATACGCAGTCAGTGCATTAGGGTTTTGTCTGTGCCACAAAGAAACACAACTCACAGACAACAAACTACTGCATGATGAATGCATGAAGGCCAAGAAAAATGTCGATAACACAAATTGTCCAACATAAACTCAGGCATCCATAACCGTGACCCTACAGGTAGATCACATTTAGTAAAAGATATGTGTGCATTTATCACACTGAGTTGAGAAGTATTCAGGAAAATGTGCGGCACATCTCATGCACCGTTATTTTTCCAAGGTAGCATTGCTCGCACTGCATGCAAAACATTTAAAGGAAATCGAGATAGATCTCGCAACTGTAGAGTACTGGGTGACTTTCACTGACCTAGTTCATTATATCAATGAATAATAATGTTCTCGATATCGGTCAAGAAAATTAGGATCATCATTTTGGCCATAGATTTTTCTATAAGATTTTTCTCTCTGAAAAGAACGCTTTCAGACTTTCTCTTTTAAGATATGAAAAAATCCCTTATTTTCACTTTAAGTGGCCTCATGCATCAAATTGGATCACTGTCAATGGTGATCAAGCCAATCATCCATGCCTTTGTTGCTTTCGGTGAAACTGCTCTCATTTAAAATATGAGTAATTGTGGTTACGTTACAAAGAGCAGCACACACCACATAAGGCATAAGATTTGTTGAGACGGGTAAGTAGGCAAGTACTCATCATATATGATTGTCATGCGTCCTGCTCCATCACTATGCATGAATGCACTCATTCAACTCCAGCGCGCTGCTTACGTATGGCGCTACGTCTGCTCTTGTGCAGAATAAACTCACCGATGTTCCTCTCACAGACTCACACTGAGAGTAATCCTACAACTGGTGTCTAGCAGTAATAGCTTTTCTGACAGTAATAGCTGATCTTGCTGCCTGTGCAGCGGGGTTAAATCTGAGGCTTAAACCAACACACACAATAACTCTCTGCAGAACCTTTAAACCTTGAGTCTCCGTCTTACATAAAACACACACACACGGACGTCTTGCGTCTTCACATAGTTAGTCAGCCATTGCTCCGCCACACTCCATTAAATGGGTATTAATCCGACTTTCCCCTACAAGCTTCACCTATCCCATTTGCATATTCCTCTCCTCATCCCCTTTCATAGAATCTGTTTTCATTCTGCATCTGTCCATTCACCACTCACTGACCTTCCCCAGCCCAATTGGAGATGAACACTATAATTTATCCATTTATATATCTCTTTCTTGTTTCATTTAGCACAATTGATTCTGTTAAAGGACTGTCAGAAGCTTTACATCAGACAGTGTGTAATTTATTGTCATTGTTAAATCATCATTAGTATGAACAGGCCATTACAATTATTATCAATGTAATTATTTCGATTAGGCTTTGAAGGGATCTTCAATGGTCAAATATTGATCCAAGCATTGTCTCAGCGAACATGTTTCACAATAGGTGGGCATTTTGCATGACACAAGGTCTTATTAGATGCTTTGTCCTTGATGAAGATATTGCTCTTGCTTTTATTGAGTCGACCCTTTTCACTTTCTGCATTGTTTCTCTGCGCCTTATACCTTGGTGACTTGAAATGCATGGACTTAGCAAATAGTATTGAGAAATATTTAAGTGTTTTCCCTCGCATAGTTACATGTATATGGGGTCAGCAATGTACATTTAAAGTCTTACAGAATCCCTGTCTACGTTGACTCCTACAGATTTTCAGCATCTTATAGTCCTTACAGAATTTCAAATTAATTCACATACGTTACAGGAGAATATAGGGCTGTCTGTAATCTCAACTTACTGAAAGTGCTAATTTTAGATTGATCTAAATGATCTATCTATCTATCTATCTATCTATCTATCTATCTATCTATCTATCTATCTATCTATCTATCTATCTATCTATCTATCTATCTATCTATCTATCTATCTATCTATCTATCTATCCATCCATCCATCCATCCATCCATCCATCCATCCATCTACCTATACGGCCAGCAAGTCTGAGTATGCTCGAACTTAAAAATGTTATCCATTGTTGCTATTTAAGGGGCTTCATTGAAACTTTTATCCACCATTAGTTTTCTTCTTCTTCTTCTTCATTAGTACAAATGTATGCTGCGCACCCAGCGGCTAAAAAGCTGAAGGGGGAATTAAATAACTTCATGCTTCAAAGCCTTTTTACCTTACCTTGATTTTGCATTCACATAGCTTTTGTCTGAAAGGGATTTTTTTTAGATAAGTCCAACCTGGAGGAGACCCACAAGTCAATCTAGGGTCTCATTTGGCTTAGGAATGCCTCTGGATCCCCTGGCATGAGCTGATGAGCTCAAACATCCCTTAAGTTTTACATGATGATCGATGCTTTATTTATTTTTTGCTTTTAGATGAAAGAGCAAAATCACTTATTTTAAATTTGGTCACTTCTTTAAACCTTTCATCCACAGAACCCTGGTGCCTTTTTCTTTCTATTGGACACTTTTCAGCAATTTCACTTCTTTACGTCTTGCTTTAAGATGAACAATTGTCTCCTTTGACACGCAAAACAATACAAAGTTAAAAGAGCACACAAGGAAGTGAGAGATGGGTGAAAGGAAACTTGTAATACGATTGAAGAGCCCTGAGCCGTGGGTGTAAACTATCTCTTAGTTAGCATCAGAAGAGTTTGACCTTTCTCCGCTTCAGTTAGACTTATCACATCTGAATACAAGGACTGCAGTTGTTTGTTGACCAGCAGAGGCGGCTCAAAACTTTCTCTGCGCCTACCTCAGTTGGAAGGTTTGTGAGCTGCTTCACCTCAGAAATCACAGAAAGCTCTGATTTCCTGAGGAGAAACACTAGATGCTACCGACGCGAGGGATAGCAAAGGGAGGCAGACTGTTTATTTTTGAACACTGATCTTTTGATCTGGCAAAAACATAAATATTGATCTTCTTTGCAGTCTCAGTCCAGAGGAAATCATCGTGGGTCAATAAGAGCTCTGAACTGTGAGAAGTGCTTGCCCAGGCCTCTAGGGGGCCCGGGGCAAATTTTTATTCTGAAAATCACTTCTTTTTTTTGATATATGTGAGTCAATGGGCTAATAATCTAATAGTTTAGAAAGTAATATTTATCATCTCCAGCATACAAAGGGATATTTCTTTTTTTTCCCATTGTTACCTGGTTCTCAATTTTCAAGCCTTTTATCAACAACAGAGCGGTTGAATTATCATCTGCCATCTGCCAGAGATTCATACTCTGTGGAATATGAACTCCATTACCCAAGAAGGGTGATTAGTGTGAAATCGACTTCTCTTTCGGTCCGTACCAGTGCCATGTGGTGTGGTGTTTTGCTGGCTTATTGAGCTCAGCACTGCGAGGAATATGTATCATCCAGTGTACAGTAAACAGAATTCTACACAAGTCATCAGGCAGCCATAGCCTTGAGTGATAATAATAATAATAATAATAATAATACATTTAATTTATAATGCACTTTACATTTGGATCAAATCTCAAAGTGCTACAAGGCAAAAGCAGATAAAAGCATCAATAAAAAATAAATAAATAAATAATAATAATAACTATACAAAAACGTGACCAAAAGCATTAATGTTAATTACAGTTAACGAAGGAAAGCGAGTGTTGTTGGTCTTTTTCGATGTAGGTGGAAAGTGTCTTCTTTGTCTGAAGTCATACCTACTTCCAGCTTTTGCATAAAGAATATTTTTTGATCATCTGCTGTCAATACCATTATCGTCTGGGGAAAGGCTGGACTCTTCTGTATGGAGACGATGCACAGAACAGACGCTGCTATTGGGGTAGCTGCCCAAATAGTGTAGTAGAACAGACAATGCTCTCCGTGTGAATACGACAAAACGTGCAACTGTTTTCTCGTGATGAAGAGATAACAAAATCTCGTTATCACGAGAACATGGCTGCGTCTTTGTAAAAAACGCACACATTAACTTCCGTTGTTGCCATGGCGAGGTGTACATGCTGGTCAAAGTGAAGCTGCAAAAGAAATTTCTGTCTGTGTTAAACCTAGATTGAGATAGAATCTGGTGCATTTATCAATAAGCAAAACTGCTTAGTCCATATTAAGTATTATTTGTTGTGTTCACAACGTTAATTAAGGTTTCATTCGGAGTCACATGACCGCATGACCCGGAAGCTTAGCAAAACGCAACAAATTTGAAAAAAAAAGGGGATAATTTTCCTTTTAAATCAATTAATACAATTATCAGACTCATGATCTTTGATGAATTTTCAGAAAATAACAGTAATTCACCTGTTTTTAACTCGAGAAAAACGGTTGTGAAAATTGACTTTTTATCTTGACAAACGGTTGGCTTGTTTTCTCATTATCTCGCAATCACCTAATAACTGCCGAAAATAATTATCTGCCTCCATGGCCGTTCTCGGATTCCATAGCAAACAAATGAGTTGTTGTTGTTCCTTTTCTTTCTTTCTTTCTTTGTTGTCTTTTTTTTTTTTTTATTGTATCCTTTTGATTTGGTTAGTTTCACGTGAGGAAGCCTCTTAATTTACAGGTGAAATGTCTTCAATTCATGACAGAAGTTCAGCTGCTTCTGAAATGACCGGGACCCGGAGGTTTGAGAAACAAGATGATAGAAGTCATTGTTTGTCTTTTTGTCGGGCATGTGATAAACTGGCAATTTGTCTAGGCTGTACCCTGCCTCTCGCCCAATGTCAGCTGGGATAGGTTAAGAGGTAATAGAGAATGGATGGATAACTGATCCAGACCATGATCGCGGAGGCCATTTTTGTTCAGACAAAAGAGTCTGAAATAATCCCTAGGTGTCCTGGATCCAATAAGGTAGGAATAAAAACACCCAAATAAGTTTTTCAGTTTCAGATATGCCTTTGCCCCCCTTATTGAATTATAAAAAGGGGTTTGCTGTGTGATTGCAATGCTAAGTTGGACCTTAATTTAATCTACCTAGATGTGCAGGAGCTGTTCAACCAACAACATGACCTTTGGACTTCTCTCAGAGAATCTTTTAATCAAGAAATGAGGTTTAAAAAAGTACAATTAATGACCAGCTTTAATTAAAATGTTTTTACACCGTAAAATCTCTAAATCCTACCAATAGTATTTGTCAAATTTCTGGTCAAAATAGCTTATTGGATTTGATTTAAGACACAATCACTGAAAGAGTTACACTTCATTGCGATATGGGGACTTTTTTGGCTGTTGAACATCTTGTTTGGTGAAACAATCTTGAAAATATCTCAAAAGCTCAATTTTAGTTTTTCCTGCTAATTTACAGAGCTGAGAGAAATTTCTTCTAAAAATGCTAAAATATTATTCTCTAATCTTATTTCAACATTGTAATGGTCTTAAATGTAGAGCGATGTCACTACTTAATAGATATACATTTAATAATTCTCCACAGGGGAAATGTATGAGGTGGTTAAGGAGATGAAAAAAAAGAAATAATTATCCAAAAATGTACATATTACAATAAAAACAAAACAAAGAAAAGTGATATGGTCCAATCCTGCAAATACAAGGGAAAAAGACACAAAATTAAGTATAACTGGCTGATTCGGAAAAAAAAACTTCCTAATATTAGTGAAATATAGTAAAAAAAAATGTATTTAACAGCTCATTTAAACTATAATTTTGTTTTACTAATACAAGCTAAAAACACTGTGTATTCATTCTTATCTCTTATATTTTGAGGGAGGGTGGTTTGCAATTCTTGCATCCATTAACACAAAAACACAAATACAAAGCTTGAGCCACCCTGCCCTCCCATTCATCCATGGTCACAAATACCGAATCAGGACACAGAATATCCTCTGTGATACCATGCAGAGGATTTGTGGATTATTGTATATCACTGGATTAGGGCCATCTCCCTCCACGACATCTGTTTTACTATAATGGTTCATGGAGATTATAGGTGGAACCGCATGCTCTGTTACAAACACAAGGGCACAAGATGTAATCTCATCAAACGATTAGAATCTGTTTTCTCTCAATGCAAACTGAAAGAAAAGAACAAAGGAGCAGAGAAGGAGGAACAATTGTCAAATAGGAAAATGCTATGTTTATTGGATTTAATGTTCAGGCTGTTGTTGTTCTTTTCTGTAAATTAAAATGCCAGATCACAACAGCCTTGTTACATACATGTTTTTATTTTGCACATATATGTTGAGATGGAGAAAGAAAATCATGCCCTTATATTTATAGACCTTACAATGGTGCAATGGGTACTGGGTTCCTCCTGGTTCAGGACACTGCCTGGCCTCTGGACGAGGTTTCTGGATTATTGATTGATCATTGATGCCAATGACTGGCCCCAGACCTGAATCCAATTGAGAACCTCTCGGTTGTTTTGCATTGATGCATTAGATGGCACCAAATATCACCACAGATTGTCATGGAGCTCACGAGGCCCTTTGAGCCGTGTGTATTTGAGAAAACCCCTTTTCTAGTGTAATAAATAAAATAGATTTTTCCCTGAGTACTCACAAATCAAAAGATTGATCAAAGCAACTAAGATTTATGTAGTTGAAATTAAAATTAAATTAAAATTTAGAATTTTATGGGTCCGTTTAGGATAGCCATTACAGGTGACAGGACTTAATATGGGGCACAGTCTGGCAACGTCTCCTCAAAAACTACTAGACATAATAATGGAATTCTATACATACTTTGTTGGTGCCGTAAAGGTGTGCATCTCATAGCTGGTGCTTATTTTTTGTTTCAGCCAAATATGGACTGGGAAAAATTTCATGTGATTCTTTATTACTATGTTATGACAGAGGTTATTGTCGATTCACATTAGTGTCCTTGAACACAACATATCTAGTCACTCTTTTGACTCTCAAGTCTTTTTATGTGGTCTGGAGAAAATTTGCTCAACATAAATTTTTTGGTTACAATTAGGAATCTCCGTTCAGCATTTAAACTATTTTGGACTCTTGGAAAGACGTTGGGTTTTATTTTTTCGTGAAAGCAAGTTCACATGCTTGGGATGATATTACTTCCAGCGCTACAGAGAGAAGTCACTAAACGAGCTTTGTTTGTTCACACACACCTCTCTCTCTCTCCCTCGCTCTCTCTCTCTCTCTCTCACTCTCGCTCTTTATCTCACCCTCCCAAGGCTCCCATCTCTAATTGCTCAGGTCAACCAGCCCTTCTTAATAATTATCATATATTCTATTTGCTTAAAACAAACACATGCAGCCACACCATCCCTTTAACCCACACAAACATGTAACCAGACATATACACCCTATCATCCACTACTAATTAGAAGCTAATTATATAGGCTAGTGTAAACAATTTCAGCAGATGGTAAAAAACCGTGGCATTAACACTAATGACCTTGAGCACTGAGAAAGCAGAACCTTCCATTCAGGAGCAGATTTTCTCGGTACGATATGCTGCATATCAATAAATGCCGCACTTATGCACACACCAAAACACACACAAATATACACACACAAATACACACATGACCAGCCAAGGTTAAACCAATAGTCTTTATTCCCCAATTTTTGATTTGGGGAATAAAGACAGAAAACAGAGAGTTTTTTTTTTTTGTTTGTTTGTTTTTTCAAATGGATATTCATGTAGTCTTTGCTTTGGTTTGATGTTAAAATTCAATTTACATATGTTTTTCTCCAACACATGTAGACTTCACGCCTGCAAATATGTTTTTTGTGACTTAGTCTCAGTTTTATGCCCCTGTCAAAGTGGGTGTAGGTGGTTACCCTTTTTAAGAGAGAACTTTTTCCACTTCTCTTGAAAAATTACCAAACATAATTCAATGTCATTATCTCGTTTTCATTGTCAACTGTACACTGTGAAGCTCATTTTAGTGATATTTATGTATCCTTGTTCCCATTCACCTCTAATAGTAATTACCGTCCGTCCACACTAGCACAAATTAACAGTTTTATTTTTCAGTAGTGTAGCCATTTTTGCCCATTCCTCTAGTCTACTGTGATTTTAACTTCCCCACTAAGTGGCCATCTAGGATTGTCCATCCCATCCCTTACATAACAGGCATCACATCTCCTCAAAAACCTTTGAACTGATTCCCAATGCATTTTGACAATTTGCTTGAGGCCATAAGGTGTGCAGCTCATCGGTGGTGTGCCTCTAAGGGTGTTATATAATTTCCATGAAACCTAGGCCTTTGTATAGATTATAACAATAATGTTCAACATACCCTTATTCTTTCACTTATTTCTGCTCTCTAACATACTGTAATAACATACAGAACTCAAAATCATGCCAGTTTAAGGATCAGGTTAGGAATCTTTCCGGCAGTATCTCAGACTATAGAAGGTGAATCTAATTTGACCTTTGCAAGGACAAAGCGCGTTGGTCCACCCAGGCAAGGGAATATTCAGTTCTTCCAATATAGGGGACATCAGCGTCCTCAGAACCAGTATTCTTTTCAATTTAGTTATTTTCCTCTCACGAAGATTCCGAGTAGTGGATCAAATAAAAGCACTGACTGCACATGTACTTTCATAAACCACTTCCATTATGTTTGACAGTATTTTACATATACATGATGTTTCACATGAAATACTGAGATATCCTGCTCAAGTGCACCTTATTTCATCAGATAAGACAAAAGTTAATTGATTCCACACTTGGAATCTGTAATGTAAGAGAGCGGAAATGTTTGATGTTTGCAGCATGCATCAAAGTAGAAGTCTCTCTGATATGTTGATATTTTATTTATCATACCCCATGCTTGCGCGTTTCAGGCATCTGCGAGTGTTGCAGTACACATCTGGCAAAGGTCCACCATGTGGCATATTTTACGAGCAAGGAGATGAAGTTCTAAACTGACTAGAAAGTATCCTTATTGGAGCTAAATATTTAATTTGTACAAAACTCTACAATAAACAAGTTCTACATACTGCTTAACAAGAACATAGAAGATAGCAAACACATTAAAGTTGTTGTTTTTTGTCCTGCCGCTATCTGTGCATACTAGATTGTTTATAATAGGAAACATTTAGCTATACCTATTTATATTCAATTATTCAATTTAATTAACTCCAAAGCCATTATAACTATTATAACTACTTATTAACCGTTTTTCAGTAGCCTTCAAAATATGACTGCTCAACAGTGGGGCTACAGGATAAAAATATAGCAACTAGAATAATGCATGAGATAACATGCATTGAACAATCTTTTGATAGCAAGCCTATGGATACAAAAACATCCATCTGGAATGTACTTTCGTCTTAGACATGATTTTCCCATAACTAAATGTCCATTGTTATACCCGAAGTATGTCAGCCATTACAGACAGACCCTCCCCTGATACACATTTTATATATATCACAGAGTAGTTCATGCAAAATGTTTTTATTTTCTAGTCCATGTGCAAAAAGGCTAAAAATGTACTCTAATCTTGAATGTAAAAAGAGCATCTCGTGCGGAGTAATACAGTCTGTGTGCACGCTCCCCTACTTCCCGTCTCCTTGTATACTTGGGTTGACTAATGAACACTCCACTTGTATCTGTTGGCTACCTAAGACACTCATTCAAATTGGCTCCAGAAGTGCCTGTCATCTGCCTTCTATCATCTTTATCAGTGTTAAGTATAGTTTGACATTCCGAGCTATGCCTGCTGAAATATTGCTGTCATAACACACTCTCATGCTAATTGTAGCTCATCTGTACCCGCCAATCAAAACAGCCTTGAGAATGAGAGGGAGAAGGGCCCTTGAGGATATTCCTCAGATACATCTAAGGTTAATTTCTCTCCTTTTCCCTAAGAGTTGCAATGTTTACACTGGAAGTGTATCATCATGAAATTATATTTTGATGCATCTTATCAGGCCTACCCACTCTGATGCCTGTGTCATGCTTGCAAAAGCGAGTGAAAAAAAACATGGCGTGGGTGTTGATCATAGGAAAAAAAGAACAAAGTGATGCAGTGAAAGGGAGGCGAGCACGGGGAGAGTAGGTACAAAGAAAGCGGAAGTAAGCAGGGTGCATTGTGTGAGCTCCATCTGGGACATAAATGGCAGAGTCAAGCAGCTTCTGGCATCTTGGTTTTGAAGAACCTTTGCCCTTCATCTCGCTGCGCCCTTCCAGCTTGGCAAAGGCCATTCTGCCCTTTTTCCAACAATGACAACACTCTTCTTTCCAGTACAATGGATCATAGGCCTGTGTTTGGCTCTGATCTGCATCATAAAAGAGGCCTGATGCAGCAGGTAAGAAAGAAACAGGCTGAGCTAATTTCAGTAAGGATGATAGCCGTTTTGCTGTTTTGCTGTTAGATGTGTTAGACAGCTGGAGGTCGCAGGGAGAAGGAGACCTGTCCTTTAACTAGTTTGAATTTGGGGTTTAAGAAGATTTATATACATTAAAGGCATAGGAGAATTAATAAGATATAGAAAAAACTGTAATAGCAGTTTTGTTTTTGTTTTTTGTTTTTACGCAGCTGTCCATAAAAGAAAAATTCAATATGCAAGGATGGAACGTAATGGGTTTCAGCATTTCATTAGAACCCTCAGCAAAAGATGAACTAAGATATAAAAACGGTGGTAAACAACATGTTCAAGATGTGAGCATATAGCTGCTGGACTAAATATAGTTTTGGTATCTCTGATCTTGTTTGACAGCATTTAGGAGCCATGTTTGATTCTTAGCTTGCTATTTATTGACAGTGAATGGAGCCTTAGCCTATGTCAAATCAAATCAAATCAGTTTTATTTATATAGCACTATTTCACTACAACGGTACTCTTTATTGTTTATCCTACAGAGACCCACCAAATCCCAGAGAGCAGGTATTTGGTGGTGAGAAAAAACTGCATTTTAACGGTCAGAAACCTTGAGCAGATCCCGACTAAGGGTGTAAGGCCAACCGCCTTGACTAGTTGGATTGAGAGAGAGAGTTAGAGACATAGAGGGGATAGAGATGGAGAGGAAGATGGGAGAGAGAGAGGGAGTGAGGGCGAGGGAGCTCTTGATGGCCAATAAGTGAATTAGAGGTATGTAATATATGTATGTGCGTCTGGAGCAGTGCACTGGTGTTTCACTTAACTAGCCTGGAAATCTTGCCCTATTATTGTCAATCAGCCGCACAAAATTAGGCTGAATAAATGGAAAAAATACTTAAAAAACAAATTATGCCCCACTACTTACTTACTTTGCCTTTGAGCCAATATCACCAATATTCCCAATTAAGTGCTACAGTACAGTTGGAACAAATTTAAAAACAGTTATGTTTCATTTACTAAACACAGTTAAATGCTGCCTGTACTACACAGAGTTATGTTGCATTTACTAAACACAATTATGTAATTCCCAAACCGTTTACAGTTAAATCAATGTAATTAAACTCCCCTGTTTGAACAATGTCAACAATGTAACTATTTAGTTCTCTCAACATAGAAATGTCAAGAAATGCATTACAAGATCCATGTTTCATTCGCTCAAGAGAATCATGTTGAATACACTAAACGCAATTATGCTGTTTCAAAATATTTGAATATTTGCCTCATGTCATAATGTCTCTCAACATAAATAAATCATGCAATGCAAACAAAAACCCCATTTCCTTTCTTAGAGTGCACAGACAGCCTATTTTCCTGATAATGACACGTCAATAAAATGCTTCTGCAAAGGGCTTCTAAGAATTGAAACAATTTATATATATGTGAACTCTATAAGTAATGGATCCCAGCTTTGAATATTTACATTTCATATATTGTCAGTCATCTTTGCTGGCAGTGCGAAGCAAGGAAAATATTAATCATAACAGAGGTCGTGTGAAATAATTGTTCAAATGATTTGAAGTCATAATTACCCAAACAGATTTTGTTGCTGCTGTAATTCAGAATATTTAAGTGATTCAGCCCGTGTGCGCCCTTATAATTAATTAGATTTTCCTTTAAATACATTAGAAAGCTGATCAATACAAGACTTTGTTATGAATATAATTGCTTCCTCGGTAGGGACAAAATATGTGTCATTATATCCCAGATGCAACGCAATTAACCGTAGCAACGTTTTATACCAAGTAAGTGTGCTGCCAGTGCTCCAACACTAGCCGCTGTTAGATTCAAGGACTCAGAGATTCTCTTGGCACTTTGCTAGTTCTACTCAAGTACCTTCTTGGTATCCATTTTACTCTTATTCCATAACAAACAACCCTCTCTAGCCATAACTTCCGTTGTAGCGGCGTATAATAGCAGTTATAGAGCAACCATAGTTTGACTTAGCAAAAAGCTATTAAAACTAGACTTATGCTGTCGTCACTGACAGCAAGTGTTTAGCCCCCAAAAGTCCCCAATCTCCTGCGTTGTACAAGCAATCCCCCGATGGAACTCCTGAAATTACATGTGAAGTCATGTCCAAAATTAGCATGGGTGGTTATAATGCTATTGCTTTTGCTAGTTTTTTTTTTGCTAAGCTTTCGCTGGTTTTGCTTGGAAAGTTTCACCAGCAATTGTTCATTTGCTTACTCGACGATGCCATAAAGGGCTTTGACATTTTTTATGACCACGCTGCAGTATTTGAAGAGCTGGGAGATGGGACAACTTGGTTATTATGTAGCTGTGCTGAAAACATGTCGGTCCACACCTGTGGTGTGGAAATCAGTGGAGTGTATCTCATCAGTGCCATGTGTGCAGATTGGAACAGTGAATGGAGAGTCACTTGATATATTATGGTGACGCGTGATAGGTAGAGTGTGTTAGTAAAAATATGCGCAAGAGTGTGTAAGGAAGGGTGTTTGCTCCAACATGAGAACGCTGCACAGATAATGCAGGTGCATGCATGTGTGGTTCCGTGTATCTACCTACGTGTGAATGCATGTACGGTGATGTGAATAGACAACAGATGGGGTGTCAATCTCAGGTGTTTCACCCGTCACTTCGGTGCGGCTGGAGAGGGATGGCTCTGACCTTCAACACTGACTGCAAGCAAGGCAGCACAATTATACTGCACTTATGCATTCCTCCCACCAAGTCATTCACAGATAACATGTCACACAGCATTCCCAGATCAATGTCAACTGATCTGCAATTTTATGTTGAAACGGAAGACAGAACGGGGCGTGACACCCAACTTCAACCATGTTTAGTGTGATGGAGAGGAAGCAGGCGGTTTACAAGTGAAATGGGTGAATGAACAGCAAACGAAGGAGAACTATAGAATAAGGCCTGCAGGACTCATTTTTTGCAATGATGCATAGTCGTTCCACACAGCAGGTAGAGCATATGTGAAATTTATGAAATTAACTGTCATCAGTTCCGTTGGTTCCGGAAACATTTTTCTGTGAGCCGACAAACATGCTGTGTTCCAATTCAGGAGCCACTTCCTTTGAAGGTCGTATTTGAAGACTGGATGTGTCACAGCAGTACAAGGCCTTCCCCATTTCAAAGCCTCTTTTAAATGCATTCCATAAATGCATTTTTGTTTACCCAAGCTGAGAAGGGTCCACTCGATGAATCCTTCATGGCAAAACCCCATCTCAAGATCCATTAGGCACCCGTGATGTTTAGAGTTTTCATCCCCAAACAGCCCACCTTAGCTGCTGAGGAGTGAAGTTGAAGCACATCAATCTCTCATAATACTCTGACTCACTCTTCTACAACTTCAACAGCTTTATTAAAACAAATTTTACTACTACTACTACTACCACCACTATGCATTTTACAGCAGCACAACGCAGTGAATTTACTACAACTGTACCACGGCTTTTGCCATTACTGCGTCTACTAATCAGCTTTTATTGAGATGCTTTTGATAGTCGGTTTGCTCTCTTGCCTTTGGTTATTCGTTCAGATCCACCTGGGGTCTCGGGGAATTTCAATTTCTCCCGGTAATTGCATGGGTTCCCACAACCCAAAAATATCTGATATGGGTTAATTTTTGACTATAAATTGCCCGTAGGTTTAAATTTGAATGTGAATGCCTGTTATTCTCTCTCTCTGTTGGCCTTGCGATGAATTCTTGACATGTCATGGGTGTAATCCACCTTTCGTCAAATGTCGGCTGGCGTAGGGAGCAGCCCAACGTGGTCCTACACAGAATAAGTGGTCAAAGTAAATGGATGGATCGATTTGAAAGACACTGACAAGTTTTTGCTATTTTCTGTCTTTTGCATGTTTATTTAAGCTCTTATTAATTTTTAATACATTTATCTTTTTTAACACACATTTTTAATGTAATCTTCAAAGCACTTGTTCTGTGTCTGAACAGGGCTATACAAATAACCTTGCCTTGCTGTGCCTGATCATCATCTTCTCAACATCAGCTGTCAATATTACAATAATTATATCCCCAAAGAATCGGGCATATTACGGAGTCATCACAGCTATTGACAAGGCTGGTCCAATGTCATCAAAACCAATAGCGCCAATAGACCGAGCTACAAAACTGAAAGGAAAGTAAGGTGCATTGGATAGAAAATGGTAATGAGCGAAACACGTGAAGGTCAAGTTAAAGGTGGCTTAAACAGAGGGGTAGAATAAGGGTTGCAGGGTGAAGGGAAAGCCATCAAAAAGAAGGAGGGCATAAGATCACTTATGACAGAAAATGGAAAGTGAGTTCAGGATGGGTAAAGGACAGGTGGAGCGGTACACTGCATATCCATTCCTAGATGCTGATGAGTGCAGGACCTCTGATGGATGTTCCAAGCAGAAAGGTTTGCCAGACTTGTCTGAATGCAGTGTGAGATGCCACTGCCCATTCATCACCAGCATCCTGAAGTTAGACTGAAGTTAATTGATTGTGTTGTGGAGCTGTGGAGAGTCATGTACTATACTCGTCACGACCTCTTGCAGCAGCCTCAGATACATTTTTTCTTTGGTCTACTTAAGAATACCTTCTGCTTGAAATCTCAACATACGCGAGGCTTACTTGTGTTTTCCTCTACTCTAACTGTAAAAATAATAACTCAAATTGAAGGACTTCTTTAAATCTATTAGGATTTGGTGCTGTGTACGGTCAAAGGGTCTTTCTACGTGAAATGTTATATCTCAGTTCCTCCAGCATTGGTTTTATCTCAGCTCCTTTTCTCCAATTTGAATTCTGTATCACTATATGGCACATATAGAGAGCAAAGAGCAAAGAGCAAAGGACAAACTCATTTTCTCTCTGCTGCTTGGCTAAACTTCTCCGACTCCAGCGTTACACAGGACTATAATCATAGCTTACATGACATGAAATCCTTTTTTTATTTCATTTCCATGACTTTTTTGGCCCCTCACAGGGCAATGGCGGCAGATTAGACAAATTCTGTATTGACCCCCCCCTTTAAAAGATCAACTGAATTGCTCCATCAGGAGATTTATACAGAAGTGTAATTGTGCCTTAGATGCCATTAAATCTTTTTTTCATTTCCTTCACTATTTTGGCATTAACTGTTAAATCACAATGAGGCGAGATTAGACTCCCGATGAATCGCACCATGTTTTTCCTCTAGCTGCAAAAGCAGGAATTGAGCATAGACTTGTAATGGTACAGAATGGTTTCATGAGTGCACAGACATGGTAACTCCTCATAACTTGTGACTCATATCAGCATGTTACCAGACAGACAGGTCTCGTATTTTTGAGGGTTCTTCAACGCTGCCGGGACATTATGAAGTGATAGAAAGTGGGCACTTTAGGCAGGAGTGTATCTTCCATAAATTGAATGTGATTATTTTTTTCTTGTAAAGTGGTTGAGGAGAACTGCTAGTTAAGAGCAGTGGAGTGGCTCACTGTGCGTTTTGAGTGTCCACTTTTAGACAGTAGCTCATCAAACAATGGCAGACATGGTTACGAAGGTGGGAGGAAAAAACTGTCAATCATATTGAAGCCAATACACTTCTATTTGAGGAAGCTGTCTGTCACCTGAGAAACGCTGTGATGGCATGCTTGTCACTGTAGAGATGGAGCCGGAGAGTTGGAGAAAGAAGACGGAAAATAACTCCTGGTCCTGAAACATGACATTTTCCGAGGCCGTTGGGTTCCTTTTTGAAAGACTGCTGAAAGACTGTTTTTTCATTTCTTTTCTTTATTATTTCACTTCTTCAATTTTGTATGCATTCTTCCATCAGATTGTCATGAGTGTATTTTCTCAGCTTGTAAGGAACTGATCGTTAAAGGTCACAAGAACATTTTGACCTGGCCTCAAGAATCTGCTTGCTTCTTGATCCGTTCTATTCTGATAAAAATGATGACCTTGAGACATTTTATATCAAAATGATCAAAATATTTTTCCCGCCACTCTCTAACATCTTAGATTTGGAAGCAAAGGGCCATTCTCATATTTAATTGTTATTCCCTTTGAATTGTTATTCAAAGGGAATTCTCATGAATTTCCTTTTTGAATTCATGAGATGATGAATTCAAAAAGGGAAACAGCGGTAATCTGAGTAATCTGTAAAGTATAAGTAGATGCACCCCTCAAAGATGTTGACAACAGGATGTAAGCAAGTCTTAATTAGTATTAGAATTTGACCAAAAAAAATTGCAATGTGCAACCATAATTTAGCAAATTATTTCTCATTCTTTTTTTTTCAAGCGCTGAAAGTAAAACCGGTATGTGTTTTGTCTCAAGACAAATTGACAAGGACTTTGTTAAACTATTCTTTGGTTGGCTTTTGGTTGGTCTTTGTTGGCCATGGATTTGAACGCATTGAAGGGATATTACTGTTTTCTGTTTCGTATGTCAATTAACATAAATCGAAGCCCACCTGAAGCTCTTGGTCTTGATAGAGTCTTCAGGTCATTGTCAGGGCAACATGTGATGAAGCTTTTAGTCATAGACATGGTAATATTCCCTGAAATCATACATATCACTTTAGTTCTCAGCATGAAATAGACAAAATCATCAGCTTTTTCATTTCATCCATAATGTGCTGGTGTCATCAGCTTATTCCTTCAGCTCAAAAGCAGACAACAGATCATTATTTTCAATCCACTGTCTGCTCATATGTTTGAAGAAAGTACAAAAAAAATAAATCCAAGATTCAAAATGCACAAGGTTAAACTTCTAAGCTGGTCTGTTCTTTTCTAAAGTTTTATTTTTTCCTACCACAAACCGACTTCGTTCCTTCAGTGTTGACAATAAAATGATCCAATTCAACTTAAAAACAACAATGAATCCCAGCAATAAACATCCTCATCTGACTTCTAAACTTCTCTGGCTGAACTTTCCAGAAGTTGCTGTTGATGAACTTTTGACTTCTATGAATGAACACATTGTGTTCTAGAGAGTTTGGGTCCAGCTTGTCATGCAGCCAATCCCAAAACCAGAAACTCTGCTCCTAAACTGTGCTTTATTTGAGAAGTTTTGGATAAATATACCACAATATCCCATCCAACAATGAGGTTTTTTCCCCTTTTTTTCACGCTGTTTGTTATGTCTCATGTAAACTAAAACCCAAGACATTTAACTAAAACCCAAGACATTTAAAAATGTATTTCTTCACCAGTCAGCTACAACGTTTAGAGAATTTAGAATTATTAACTTATTGATTTCACTTTCTGAGTGGGACAATTTAATAAATATAAGCAGCTTTAAACCATATCAGCAGTGGACTTTTATCACTAGGATCTTTTAATCATTTGTAATGATTGCTGAGGGCGTGTTATATTTATCCCATTCAAATGCGCCAGCCTGTAATTTATAAAGTAAAAATTCTACCAAAAATTACCTACAATATTTAGCCAAGCACAAAGTACATGTTATCATTTTTTGTCCTGTCTAAATTTGGGGTGGAATTTTTTTTTTTGTTTCCTCAAAAAAATAAAAGTATCTTCTGCCCTTTTATTTTATGGCGGCTGCGGTGGATATGATGGAAAAACTGTTTTGACAGCAAGGTGCGGTCAAAGTCTCAATGATCAATGAGTCCTGCAATTCAAATCAGCCCTCACAGCTAGCTGCCTTCTGTATCGACACACAAACCGAGTGATCCACCGCTTAGCGTTGTCACAGAAGGGGTTTTTGGCAGGTGGGGGAGACATTAGAGGGTTTGTTACCCGGGGCGCATCACAGCGGCGCTTGGGATGGACCTACAGAGGGTAAAGGCCCAACTCACGCTGAGCCCCTTGCTGGGGGGTGAGATTTCCAGAGAGTGGGCTCCCTTCCAGTTTGGGGACAGGGTCAGCCCAGTCTAGTGGGTAGCTAGGCCACAGCCGTGTTGCAGGTGACCACAGCCTGCCTGTCTGTGGGACCTCCAGAACACCCACATGTTCAAGACACGCCCCTAGGCTCTGACAGCTGATATGGTTGCAACAGCAGGCATGATGCCCTCAAATACAGTTTCAGTCTGGATAAACACATCAAAGTGATTGTGTTTATTTTTCTGAAAAGTGAAATCTTTTCATCATGTACATTTATAATATTACCCATTGACTCTGTTATTGAAATAAAGAATAATTCCGACAACTCGCCCGAAATGTTTCCTGTCATAATTGGACTTAATGTGGGATCTTAACATTTAGTCAAATCAAGATTTGCTGAAATAGTATAGGTGTAGCAAAATCCTTTCAAGTCTTATCCTTTCCCAACCTCAGATCTTGGGTGAGGTGCTCAGACAACTGGAGGTGACTTGGAGTAGAGATCCTGCCTCTACGTGTGGAAAAGAAACATTTGGAGGATTCAATACAACACCCACACGCTGATTTCCCACCAAACCCCCTGTCCATCTCACTGTCCAATTTCTCAGTATGATATAGGCCTACATCTTTGTCTACGCCAAAGAGGATCATCTGTTTCCATCCATAGTTACTGCCTGCACTCTAAGATATGTATTAATAACAATGTGAAACATTATTAATTCATGAAAGCCCTTAACATTAATACGTTTGAACTGAACCTATTGGTTTACCAAAAATGAAAGACTGTTTTTTAATTAAAATTTTTGATAAAAAAAATATCTAGCCTTCCGTCAACTAGGGCATCTGGCTTTGGAGTATCTGTGGGTAGTAATATAAATAAAACACTTGATTTCCCCCATGACTTCATCCTGGGATTTTTTCAATACAATTTAATATTAGAAAATGTTTTTGGACCTCAAAACCTTATAATTTTTCTGATCCTTAAACCCACTTTCTTCTTTTCATCCGCCTCTTTTATGCTTCATCCACTTAGTCTCATTCTTTCCCACGATCTGTGTGCTCTGGCACCGTGGCATGATAACGTATAATACATAACTTGAAAGCTCACTAATAAGAGATTATGAATCATCTGAACAGACAGTGGCCTTTTTTTCTTTGTGCATGCATGTAGCACAAAAGAACCGAACACAAAAGAACCTAACACTGACCCCTGTAGGACTATGAAATAGTTCAGAGATCCTCCCTTTGTCAAGATTTTGTGACCCCTTCACTAATACTAACCTTTTATAGTTGTGATATAATGGAAGAAATAAAACATTTAATTATGGTTTGATGAACACAATATGTAGACGACCTCGATAGTGCACTCGTGTTCCTTCCTGCTGCTCCCTTTTGGATCTCCAACCACTTATAAATAGGTGCTCTGTGAAGGCAGTCAGAGGTAAAAGGAAAGCAACGGGGTTAACCAAGCATGATTTCTGTGAGAGCACAACAGGAAAAATGAATAGCAGAAGGTAAGAAGGAACTAATTGGCTTGCTGAGCAGTGAAACTAGCCTCATCCATTTTATTGGCTTTATTAAGACATGCCCTTCATTAGTTGAGTACAAAGGAGACAAAGCAATGATCACTTTTATCCCGGGGAGGTGGGGCCGGGGCTTCGAGTGTGTGTGCATGCATGTGTTACAAGGGACAGATGGAGTTCTCCTTGTTGTTTGTATGTATATGCCTTTGTCGCAATTTTAGTGTCAGAGGATGAGCAGAGAGCCGCCGACAGACTGGGATGAGATGGATGAGGTGGGCAATGTGTTTGCATGCTGGTCTCTGTATAGGTGTGGAGAGGCTTTGCCAGGTTCCCAGAGGAATATAGTGTGCGTGCAGATATTTAGTTGTGAATGCACACTCATTGTTTGCATTAAAGCATGGGCACAGATACGGAGTGATGGACACACAAATAATTTTACTTGTTATTCAGTATATTCAAAAACACATTCGGCAAAATGCATGGGAATCCATTCACACTCAGATATATCAATACACACAGACGCACACGCACACATACCACTATAACCAAAACGCACCCTATTCCAGAACTACACATTGAATTTAGTTTTTTAGCTGTGTCTGCTACAACCCTAATTCCAGAAAGTTTGGACCTCTGTTAAAATACCAATCAAATAATCTGAGGATTTGTTGATGCTTTTTGTCCTAAATGCAACGGATGCCTTCCAAGTACAAGATATTTAATGTTATACCGATAAATCTTATTATTCATTCAGAAATATGTGTTCAGTTTGAATTAGTTCTTTTTAAAAATCATCTCAAAAGATTGGGACAGGTCCCTGTTTGCCGTTGTTTGATATCACCTGTTCTGTTACCATAATCAATAATTGTTTGGAAGAGACACATTTTTCCACAGAAGTGGAATTCTGCCTCATTCTTGTCTTTTTGGTGGAAAAAAACAGTCCCACCCCTTAAAAAGAAATGCACGGCAGCATATTACAAACTGTTCCAAACCTCTCTATACCTTCCAGCATTAATGCTGTCTTGACAGGTGTGTAAGTTACCATGGGAACCAACACAACCCCATACCATGACATGCTGGTTTTGAACATTGTAGTGGCAACCATCTTGATGGTTCAGCTCCTCTTTAGCCCTGAGGACATGGCTTTCATGCATACCATGAACTTCTTGGTATGGTGAGTTTTCTTTGCCTTTTATGTGCAGAGTTGTCTCAGGAATCTCTGAAACTTTTGATCATACTTTGGACTGTTGATGCTGAAATCCTCAAATTCCTTTCAATTACCTGCAAAGACTTGATGTTCTTAAACAGTTGGACCATATGCCGAAGCAGATTTTACAAAAACCTGCCTCGGCATAGAGTAGTGCACATTAAAAAATCTCACCAGACATTCAACCACTCCCATTCTTTTATGAATTATGAATGACCGAACCCTTCGAGGATGTGTCTTTCCCCACCTGTGAAATAAAACATGTGGTTTTGAGTATTCTGCAAAATTCTGTCTTTTTTCGCCCCTTTCTAAAATTTCTGAAACATGTCGCCGCATAAAATCCGAAAATCAGAACAAGCAAATATTTACACATATTAATGTGGTCGATGATTTATAAATTGAACGATATCGTCTTAGATCTTCCCAATTGAAGTGAGTTTTGGAAAGGTTAAGGAAGTGATCGAATGTTGTTTTTTTCTTAAGGCTTGATGTCGCTAACCGACGTAACTTCTTTGGAATCGTGGTTGCACAATAAATCTCAATCCTAGTTAATGTTGAAATAAGGTATTGCATATATTCACCATCAAGGATGAAGTTTCTATAATTGTTACAGACAAAAATTAAAGACAAAGAGAGTAGAATTGCCAATAAGGCAAAAAAAAAAGAGGATATATATACATACCTACATGAAATACATACACATACACACAAATATATATGTGTATGTGTGTGCATGTATTTCATCTGAAAAGAACCAATATTGAAGCATTTTGAAACTTTTATCCTGTAAGCTGTGAGGTAGCAAAGGCACAGACTCACTTAAAAGCCCATTCTGGTACATTAACAGCCTTTTAACAAGGCCATGAAATGGAATTGCAAGAGATGCTGGATAATGGCCTTCCTTTCAAACTACCTTAGCCAGCTGTGCTGTGGGCATATTGACCCTAACTAATGATATTCACAAAGTGGCATAAAGTATTTCCCTTTAATTGAATATAATGTGGCACATTTTCCTATTGTGTTTTTAAAGGCCTTATATTCAACTTTCTTTGACGAACATTTTTATTGATCTGTTTCTGTTTTAAATGTGGGTACTAGAGTGGTTTTCATTAGTCCCGTATTGAAACAGGTAATATCCTTGACATCTGAATCTCTTCAGATGCACACTTTATGAGTATTTTAAGAAAACATTGTATTGAACTTACTAACAAATAAGTTCAGGTTGGAGTACATGAGTCACAGCTGGTGTTAAAATTGTTAGTTCAACAAAAGAACTGAGGTAACTAGGTTGTTTTTGTTGTAGGGCCTTATAAATAAACAGCATGTTATGCTACTCGCATCTGAAGACCATACATCCCACCATTTTATTCAGAAAGCTGTAATGAGGAAGGAAAACATCAGCCGTGATGAAGTGCAATAAGTTGTGACATAGAGATTCTACAGGCATCAATGTCGAGAGAGAAAAATGCATAAATACAGTGTCACCTTAGCAATGTGCAGTCACAATTATAGATTGCTCTAGAGCTTTTCCACCTGCAAGAAAAATAGGATTTGTCTGCGAACAAAAATCCAATTTGTACCTTCATATTTTTTGACAGTTGATCTGCATGAGTCTTAACGCGTTCTGGTATTCATCCAGCCAGTTTTTATAACACTCAACAGTCCACTGAATGGTTTGAATATGATTAGTAAGTTTAATAATCCAGTCCCTCTGCAGGATTTTTGTTACAGAACCAATGCTACGCGTAAAAGGAGAGCCCAATAATTCTAGTTGATACCGCATCTCGATCCCCCAGGATCAGCTGGAGAGCTTAGCTGGGGAGAGGGATGTAAGGACAAGCCATATTGGTCTGCTGCTATCGTGACCTGAACCCAGATAAGCAGGATAAAATGGGAATGGATTGGCTGATTAGTCTTTGTTGATTTAGAATATACCTGACATTTATTTAGGGAACATTTATATTTTACCCAGTAGGGGGATTTTTTTAATGAAAAATGCTGTTTTTCTTGCAGAAACTCCCAACCATTGGCCTGATTCAGTCCAAATTTGTTGAGCATGAATCGGCTAGTAGCGGTATATCTTGCATATATCAAACTTTCCTCCAATTGTGTATATTTTACTCACTAGGGGGAGCTTTTCGGGGGTATGCGCTTGTTGGCGATATGAAAATGTGTCATGAGCAGACTGAAGATTTGCAATGGCCATACTGTGACAGTAGTTGATAAATATGAAATAAAAAAAATGTATATATATATTTAATATATAAATGTCATCTGCAAAAACGTTGTTACTATTTTAGAATGGCAGATTGATGAGAGTAAATGAAAGGGGACCAAGAATGGATCCTTGCGGTGCACCTCTAGTTTTATTAAGGGTTTTTGAGTTTGAGTAATTGGAGATGACTGTCTGGTGTTAAATGCGAGATATAGTCGTGTAGCACCACTGAAGCGACGGCTCATTTAATCCAATAGAGCCGATCTAGCACAATTAGATTATTGAGTGCATCAACTCTTTCAGACAAGTCTCAATTCTCTGAATCACTCCAGCGCACCCTTTGCAACAAGGCCGAAGCCATCCTTCCCACTGTTGTTCCAGTGCTGTTGCAACACTGCTGCACCCCACTACAGGCACTGATTAAGTCACCCGCCTATGGGAAATGCTATTTGGCACCTCTCCAAAAATCCGTGATAATTGCATAGTGGTTCTATTTTCACAGAGCAATGTGTTCAGATAGAAATAAATTAATTCCAGGTGATTTAGCTGACTAAAATATAATGATTGTTGCCATAGATGAGCGATAAAAGTGTTATTTCATGGCTGACATGGCATCATTACATGAGTTACACTATCTGTGGTTTATTCTCATATTCAGCTTTGTTGTTGCCTCCATAAATAATGGATCACATACGGGCAATTTTGGAGTTCAACTGATCATACTGCAAACACCTCATTTGACACATCTGTGCAATGTATGTATGGGTGTGCGTGTGTGTGTGTGTGTTGTCTAATTAAAAGAGTGTAAGAAAAGCGGGCTCTTCTTTTCTCTAACCCCATTCTGTGATTCCCCCGTTGTAACCTGCGCATACATTATTGAGAATTCAAGAACATTGTTCTCCTTCTTTAATTTTTCAGCAGTTCAGGGGCGGACTGCAGACACACCCCATCCCTGGTTGGCAAGGTTGCTGATGCGTACCGTCTCTCACAGTTGTGTGTATTTGTGCATCAACTTTGTGTGTTTGCTCATTTATTATCCCTGACCGTGCTAATTTACTGGAATCTGAGCAAGAATCTTAAAGTCCGGCATAAAATGATGCACTAAGCATGCATAATTATTTCCTTCACCTGATGAAAAAGAATCTCCTTTGACATAAAATTGGGTACTGTTTGTTGACATGACCTTAGGTTTGGTGGCAAGGTTTGGTGTGCAAAGACCTCATTTGAAAGATATCTGAAGGATTTTATGGCTATATGATTCTGACGCATGAGAGGCTTCTCAGCTTGAGTGTGTCCAATAATACAGGGATTGAGTTCCATCACGCAGATGTACTTGATGTTTAACATGCACACATAATAATTTACATGTGCCAGGGGAAAAAAAGCAATTACCCAAGAGTGAAAGGATTGGAGAAGCATGGCATGGCATTACATCATATTTCATTCTTATGATAGACATCCTTTCCCACTGTTGTACGTTAAAACTTTTTTTGTCTTTTTTTAGTGCTGCTCTGTTTAAAACATTAGCAGCTTTGGGAGTCATTATCGCAGGTGGGAAATTGATTGCCATGGGCTAAGTGATAAAGGTAAGCATGCAAGCCTCAGAGCTTAGCTTGTCTTGGCTAAAGGTTAGCTTCTAGATTTACGACTGCCAGCCGCTCTACGCCCAGGCTGTTTAAAGAGGTAGACGCTTTTATTGTTTGGACTCCTCCGATTGATTGTGGCCAGAAATCGCAGTCTTAGCACCAGACTGGAGGAGATGACAAAGATATGGGTCAGTCAGTTTTGAAATGCAGCAGAAGAAATAGTCCGATATCGAAAAACTTTTTTACTTGCAAAGTGCTATGAGTAAGTATTATAATTGAAATTCACACAAGGAAAATTACTGTATTATAACAGATAATTGAAATTATTCTTTCATTAATGAAAACATTAATGACTATTCTTTTTCTTTTTTTTTGCGACTCACATGCATTAAATTTGGACTAAAGCGGAATAACAGTTTCGAGGTTCTGTTCCAAAAATCGGTGTTTTTCCCTTGTGAGTAAAATATGAAACAAAATTCCTCTTCTGAATTAATCTAATTTGGAAAAAGAGATGCTTGTTTTTGGAATGGAAATTTTGATTATTTTGGTCTTGATTTGAGACATTGATAATCCTATCTTGTAGTAATGTAGATGGTATTGTTATTAGTTTGAGCAGGTTTACCTACCTACTTGTTCAGATCCTTCATTCTATTTTTTTTCTCCAGGATTGGTCGAACTCACAAGGCGAGCTTCATAGATATAAGATGATGCATCTGAAATGCATCTAGGGCGTTTCCCTGGTAACTCAAATACAGAAAACTGTACTCTGTATTTTTCTGAATTAACGCAATAATTATCTTGTTCATTGATAAAACAGGAATTTTTTCTCAAGTGAACGCATCATACTTCTGTTCAAAATATAAACATGTGACCCAGGTCAACTCATCGTCTCTAGTCCACTTAGAGCCCATCTCTTACACAGTCCAAAAGTTGGAACTAAAGCACTCTCTACCAGCGAGAGTGGTGTTTACTGACCGACAGCATGCCCCATGGGAAATACAGTTCTGCACATGAGGAGGAGGCATTACTGAGCCGTGAATGGAACAAAAGAGGCTGACAGAAATACGCTGGAGGCCTGCCAAAAGCCGCGTGCAAGTGGAAGATCTGTGTGTTTATGTACATCCATGTGCTGTATATGTACGCTCATATAGAAATGTTTGACAGAATAGCAAATGGTTAATCTTGTCTGTAAAATCTGTGTGGCATAGAGCCCTGTGTGTGCAACAAACTAGTAAGAATTACCAGTTGGCCGAGGTTTTGGTGTTCCTTAGGGATGAGATAGTGTCTCTCTCTCTCTCACCCACACACACAAACACACACACATACTGCACAGCGATTTGACATTCAGGAACTGTCAAAAAGTTTGGACATTTATTCCAAACTTTTGACACCTTTTGGAGGTCTTCCATTTTTTGTCCTGCCCATACACACACACACACACACACGCACACACACACACGCACACATTGAGCAAGAGGGCTAGACCAGTGTGCTAAATAAAGAACGACAGTGGAACAGATTTTCACATCCAGCAGGGCCATTAGCAGCTCAGTTAGACCACCAGCAAACTTCCATTCTCATCAGCATCATAGACACAATTTAGACACCTGCCAACAAAAGATTACACACAAATGCATACACACCTCATACATTAACATACACATTTTCAGACATACGTTTGTGAGCGATATATATAGAATTAGCTTTGACTGTATTCGCCAGGAAGTTTTTGATAGTCAAGCCTAAATGGTATGAACACGCACCTGTGTGTGTGTGTGTGTGTGTGTTTGTGTGTGTGTGTGTGTGTGTGTGTTTGAGTGTGTGTGTTTGTGTGTGTGTGTGTGTGTTTGTTGGTGTGTGTGGGTGTGTGGGTTTGTGTGTGTGTGTGTGAGAGTGGGTTTAGGTGTGTGTGTGTGTTTGTGTGTTTGTGTGTGTGTGTGTGTGTGGCCTCCAGGCTACAGATGAAATATGCACGCTCTGTCTGGGAACATTAGGTCCCTGAGGATTTTTGCAGGGAAGGGAGGTTGCTGCTCATGGCTGCCACTGCAGCACCACGGCCTTTTGGGAACTGGAGGGTAGCCCACGTGTGTGCCGACTGCCTGACTTATCTGTGAAAACACAGCCATGTGGTTTTCATTATGATCACCGAAGTCGTCATCCGAAGAGCTGGCGAGCTCTCAGGCACATCGAGAAGAAGTCCTGTGCATTTAAATGTCTTTTTATGGAAATTACTAGAGGATATAAACCTGATGAGGAACACAGGAGAAGATTAGTCCAAAGGGTTAGTTTTTATCCCAACGGCAATCCTGAGCGATGGGGCTTTAACCCTGAAATATGACTCCTTGTCTGTGAAAATATATACCTAGAGGTAGGAATCACATGGGTGTCATTAGTTTGAAAGTTAAGAAAAACAATATTTGACTGATGGCGGTATTCAAGAGGATTAAGCTGTGAAACTTGATCATTTCTTGCATGGTACTTCACCCTGCCAAACAGCCAAACAGCTTCATGGAAAACCATCAAGTAGCTCACGCGTAAATGACAAAAATACAATCCAAACCTATGTTGCAGAATTTAGAAGGGTAGAAAAGTTTTACAAAAACGAATATTTGCTTACTACATAATGACAACCCCTCCACTAAGTTTCATCAAAACCTGTCATGTGTTTTATGGATGATAAATGAAAATGATCCTTGCAAAAGCTCTATCTAACATTTGGTACTTCAAGATTATTGCCATACTCATAATCCAGATTGTTTTGATCAATATTGAGCTCACAGTTATTGATTTTACTTCATTATTATTGATTAATTTATTGAAAAGTCAGGCTCGTGTACAGCTGTTCTCTTTGAACCGGGTGGCGGGGTCCAACTCACCTTTCTAAGGAAACATTAGAAAGGAATCACTTTCAATCAGTCATCATGAATAAAGTGGGTTTAGGTTATCAAATAAAGTGAAACTTTCGTCGTAACAACGCTCTACAACCAGAACTTAATTTCAGGTATTCATAATACAGGGGGAGTAGAAATATCCCTGACTTTAGCTCTTGTTCATTTAGAAATGAATTCTCCAAGTTCGTCTCATTTATGAATTCTCCCCCCAGGGAAGGCATTTGTACCTGGCACTGTTCTCTTTAATGAGGGAGCTGATTTAATTGACTGTGTGCTGCCGACCTGATTGTGAGATTCCGCCTGAAACAATGAGCTGCGCACACACACACACACACACACACACACACACACACACACACACACACACACACTTAGATGCCCTAGCGTTGAGTCGACCTGGACCGCGACCACTGTGAAAATCCTCTGGCATGAAATCTGTATGCAAATAAGGAACTTCTATCACACAGGCATTGCTTTGTTTTTCACAGGAATTGTACAATTTCAGAGTGGAAGTAACTTTGACTTTGGATTTTTTCTTATCTATTTTTGCCTAAACGAAGATGGTGACGCCCTCAGTCATAACATTAGAACCACTGACGTGAATAACACTGATATTCTTTTTACAGTGGCACACATCACCCGGTGGGATATATTAGATAAGAAGAGAACATTTTGTTTACAGAGTTAATGGGTTGGAAACTATCGGAAATGGGCAAAAGAACAGATGTGAGCGATTTTGTCAATGGCCTTAATGTGATGGCTGGACAACTGGGCTATAGCCTCTCTAAATTAAATGTATTATTATTATTATTATTAATTCTGATTGCAAGTTGTCAGAATTGCTGCAACAGCTGATCCCTGTCCGCTGTCGACAGCTCCTACAATGGGAATGCCTGCATCGACCCTGGACCACAGAGCAATGAAAGAAGGTTGCCTGGTCTGATGAATCACCCGACCCAATGGAGCATCTGTGATATGAGCTGGACAAAAAAGTCTGATCCATCGAGGTTCTACCTCCTTACTTACAGGACATACCTCAGTAACCCTAAACTTTTTGGATGAGCATATATTGAGTTACTATTTCTTTTCTGAAAAATGTGTGCCACTGGACAGAACCTGTTTATAATACCTTAAGACCCAGACTTTAGCATGCAAATGCTAAAGATTAATGGGCAAAGGATTGAACCCTGGAGGACACAAAAAGTCTAACAAGGGTAAAAGGTTTTTAAAAACATTCTTTACCAAAATGTTGAGCTAATCTTATTAATGATGATTTTGGAATAGAATAGAACAAACTTTAATATTTCCCACAAGGAAATTCAAAATACAGTTCTTCAATGCTCATTTCATGGGCATATTTTACAATCGAAATTAATATTTGTTCATTTGGGGAACATATCAACAATGTAGCAGAGTTCTACTACAGAACATTACAGTAGAGTATATAAAGTACCTGTATGACGAAATGAAGCTAGTAATGCAAATGGGTGAAGTAGCAGATCAATGTCTGCGTGGGTTAATTGTGCCTCGACCTGTTGAAAACGCCTTGGCAGCAGTTGGGTTTGGGTGTGTTGGTAGGGATTAACTATAATCCTCTACACTAGTGTTTATGTGATTTCCATCAAGATGTCAATCGATGTGTCTACTTCGCTTTGAATCAGAATCAGCTTTATTGGCCAAGTATGTGTTGACAAACAAGGAATTTGACTTTGTTTTTTCTGTTTTCACAAGGTGCTTACACAATAAGCAAGATAGGTGAAACAACCATTTACACCTTGGTCTATATAAATGTCAAACATTTGGGGATTTCAGTGAGGATAGTGCAAAGAAATGCTAAACTTGCAATAGAAATTTGCCCAGTAGTAGACCAGTATTTACAAACTGTAGAAAATAAACCAGGCCTTTGCTGCCGGTGACGAGATTGTATATCCGCCCAAAAGTCCCCAAACCCCTGCCTTGCACAAACAATTCCCTAGATTGAACTCCTCAAATTAATTTTCAGGGTTTTTTTGTAAAAAACTCCCCCTTGTGAGTAAAATATGAACTATTAGAGTAAAACACAACGTATACGAGATAGATCTCCTCGAGTCGACTCATTTGCACCAGTTTTGGACTAAATCGAACCAACGGTTGAGATGTTATGGTCTGATAATTTTGATAATAAAGCTCACCCTACTGTCAGAAATATTCAACCAAACTTTCCCCAATTCACTCCAGTTCATCATCGCACTAAAGTCTATGTGGGTCTAAAATTTGAAAATGATCCATGATGTAGTTTATGGTTTATCACGCTTACACGAAGGATCTGCAGCGGACGCGACGATGACAATGCCATTATATACCCTCCTTTTTGGGGATACAATGACCATAATGACCATGAAAGTGTTTGCCAAACTTTATTCACCAGATATATGCAATTTTTATCTAAATTCAATAGGAGCTAAGGAATAGTCTATCAGCATCTCCTCAGAAACGGATATAAAGAATTATATGAAGTTTCACAAGTGCTTTTATGGACCCGATACTTTTACACCGGATATAGATTAATTGTTTCTTCAGTTGGCCTTTATTTCTATTTTCATGCATATTTGACTTCAGTTGATTTTCATATACTTTGGCTGAAATGAAAATGGTGTGGTCCATCTATTTACATTTCCTCAGAAACCGTAGGACATGCTTCAATGATATTTTATACATGCTTTACACGAGCCATAAAGATTTGCGTTTCATTTCTTTGTTTTATTATATCTTCTGATTATTAGCATATGTCCCCAGAATGTTTGTCTCCAGCTGTGTGTGCTGATGCCTCGCTGATATATCACTGTTGATCTCTCATGGACTCCCTAATGAGAGGGAGTACTGGAGATACTCATCACTGATCAATGTTTTCTTTGGCCCCGCGCCTTCCTCTAGGTAAATGACTATCTGTGTTTGAGTGATGCTGTATTTTTGCTTTCATAGCCCGTCTCCCTCTCACTGCATAGCTGTCTGTCTCCATCCCTGTCTCCTCTTGCTCCCCCCTCCCCTCGTTCTTTTTAATCTCCCCATCTTAGATAAAAACAAAGCGCACACCGCCAGGGAACAATTAGTCTCGCTCATCTCCAATCACTATTGCACATCTCAATCTCCCTCATTTTTGCTGCCTAACTTGGGCATAGAATTAACCCCCGCTGCTTCGGGAAAGGCACTTCAACTCCGAATGCCCCTTAAAGTCTACTCTACATTTTATCTTTATTTTGCATCCGTTCAGTCCTGTGTGCGCTGTGGCTCTAATACATAATTTGTCCTCATTATTTTGTGATATCATTTAACCCAAGTTTTCTTTTTTCCTCATGGTTCATTGTGATTTCTCTCTTTGCTCTGACTGAGGCTTGACTTCGCAGTGTGACTTTTTGATTAGCCCTGTCTGTGTTTTTGGCTCTGCTTTTTATTTCTCTGCTGCGTGGAGGCTTTTCTTGTGTTTGACTAGCTTAAGGGATCAGGTTTTAACAGAACAGAGCACAGTAAGAATGGCAGGGGGCATAATTTCGAGCTGGAAAATGCTAGCTGTTGATGTGAGTCGAATCTGACGGATCAATACCATGTAGTACTTTATTAAGTCTCCTCTGTCTTATTCTATTTGTTATGAATATTTATTCATGACGGCCAGAGTACGAGCGGTTACCACACTCAGGAGCTCAATATTCCGAAGTTCAGTGAAGTACTCTATAACAATGCAACAAGAAGATGCTGGGATGAATGAATATTAATTATTCACTTTCTCTCTGCTGCTTCATTTCCTGCCTTTGTGTTTACAACACTTCATAATATTGGATTTATGCTAAAAAAATGTATGTCACGTAGCCCTTCACTGAAAGAATTTCGACTGCATGAGAAAAATCATCATCACACCGAGCCAGTCAGAGGCAGGGTCGGGTGGATTGTGTTGTTGCCATATTAGGATTTATTTTAAAACATAAATCATTTAAATAGAAATGGATTTACTACTTTCTTTCATATTTTCTACCAGACTCACCAATACATTGGATGAGTACAAGGTGCATTGCTTTAAGTGATAATATGTGAGAGAATAATATGTTAGAAAGAATTTAACTCAAGACAGGATGTTCTTAACCATAATACTGTGTTTTTACAATAGACGAGAGGAGACACTGACTCACTTAGCCTTCTTTCTTTAAGCTCTGAGAGCGAAACCTCTGCCTAAAGTTTTATATATTTATTTTGTTTGCCTGAGCGAGGAAGTAACGGAAGAAAAAACAGCCCAAGGATTTTAAACTACACAGCGAAGAGCCTTTCAAGTAATCAAAGATCTGCCTCTGATTTCCTTGGCATGATGATGACATTTCCCATGTAGTTCCTCTCTGAAAGTAGTACTTCTACTAGATGAGAAATATAACTGACATGCCACACAGATAAGAGGCATGGTACAAAAAAAGAAATGTACAGGACAATCATCATTATCAAATAACACCAATTACACTTACAAGAATATACAATCTATCAATATAAAAATGAAAAATGCAATATTTTGATTTAAAAAGTATAGAAATCCATGATAGTGTACGAAAAGAAGCACAACTCCTTTTTAAAAACTATAATACATGACCACCCACTGTCTAAGAATGCCATGGGCAACTGTGAAAAAGGCAGCGCTCAGGAACAGCATCATAAGAACTGAACACATGCCAGCGTCAGCAGTCATATTAAGGTCATCTCTAAAAAGAACTGTCCCAGTACTGAGGTACTGACTGAAATCCAAGCTGCAATATTTCAAAGATAATATTGTTAACATCATCAGCAGGCTGCTTTTTTATTAATATTGACCAATCATTTTCCGATGAGGGTACAATCAGCTTTCAGGAAATATGGCCCCATCGGTGGATAAGGGTTATTTAGAATATAAATAAATGCTGCACACTGGAATTCATTATATTCAGATAATATCCACGGGGGAATTATTTCATGAGTTCTTGAATTATATTGGTGCTGGTGCTAGTCAATTGCACATTTAATATTGAAGTATTGCTCTAAACTTATATTTATTTTCACATGTTTTTAAGTTGGCAAATTGTCCTGGATTCAAATCACTTTGTGGATATTTGTTTTTGGATTCTATGTAGGGGTGCTCTTGATCCTTTCTGCAGTCTTTCTACACATGCACACATAGAAGAAGAGAGAGAGAGAGACAGCGGAAACAATGGGAAGAAGCAGGGAAGACTACTATTTGGGAGTGATAGGCCATCTTAACCAATCCGAACCATATTCTGCACAGGATAAGTGGTTACAGAAAATGCAGGGAAAAAGATTGATGTTTTAAAGTGTACTGATAAATGTGTCACATTATTTTTCACTCACAAAACCTGTGCTGTTATTTTGGAAAAGTAAATGTTGTTGGATTTTGCAAAAATTTAAAGCAAATTAATTTCTCTTGTTTTATGAAATGTCATGCTTCAATTAAGTTGCCTTGCCAGTGAACTGCTGTTCTGCTCGGAGTTGTTGCTGGTACCATTTATATCACCGGCAGTTTGCTTAATATCACAACAGTAACAAGACTATTATGATCTAAATAAGAAATAGTTGATGTTTCACTATGCATTGTACCTTCGTGTTAATTTACTAGATCTCATGTTTATGTAAATCACACCTAAAGAGAAATCTCCTCATGGAGTGTATACGTCCAAACGTCTTCGAAGGACATCTGAATCTGAATGTGAAAAGCTTGTAAATCATCCCCAGTCTCTCACTCTATTTAACTTTCATTCATTATTTTCCTTCTTTTATCAGCCCACCTCAAGTGGATTTGTCGAGCCGAAATTGCAGAACAAAATATCAGCGCCATAGATCATTTTGACAGTTTAATTTCAATGCATGATTATCAGTCAATTTGATAATTATATCATCCAACCGCCCAATTAATGTGTTCTATATTTACAATGGGCATCGAGTAAGCTTTCCATTTTTGCATCATTTATCAGGGGTGGGGTGTTAGAGACACAGTGGGACCTTGACAGGAATTGTGTGTGAGGCTTTTGATCGAGATGGAAAAATCTGTGTGTCTCTGTTGCCACCCTGTGCAGCCTGTCATCCCCGATCTGTCCCTTCATGCTGAACAGAGCATGTTCAGGAAAGGCAGACAGAAAGAAGGACAAAGTAGAGTTGAAACGAATAAATGGTGAAAGGATTTCATGCCTCCTCTGTGGCCTCAGTCCTTTCCTGTCTGCTCCGTCTTGATTGGAGGAAATGTTTGGCTGGCTGTGCCGTCTAGGTGCCGATTCAAACACACAGAACAAAGGATGCAAGAACGATATGGGGTCCTTTACATAGCCATCAATAATAACAATAATCTATTCATATAACACTTTTCTGAACATAGTTCAATGTTCTACATGAGAATAAAACAGTCAATACAATTACAGTATCAAAAAGACAACGATAAAACAGCACATCCAATTACTATTCAGATAATGCAGCACAAAAAGGCCTTTGTGTAAAAATACGTATTGAGCAACAATTATATCCCCGAAATGTCTGGGATATTGTGGAATCTTCATTGCCATTGCTGCTGCCACAGATCCTTTTTGTCGATGCGATAACTGAAATAATGTCCCGTCGATCAGTTTCAGATTTTATAATTACATAGATCTTATTGTCAGGAAGAACTGGATTGATTTTTGGAAAGGTTGATTGTATATTTTCGACACTAGGGGGAGCGTTATTCCTAAAGGGCCATAATTTCTCAATGTATGGTCTGATTTAGTCCAAGTCCACTGCATATGAATCATCTCAGGGGGATCTGTCTTGAAGTTACTCCAGTAGTTCATCTTTTTCTCACTAAACGGAGCTGTTTGTCCGACAAAGCTATGTCATGGATCATTTTCAAATTGTATACGCACATAAACTTATTGGGGACTATTTGGGTATAAACCCCGGCTGTTGGGAATGACAGCATAGGCCTAGCATAAAAACAGGTAGTGTGTTGAAAAGCATAATCTGTTCCAGCAGGGGATTCCTTAGGTTAGGGGAGATGTTTTTCATGTTTTATCCTACGTTTTCCCTCGTCATGTCGTTTAGTTAAAGCTGCTCTGCCAGATGGTACTGCTTGGTTCTGCCAGTCTCCTCCATACCTTTAGCTACCCTAAAGATGTACAAATATGGACAAAATGAAAGCAGAGCATAGTATCTGTCAGTATATGTATGTGTTTTCAACGTTGAGCTTTTAGACAGACATCTCTGAGCCAGAAAACATCACACAGCACAAGCAACGCTAGATTAGGTAGCTCTAACGGGATTATTGCGGGAGGGTTTTCCATCTGTAGTGTGAAAGTGTGGTGTTTACACGATTATTATTGTAAAATTCAGCCGGGTTTACTTTGTCTTAGGACAGATCCCAGCGTCTGACCATCTGCAATCGGTTACAGTAAAGAGATGTGCCGCACCTTCTCCTCTGCCAATGCCGGCCTGCTCAAATATTGTTCAGTAGTTTGACAGTTCGATGTAACACATCTGAAGATGAAAGATATGTTTCGACAAATTAAATGTGCTTCTCTCACCCCAAAAGCTCACAAATCTTTCCCGTTATTGTTTTGTCTGTGTTTTTATGTTCACATTTATGCCTCTGGGTTCACGGCTATTTTTGGGACATGAGAGTGGGTGTTGTTTGTTTTTTTTGCGTTTTGAGGTATTTTCTGTTCATTTGGTTGCAAGCGATATGTTTCAACAAACAACGAATAAGAAAAAAATAATAACGTTCAACTCTGCTCTATGGTGGTTACAGATGACGTGCCTCCCTACTTCAAAACAGAGCCGGTGCGTAGCCAGCTCCATCTTGAGCGCAATAGGCTGGTGCTGACGTGTATGGCCGAGGGAAGTTGGCCTTTGGAGTTCAAATGGATCCACAACAGCACAGAGCTGACCCGCTTCTCTCTGGAGTACAGGTGAGAGCACACTATGGTTGAGAGGAGCAGAGAGAACATTTTATAGAGATGTATCCTGCATTTCAAAGGCAAAGTGCAGTATCTGCAAAATCTTTTATTTTGTTAGTCCAAGCAAAAGTGCTGCATCCTGTCTTGAATCTGTTGGTATGGTTCTGCTGTAATATTTTCCAATGACAAGTATTGACACTTTTGATGCTTATACCACTGGTGAAAGAAAAAAACAATTGTTTAATGACTGTGTACATTAAACATATTTTATACGTCATGCTTCATGACGTATCATTGGATTGGATGCTTCAATCCAGGCCATGAAAAATTAAAATACGACCTAATGTCTATGCACTTACAAATAAAAAATCTGTTTTTAAGAGAATATATATTTTTTCATTTTTTGTCATTTGTTATTGTTTGGGTTTGTCATTATCAACATACCCACACCATAACAGCATATCTCCCTCTCTCTATCTCTCCTCTCTCTCTCTCTCTCTCTCTCTCTCTCTCTCTCTCTCTCTCTCTCTCTCTCTCTCTCTACCTCTCTCTCTCTCACTCTCTCTCTCTACCTCTCTCTCTCTCTCTCTCTACCTCTGCCTTCATGCTCACTTAAGTGAGTATGATGTTAAAAATTGCGGGTGTATACCGGCGCTCAGAGAAGAGAGACGTCACAGAACGCATGACCACATAACTAACATTGTGTGAACTTAATAGACGTTGTCTTCATCTATCAAGTTTAAGCTACTGTGGACTAAACGTCTTATGTGACGTTTGAGGTCTCAGAGTGTTCGTTGCGTGCATTTTTTCTACTATTAATTCATTGAAGTTAATGAGCTAGGTTGACAACCCTACTTTTTATATTTATTAATTTGTTTATTTAATTCTCTAATTACATTAAGGTGATTTGTTGCCTTTAAGCTACCTCTTAATTACACTGAAATAACACCGCACTGAAACTTATACTGTTGCAGTTCTTATATATTTCATTTAACTAACTTTAATCTCTAAATTATTTTATGTTTCCTGTTTTTTATATTTATTTATTTTATTTAATGCATAAATATATGCATTTTCTTCATCTGAAATTTAGACTCAATTAAGTGTATGCATATACTGTAAAATGAAATTAACACTAACTCTTAGGCTCTTTTTTTTCCTTTACCATTTCTGTAGTTACTGCTCTCTGTCCCTGAAGGACCGAATAGAGTTCTGTGGGTTGCGGTGGTCTCATCATGCAATATCCTGCTAAATAGAGCTCTCAATACTCCTACTTACCGCTTTCTGTTCTTGTTTTCTCTCCTTTCCCCTCGTGGCTCTGTGACCTCCATCACTCTCCCTAGAGAGGCAGCGCACAAGCGCAAGGAGTGAATGAGGGTTAGATGGGAGATAACCGTCTTTAATGGTAACTGGGAGATCTGTATGTGGCCGGTATTGCTCTTATCGCAAACAGGAATGTCTCAGCTATGGGTTTGTGTGTGTGTGTGCAGAGAGGAGTGTCAATGACGCTCAAGTGGAGGGGAAGAAGCCTCGTTGACACACACTTTGCTGATCTTGGTTGAACTGATGTGGCTGTAAGTGAGGAAGAGTGTGTACATGAAACAACATGGGGGTGAATGTATAAGCAACATGAGCCTCTTTTCCTGACTGTCTGTGGAAAGATAAGACCGGCGTGGGAACATTGGGGTTGGAAGGTCAGAAGTGACACACAAATGTTCTAAAACAATTGATCAGAATAGCATTCTCTGCTGCTGCCTCAGGACCTCTGTAACTGGGTTATTGGCTGAGTGATTGAGTGATAGAATGGGCGGTAAGACAAGCGGTCAGGCACAAAGCTGTGCATGAGTCTGTTTGTGAGTGTGTGTGCTGTGTGAAAGCATGACATTAGTTTAGTCGACTGGTGCTTTCTCTCCCCCATGGTGCTCGGGAATAACGTAACATGTTCCCATCAAACGGAGGCATGCAGAAAATTACATATTGAATTCAGTGCAGCAGACAAAGGGTTGCTTTTGTTCTGCACAACAACAGTCCATAATTGTGCAGTTATCTGTGGCGTAATTGAAAAACATATTGATCTTTTTCTATTGCTTTTGTTTTGTTTATTGTATCAATGCCATTCATGGCGATGGGTTTGAAACAACCTGGCTGTTGGAAAGTATTGAAGTCTCAGATGAGGGCCTTACTTTAATTCAAGCTTGCAAGAAAATATTTTTTTTTATTTTGAAAGTGATGAGCAGGATTAGTTATCTCATCTGGACTGTGAACATATTGGGGTCCCCTTGGATGAGCTGGAGAGTGTTGCTGTGAAAAGGGACTTTGAGAAAACCCTGCTTTGCCTGCTGTTACCATTACCCAAATAAGTTGAGAAGATGGATATATGCATTATAAATTAAATGTATTATTATTATTATTATATATGTATAGATGGATGGAGGGATGGCTTATTTCTTTTAAAGTAACGATGGAAAGAAATCAAATTAGGAACCATGCAGTACTCCAAAGTACCCCTAGGTGGAAACATAACCTATTCTGAAAATCGTTGGTTTACTAACTAACTATCTAATTTATTTTAAGTCTATTCAAATGGTTTTCATAATTTACATCCTGCTGATTTAGAGGTCAGATTAATTCATCACTTTAGAATGTGCCAACTCAAACACTCAAACATCCTGTGGTAACACATAGATGAATTACGGTGGTGATGTCTGAGGCCAAGTGCTGCGTTTGTGTGTTCTTACAATAATAATAATTATACATTTAATTTATAACGCACTTTACATTTGGATCAAATCTCAAAGTGCTACAAGGTAAAAGCAGATAAAAGCATTAATAAAAAAAATATAGTAATAGCTATATAAAAACCTGACAGCAATGTTAATTAAAAGTTATAGGTTCTGATAAATAGGAAAGTTTTAAGTCCTTTTTTTAAATGTGTCAGTCATCTGTGGGGCCCTCATATGGTCATGGAGGGCATTTCACAGACGTGGGGCAGCAGAACAGAAGGTAGGGGGGTGCATTGCCATGGATGCACTGGTGAGTGAGGAGAGAGATCTTATAATCAATCCTGGTGGAGATGGGAAGCCAATGAAGGGAATGAAGAACGGGGGTGATGTGTTCATGTTTACGAACTCTCATCAGGATCCTTGCAGCACTGTTTTGAACATACTGAAGTCTTTGAAGACTTTTATCAGGGATCCCGATGAGAAGTGCGTTACAGTAATCCAGTCTGGAGGAGACAAACGCGTGGACCAGCTTTTCAGCATCACTCAAGGTGAGTGAAGAACGGAGTTTGGAAATAAAATAGAGAGAATTACATAGAATGTATTATTTTTTATTCCTTGTATATTTCTACATTCGAAAAAGGTATTGTGCGTATGTGGGCGCGTCTGCTGTTTGTGTGTGGGTGTGCAGTCCTCGTCATTCTTCAAGTCGCCCTTTCTCTGTGCCAGGAGAGTATTTGAGCCGACCAGACCCCCATATTAATGAGGCTATAGTAGAGGTGCCTCGTGCTGAGTGCTGCTTTAAATATTGACACCATGGGACTTGACCTTGTGTCCTCTGGCAACCAATCAATACTGCAAGGTGTGTGTGTGTTTGTGTGTAGATGAATTACTATTCAGCATGTAGAGGTGAGTTAGTATGTGTGTAAGTATGCAAGAGAGTAAGAGAGGGAATATGCAGGAAGAGGTGAGAGAGTGAGACAGTTTTAGTAATGCTATGGGTAGTGCCACGCTTGAGAGAGAGGCTCAGCGTTGCCTGCGCTCACGTAACAAAAACATCACAAGACACAGCAGCATTCAAGTTGCAAATCGCACACGTTTAGCCCAGCGTTCTGATTTCTTCACTTCTAAATAAAAATTTAAGGCATTTATCTCCAAATTGGATGTAAACTTTGAAGATTATTGAGGAGCGAATCCCAGGCGATCAAGGATTTATTTCAACACATTAGCTTGTGAGTTACTCAGCACACTAGGCTTTCTTAGCTCAAGGGGTAAAAGGGGGAAAGAATAGTACAGAATGGCATTCGGGAACCTTGAGTAACTAGGTAACTGTCAGGACAGTTCAATTTTTGCTGAGATTACAGTTTCTATGGCATTACAATAATATGGATATTTCACCCACATATGAAGTACGATCACTAATGCAAAAATCCCCTTACTGTATATCTACACACACTAAACACGCTAGCACACTTTCATGGGGAAGTTATCTAATTTTAGCTATTTCACTGACCATATCAGGATAAGGACCCCGCATCTGCTTCTCGTGGGATCAAATTCCAGCCAATCAACCTCGCCATAGTGAGGAAGTGGCGCATTTTTCCAACCGTTATATAAAGTCATGAAAACGACTATGACATACGTTATGGAAAGAGATGGTGCTTAGCCAAGCACGGTGTAAACTGGACGACTTCCATTATTTTCCTATAAAAACGAAAATTTTAAACCGCTGGTTCAATGCTTTATAATTACATTTTCCATCTGCGAGTTTGAATCTATTTTTCTTATGCCCCTCTCACATAAGTTGGCACATAAGGTTATCCTGATCTATTTGTATTCACATTTAAGGAGTGCATTTCATACATGTTTTTGCTTAAGACAGATTTGAAATAAGGCAATTTGATGACATGGTCTATCTCTGTATTCTCAAAAACTGTAACGGTATTCTAATAACTCATAACTGTGAGCACAATTGATTATTTATTTAAATGTTCATGTCAGTTTTTCAGTAATAGCTCCTATGATAGAGGTTATGGTCAATCCACAACTAGAAGCACAAGTTTTGTTTGATTGTTTATAATTCTGCTGTATAAAGTCTAAGGGCAGTATCTGTAAAATTGCTTTACTGTCAAAATCAGCTTCTTGTGTTTCATTCAATTACCTTTAATTTCATGGTTAGGACTGAAATAAACTTCATTCAGTGACATTTTCTCTGGAGCTAATTTAGCTATTGCCACAACACCAGAATTTAAGGCTCCTTCACATGCCTTATTTCACTTTAACCTGAGTACATCAGAGAGTTTAGAAATTAACAGCATAGCAATGGAACTTAATTAACAGTGTTCATAATGGACCCTCAAGTCATTTTTGTTGGTCAATTGGTTCTGCGCTGGTTTGGTTGGTGAAGTGTAGCATTTGTTTCCTGTAGGGAATAGAAAGCTTTTGTCCAATTTCCATACTGTAAAAGAGATGGGCAGTCAAAAATAATGGTCCTAAAGGAGTTGACTAACACGGGGTGAAAAGACGTGACGATTCAACGTTTCATGTTGACTGACTTTTTTTATCTGTTGATTGTTTTTTTTAATCTCCTATATCTCGTTAATGACAGTTACTGAGTTGGGAGAATCAGCTTCCCCTTCCAAACAGTCACCAACCAAATAACAATAGTGAAGAGAGATGAATGTACCGATAGCTATTATATTCTTGTCAATTCTATCTCTCCAGTAGTAACTGGACTCTCACAATTTGGCAATGTGTACAGATATAGGCCAGTAATACATTTGCAGTGTGGGAAGAAAAGGACATTATTTTAAGTAACAGATTTAATAATTAAATAGATGTGCATAATATTACGGTTGTGTTTTCCTGAAAATTTCCACTTCAATATTCAGTACAATACAATACAACAATATTAAGGAATATTATTAAACGTCTGTGGGACGGAAAGTTGAGCTCATCTTGGGGTTAAGTATGTACAAACTAGACCTACGCTGTTGAGCCCGACAGCCAGTGTAAAGCCCTGAAAAGTGCTCAAACTCTTCCGTTGTACCAGCCTGATTGATCCCCCTGATTGAACTCCACAAATTAAATATGAAGTTATATCCAAAAAACTTTTTTTTCTCGTTAAAGGCTCCCTTGTGAGTAAATATTAACAATTAGAGTGAAATACAATGTATATAAGACAGAGCTCCTAGACTCGATTCATATGCACCAAATTTGGACTACATCAGTAACAAAACAGTTGACAAAAAACAACCGGAATACATTTGGGGAAAAAAAGCTGGTCTTAATGTTGGAAATATACAGCCAACTTTTCAATCAATGATCCATGAAGTAGTGGAGTTATCACTTTAACATGAAGCATCTGCGGTCTGAGACTGCAGAAGTATCGACGGTAATTATTATTCCATAATATCCCAGATGTATCCCCCACATCTCCGACTTTTCGGGACATTATGACAGTAATTGTTTGGCCCGAGTGTCTATATGAGCAAAAATAATGCACTTAAAATAATTGTCAAGGATAGGATTTAGCTTCACACCATTTCATTAGAATTGGACTAATTTTACTTCCAATCTCTGTGGGAGCTGGTGTTTGAGTTATTTGTTCTCTTATGTTTTCAGTATTTATTGTTTCTAACTCTTAATGATGTTATAAAATCCTTTCAAGAATGGAAGCTATTTTCATTTGACAAGCAAAACCACATTTATATTCTGGCTACCATAAATATTCATTTGTAGTTAGTTTTCCTTCTTAGAGAGTTGGCAACCATCAGGATGTCCCATATGTATTTAAGCACATCAGAAAATAGGTTTGGAACGACACATAAGCACAGAATCAATTTTTTAATACTTTCATTTTACATATGAACTCCTACATCTCCATCTTTTTCCTCCATTTGGACCCATCCAGCACATCTTACTGTAGATTTAACAGTAGAGACTACCAGAATTAGGATAATTTCCCACCACATAGTCAGAATACTAAATACATACCTTATATACCTACCCTAAAATATGACAAATGTATTACTTGTTTTGTTATTTATACTTTACAGTATAAATAAGCATTGATTGCCTATTTCAATGAGGAGAGACAAATGAATAAACTAAAGATATTATATATATACTATATATACTATATATATAAAGATATATACTATAAAGATATTTTTGTTTATGGCAGCGAATGATAAGAGGTGATTAGTCTGTAGAACATTTATAGAGATATATCTCACCTGTGGAGATATATCTCCCATAGGTGGTGGTGGCGGCTGATTACTCTGATGAGACACAAGAGGTTTGAATAACACAAGGGTGTAAGAAATAAACTATGATGAAAGAGTGACTGAACTCTTCTTATCTGCTTTATCTGGGCAGCATAGTTGTGTAGTGGTATCCAGCCCTGGATGTAATATCAAGTCCACTGCGTCCTTGTCCACCGCCCTCTCAGCAGCTCCTTCGTGATCTCTATTTGGTATGAGAGAGAGTACTGTAAACTTTACTACTAATCCGACAAAGCTCTGAAACTCTTGTCTTTGTCAGCGCAAATGGGAAGCTTGATGAAGAAGAAGTATTAACTTTTATTTTAGCTATGTCAGATGGTCGTGCCTCTGTTGCTGATTCATCAGGGCAAAAGATGAAACAATGTTTGAGAAATTATGGCCCAAAACATTTGGAGATAAAGCTCCCCTAGGGTTTGAAATATACAATTGACTGTTCCCAAAATCAATCCAGTTAACCCTCTCACTAAGATCTATGTGGATACAAAGATTGAACATGATCGTTCGACCAGTTTTGGAATTATGTCCAAAAAACAGTCTTTCTCTATTTAAAAACTGCTCCCCCTAGATAGTAAAATATCAACTATTAGAGTAAAATACCATAGATACAAGACAGATGTCTTTGAGTCGATTCATATGATCCAAATTTGGACCAAATCTATCAAAAAATAATGAAAAAGATTCCTTATTGTTGAAACGGTGTCATGCACCATTATGTTCCAGGAAAAAAAAACAGATAGGTCAACTTAAATATGTTGTTAGATTTGATGATGTGACTTGATCGCCAGTTCAGATTATTTTATTTCATTTTATTAAATTTAGTTGCTGGAACCCTTGTTTTACTTTGTCAGTGTTAGTTCTGAGATCATCTATAATTTGAAAATAGTTTGTATTTGGATCCTTTCTGGGACTGTTGAGATTTGGGCAGAGCCAGCCAGGCAGCATCTGTCTCTCTCTCTTTGGATGACCTTAATGGATTCCCCACAAGAAAAAGAAAAAACGTCCTTTTATATCTCCTTGGCATTCTCTTCCTCAGCCCCCTGACAATATATATTTTTCTTAGCCTCTTTCTCTTCCCTTTACAAACTCATTGTTTTTCTGTAGCTGAGTGGAGTGAGTCAGTCAGAAAGTGCAGGTGAAAGGCAAAAAACAATGATGTTTTTTTTGTATGCACATTTACTGTCCTTGTGTGGCTTTGTAAGTCCCGGTGTTTCAGTTCACTGTATGTCAGCTTTTTCTAGTAGGTGAAACATATCAGCATCTGATTATAGTAACTGCTTAAATGGACGTTAAACCCCTTTTCTCTTGTACCATCATGAATACCGCAGGTTTTGCCCTGGTATGCATCGTGTGCTTCACATTATTCTTTCAGCTATCTAGGATTACCGCACTCGTGACACAGTGGTGTAAATTCTGTGTCTACAGTTGATTTGGTGAGATAGAGGGAAGTGGTGTGGTTCCCAAGCGTTTTGTGCTGACCTACATTTCAAAAGGGGGCTGGCACGGCGCTTGTGTGTGCAGTCTCTCTGATTTAAGCAGACCTTCTTATCAGTCCAAAGTTAGTTTGTGCCTGTTGTTCTGTGATCATGCAACGTTTGTAAAGCACCAATTGTCTTACTTTTCTCAGATATCACGGATAGATAATTCGGAATAGGGAATCTTTCGCATCGGTTCAGAAATGAAATGTGTTACCCAAACAGTTCTTTCATTCAGGGTATTATTTTTCTTGATGATCAGAGTTCTCGGGGCAGAAACAACCTCAACCTTTTCTTAAATGTTATCTATGTGCTAAGCCCACTCCCCTGATATTGAGCCAGACTTAGTTCCATTTCTGGATTGTTTCCTTATATTGACTATATATAATTAGATCAGACTTTTTTTTTTTGCAAAGCTAAATTCAAAATAATACACCCATTTCTTCAACGGGAAAATATTAAATGAATCGGATGTGACTTAAATGATAAAAGAGTAAAATGACAAAAGATGTTAGTTTCAGATGGACTGCATTTACCAAAATGTGAGCAATAACCACACACACCAGCACGTATACATCAGTGGATCAGCTTTAAGAAGCAAATTGGGGTTAGACTGCATGAGCAAAAGATGGAACCAGTCCCCTTACGATAGGTTCGACCCCGTGTGTTCAGACACCTTTTTAAGTAATTTGCGCTCCAATATATTACAATACCTACACAGTCGAACCTTTGCTCCTCACGCTAATCAGTGAGCCTTTGTCACCGATGCCTTAATCGTCTGTTGTCCTTCCTTAAATCCCTTTGGTAGGTACTCACCTCTGCACACCCAGAACACCCAAAACGAACTGCAGTTCTGGACAAGCTCTGACCTAATGGTTAGACACAAGTTGACTCCTTTTTCTAAGTTGCTCAGGAATTATGATTGCCAATCTTTCCTGCTTCCAACACATTATACGCGAAATTGATGCCGCATATATCCCATCCTATCATCGACGCGATTGTAACGAGAAAAAATACATTACTCTGAATTTCACTGTCAGTAGTAGTAATGTTATGGCTGATTGGTCTTTATAGTATCCAATAAAAAAAACAGTCTTTCTTTGGAAGCAAGGCTGGAAAATCATGTTGGAAACAAAATCATTAAGTAGACAAATTGATATATAATAAGGAGTAACAAAGGCGATGGGCGATAGTTTGTGGAAATCATCTCCAAAAGACAGATGTCCATCTCATTTATCCTCAGCGAGAACATGCGGTTTGTCCCTCTGGGCCTGTAGACGAATTAACCACTATTGATTTGCGTTACCTTAAGCCAGAAGTCCCCATTACCTGTCAGTCTGTTGTATGTGGTGGATACTTAGAAGAGAGAAGAGGATCGGAATGATGACACTCATCCTATAGAATTTAGATTGGGACCTCGATACATTATTCAATTCTCTTTCAAAATGACATCTTCTCCAGGACATATAATACAGTATCGATTTGCTTTGGACGACAAGGACGTGCTTCTAGAGACATCAACTCAAGGTAACTAAATTTAATATCGGGTGTCAATGTATTTGACTTGTTACCCTCTGTGATGGAGATTGGGTTCATGATATGTGTGGCAGAAGCGTATAATCACCCCCGTTAGAATGAAGAGATGCTCCAATCCATCGCAACCCTAAAATAATTAGGGCTGTCAAATTTAATAATCTGCCTGCGTTGTTGTTTTAGTTTATATGCTGCTAAACGCTAAAAGCTGCTGGTGTCTTAAATGAGAGAACTCATTAACAAAAGTAATGTGACTTCAAACTGCTATAAGCAAGGTGATGACCTTTTCATGGATTCCGAACAAATATAGCGACGATTAAAAGACAAACAAACACATCATTAAAAGTCAGACGTGAAACACGATGCCACACTTTTATTGTTGAGCTGTAAGATAATTATTTCATGATTCGACACACACTGAGATCAGGTTTTAAATAGGCTGTTGTGTTTCAGCAGAGAAATCAAAAAAATGTTTAAATGCTAGCAGAAGCATTGATATTATGGATAAAAGATTAGCGGGTGGTTATCGGCTCATTCCCCACTCATGAAGTTTTATAATGTGATGATTCACCTTCATGCAGTTTTGGCATAAGAGCAGTTTCCTTTTGTGTTTAACTAGTTGCTGCGATAATGTGTACAAAAAGCTGTAGAAAGGAAATGTTATTGGTGCTAACCTTGGGCAGAGTTATGATATAATTATGGGATCCCAAGATGTGAAGTGTACTGCCGCTTCAATCAAGGATTATAGTTTCATTCAGCAATCGTTCATAATATTATAACCACCTGTATAATATTGCCCTTTGCCAACACAACAGCTTTTAACCATTGGACCAAACCTCTGAAGGTGTAATGTGGCAACGGTTGCTCTGTTGGTAGAGCGGTTGTCCACTTAACTGAAGGTTTAAGTGGACAACCGCTTGGCCGGTTTGACCCCCAGCCATTGTGGTCCACGTGTCAAAGTGTGCTTGAGCAACATTCTGTTCCCCAAGTTGCTCCCAGTGGCTGTTCCATTGGTGTGTGAATGATGGTGTGAGCAGTTACCGATCCCGATGAGCATGTGATGCCTTGCATGGCAGCCTTTATCATCACTGTGTGAATGTTAGTGTGAATGCTTGTGTGAGTAGGTGAATGCTGAATTGTGTTAGAAAGCACAAGCACTTTGAGTAGTCACGCAGACTAGAAAAGTACTATATAAGTACAGTCCATTTACCATTTAATCTGGTATGTTGTAAGAATGCAATTGCAGAAAATTATTCATATGCCGATGTAGGACCTCCATTGATCAGATGTCAACACCTTGGACTCTTGTTGTGTTTCTCAAACCATTCGTAATCCTTTTTTTTTTCAGCGTTGCATAGCGCTTTATCCTGCTGAGAGAGGGTACTGTCCTCTCATCATTGCAGTTGGTCTGCAATGATGCTTAAGCTAGTTGTAAGTGAATGGCAGGATCCAAAGCTTCCCAGTAGGACATTACCCAAAATGCCACGCTGCCGCCTCTAGGTTGGCTTATTCCCATGGTGCATCTGGTGCCCACTCTCCCCCCCATTCATCAGACCTGCTCTGTGCTCAACGTTTGATGCTGACGTGACCACTGTAGGTGCTTTCCTTGGTCGGGGTTCAGCATTGGCACTCTGAGTGGGCTGCGGCTACGTAGCCCCATATCTCAGCAAGCAGTGATGCATTGTGTTCTGACACTTTCATATGAGGACAACAACTACTTTTTTCACCATTTTGCGACTCTGTAAATCTGTTGAAAAAATAAGCCATTGCTCTCCTCGTGCATCAGTGAGTTTTGTTAGCTCGTGTCCAATCAGACCACCTTTGGTACAAAGCACTGCAGACTAAGTAAGACCTGCAGTTCTGGAGATGCTCAGATCCCACAGTACCATCTTACCATCTAACCATTAGCCCTTGTCAAAGTAGCTCAATCCTTCTACTTGCCAATTTTACTCCAGCCGTTCCAATGCAATGGCTCGTCGTGGTAGATCTTCCAGTTTTTCAAATCATCCCCAACCCTCTTTTTTACCCACCCTGACTTTATTTTTACATCCTTCTCTTACACAATCCTCCGCCTTTCTGTTTATGTCTCGCTGCCACTTCCCCGTCTAATAATTCCCTCTGAGTGGGACTAATTAAAGGGGATCTGACGGAGTGCGCTGACCACATGAACATCAATCAATCTCTGTCCGACCAAAGAGCCCCCCGCTGATCCGCCCCCAACCTGCCGCCAGACCGCACAGGTACGCAAAGGTTAATTGTATTCATTATAGAAAGGGACAGAGCTAAGAGCTAGACACAGAACGATAGAATAAAGTCACCCTGAAGGTTCTGAATCCTCAGAAGGCCTTGGCGGGTTAAACGTAGAGCACAGACACCACCTGTCAGCGATCCCTCTTAATATCTGCTTTTTCTCCACAAAAACTTTAATGTGACTCATATTTTATGTCACTTCCTACTCTTGCTCACTAATCCCTCATCTGCTCACGTCCATCTTTGACGTGCACATTCTACATATTTGTATTCATTTAGTGGAAGGAATCCACAAAATGATGTCACCCATCATTAATAGAGCTACCTGATTAGTTGATTAAACCCTAACAGACTTTGGACTCAAACTCATTTAATAATTCAGGTCTGACTGACGTTTCAAGTAATGAGATTTGATACAGCCTTGATTTTTTTGTTATAGATATTAATAGCTTTTGAACACAGCAGACAATTTGTTGTTGCTCTACTGCTACAGTTCTTTTAGCCAGTTCAGAGGAAAATCAGCAAGTTTATAGAGATTTACAAGATAGTGTTTTATTTGTCCCTACAAACCAGTTTAATAGAGAGGGATGCACTCATCTTCTGAGGTGGTGGTTAAGGTCTAGCGGCAATGTGCCAATATTTAATTTTTACCATTTATTACCGGCTATCTGAATAACTTTATCTTCCATTCTCAATCCTGCATCCAAAGGTATAATTTTGTGTCCAGCCATAAGAAAAAGTATATTAAAAAGGATTTGATAGGTCTTATGTTAAAAGGTCTCTCCACTAGCACACTATGCCTGAATCAAAAGAAATTGCAGAAGAAATCTGGTAGATGGTGGTCGAAACAAATCGGTCTGGGAAGGGTTCCAAAGTTATTTCTGAGACTCTGGGACTCTACAGATCCACAGTGAGATACATAAACTACAAATAGACTTGGAACTAAAGTGAACCTTCTTAAAGGTGGCTTAATCAAATCAAGAACTGCTAGCCACTGAGATGTTGTGTGGAAAAAGATCAGTTCATATCCACCACAGCATTGTGCTAGGTGTTGGATAACCTGTTTGCCTCATGAGATACACATAAAAATAATTTTCACCCCTGAACAAAGAGTGACACTCCCTCCATGGAGCTAGATTATTTTATCAAACAAACAACTGCCATTTTCAAATATCTCACAAATTTCAAACCAGAAATATGAATCTGTTCAATTTTTGAATCTCAAAGTCTTTTCCTACCAATTAGGTACAATTTGTGTTTCAGTCACTGTGTCTTTTTCTAGTTATCCAGTCTTAAGTGTCTTCTTTGAAAGTACATTTCGTTTAGCTTTTTTTTCTCTATAGCCTTTGGCTGCCTGTGAAAAGATTTTCTTTCTTTCATTTTCATTTAGAATATGCTAATGTATATTCAGTGGACTGCAGAACAGTCAAGAGGAGTAGTGTTTGTTTATGCAACATCAAATATGAGTGCTTATTCCACAGGAACCATTTTTATATGGCTGCTATTATATGGCTCTGCAAGCGTTGAAACTTGCCCGCTTGTTGTGGGCACTCCTGAACTTTTCAGTTGCCGTCTCTTTTACTCCTCTTCTGTTTACTTGAACTGTTTACAAACATGTGTTTATGCAAAAAGAAAAACTCTTTAAACGAAAGGTTAAATCACATAAAAACCTTTCCAGCAACTTGCATGGGGTTACTATAGAAACTGGCACATACCATCAATTATAGTCACACTCAGACGTTCTGCCTGGCGCTGCGCGTGTCACTCCGGAGCACATATCAGGCTGGAACGTGACAATAAGTATGGCAGGCACACTCCTTGTGACAACTGTTCTACCTCCCACACGAAGTATGGGAGTATATTTATTTTGACAGGAGTGTGTTGTGCTAGAGTGACTCAAATTGAATGTGTACAACTGGCTGTAGGCTAGTACACAACTTCTACATGTTGTGCCGCATTCTAACACGCCATTAGAGTCTCTCCTTGCAACCACTTTAACAGTTGGCCGCTCCGTGTGTGTCCCACTGTGCCCTCATTTATTAGTTATTGGACGGCTGTTAAGGAGCCGATGCTGAGGCGTTTGGATGAATAAGCTCTGAGATGAATGACTCGATATTGAGAAGAAGTCTTGGTTTGACCATACAAAAAGTTTGGTCAAACCTTTATAAATGTTTTTTAATTATGTTATAAATTAGCTTTTGAACACTTTATAAGTCATAAGTTAATGTTTATAAACAGCTTATAGCATAGCTCTCAATTTTTTTTAATGCGCTTCACTATTAGGCAATGTCAAGTTAGCAGTAGAAACAAGTGTGCTCTCCATTTGGCATGCATCAGGTCCCTGATAGCCTTTAAACCTAATGAGTTATAGCAGCTTAGTAATAATTTGTAAATTGTTTACAACTTAATTTGCAAACTACATACAAGCCAATTATAAATCCTTAAGACGGGGAATCTAATTGTATAGTGGTACTGAAGTCTTCATCTTTCATAGATGTGCACTGGCGTATCGCAGATATCTGAGCGATACTTGCACATCGTTCAAAAAAACATTGGGCCTCATTCACCAAATGTTTCTTCTGAATGTGTTCTTTAACCCCACTTACGTAGCTTTTACGAAGATTCTGGCTTTCACCGATGTGTTTTTATCTTCAATGTTTTGTTGCGTAAGAACAGAATTTACGTAAACTCAACAGTACATTTTTGTGAAAAACAATCAGATATTGTGTTATTCTCAATTATACTTTTGTATAATACAGGATTGAAATTACAGTCATATTTTTCGATTTTTAATGAGTTATAATAATAATAATTTTCAGTATTTATCAAGCATTATGGGTATTTTTAAATAAATAAACGCTACACAACGGACTTGTTGCGCAAGTTCGACAGCAGATAACTGATCGGTTGTAATTACAAGATTTAAAATAGAATTATTCTGCTTGAAAGTAATCAAAAACACATGACTTCAAAAAATAAAAGGTTTCAGTGTGTATCTTTTTTATCATTTTTATAATCATAAAAATGTATGTATAATAATTTTACAAATTTTTATAATATATTAATTTAACTTTTTATAATTTTATATAATCTCTGTGACAGTAGTATGTGTTGCAGACAGTCCTTTAGCCTAATGCCCTTTTATGGGCATTGGCAAGGTGTTTACATTTGCTAATAAGGACCACAGGCACAAGCTTAAAGCTTATATGCAGAAGGCTGGATTCACCAAGTTAGAAAATAAATAATATTTGGGGTTTTCGGATTATTCTTAAGAACAAAATGTAAAAAAAATGATTACGAAGATATTGGTGAATGAAGCGCATTGATCCCTGATGAGTATCTACAGGAATTTCTTCCTGACGTTTACAATGTAATTCTATGATCAATGCACTCTGCACAATGTTACACACACACACTCACTCTCACAGGGAAATTAGGGTTTCATTATGTACTTTTCGGAAAGGTAAGCACCCACTGTTCTTCCTCTCCCCAAGAGCTGTGTGTCTTTGTCATCTCAGTTAGATGAATCATATAAGTGGGGATAACCACAGACACTTTTGGAGAGTCCCTCCTGCAGGGCCTTCAAATTGCTGCAATGAACTGTGCGGTTGAAAAGAAATGGAGTTAAAAGTGTGACATATGAATGAAACAAAAGGAAGTCACATCGCTGCAGATGTACATATAATTGTCGATTGCGGCCTTTGGATACCTTTTTTTTAAAAATATGCCTACATACCCAGTTTGCCCTCAACCATCTTTTCTGTCCGTGTGGGAGTAATCTACCTGTGTCTACCTTCCGCAAAAATTCCGATGTGCCTAGCCTCGTTCAGATACACTGCTGGCTATGTGGCCTCTCTGTGATGAGTTTGAATGTTATCCCTGGGTTTTTTGCCGTGTCATAATATGCATATGCCATATATGCATATTTTTAAGATAATTTTCAATAATACTCTTAATTGAGGCTTTCTAAAATAATTCTTGATCAGCATTTTTAACATCATGACTTCTCACTTAATCCTCTGGTATCAGATATATCTCCAGATGTGACTGAAGACATCATGCATATCAATCTGCATGTTAATCTTTACTCAACAGTCTTTGATAGCCAGGAGCTTTGTAAATTATATGTTATGCTGCCTCCTCATGGCGGGGAGGCAGTACTGCCTCCACAGCTGTATTGAAGTCAAGGTCATGGGGAGAGTGTCAACTGTAGGGGACATATGGCGTCAACCTATGTCCGTGGGGACTTTGTGTCAATGCGTATGTGTGTGTGTGTGTCTTTAGAATTTATTTAATATGTTTGCAGCATGTGTCTGTCTATGTCAGAGTGTCTGTTGTGGGGAAAGCTTCTATCTGGTAGATGGGTTAGCCTCTGGAGCATCATTATCATTGGGATAAACAAAAGCTAAGCTCCCATGTCCTTTGTGCCCTTGTCCCCTTATTAGATGTTCTTAAGCTCTCCCTGTTTGAACTCACATGTGTCTTTGGCGTGTTTGTGCCTTTTCAGCACATTTACTCCTGCTAATTACCGAGGGGTTTTTTTGTGCATTTTTCACACGTTTGATCTTTGCTTTTTTTTTTGCTAAATTATTCTTGAATGTGATATGAGAGGTATGTCAAACCTCACTTTTGTCTCTATTTTGTGGCTTGTTCAAGGTACCTAATCCCTTCGTTGGATCGCTCCCACGCTGGGTTCTACCGCTGCATTGTGAGGAACCGGGTCGGAGCTCTCCTGCAGAGGCGCACTGAAGTACAGGTGGCCTGTGAGTATCAAAATGGAGCACGAGTATGTGAATTTGACAGATCCCACAGTATGTCCACACTTTGTTTAGTTGTCTTTGCATCAAGGACTAACTATGAGGGACAGATGTGAGCAGGGTGAAAGACTACCTGCATATCATTCAGGACGTTATACAGCCTGGACAGCTGTTCCAGTCAGTATCTCCCACTAGATTGATATTGTTGCCATCCTTGTTTTTAACTTTGCTTCCTTTCAATATGACCGCTCCTCTTTTTTGTCAACAACATCTGTCGCTTTATTGCAAAAATGAGGCTCTTGTTTTTGTACATCTCTGCCACCACTTCTAATCCACTGACCTCCCACCTATTTGTTAAGGAGCTATTCCAGATCCACTTTAGAGGTGTCTGATGTGTTGTCGCGTTAAATAACAACCCGCGCCTCCTTTCCTCTCTTCCTCCGTAAACACAATGCTGCTATGTCCATTATACTGGCCTCCCAGGCTTTGCCAAGTTCATTGGCTTCCCCTTGTTCCCGTGACATTTGAGTGAATGTGACACGCCGCTGTACCTGAGTGAACAACACAGCCAACCGGGCGTGAGAGAGGAAGAGATTTAGAGGCAGAGGCAGAAGGCCTAGCAGTCCCACGCATATCCTTCACTTCAGGCAGACGGACTCAATCTTCGCTACCCCGCCCTTGATTTGGCCTGTTTTCTGGCCACCACTGCTTTCAATTATTGCCTCACACCCCACAGTCAATCACTATGTCTTTATTTCCTTTTCAATAATTGCTACTCTTCGCCATCATCATTTGCTCATGTAGGGGTGCAGACTGCGATTCAAAGTAAAAAAAAGAGGAGAACTAAGGACACCTGCAGAACAAATGGAAGAGATAGATACAAGAGAGAGACGGGGGGATACTATTCTACAAGATATTCCATCGAGGCGGTGCAATTAGGATTGCAGAGACACACCTCAGTGAAAAGAAAACATGCTGAGGCATTAGAGTTTGGGGAAGGGGGAGGAGGAGGACGTCATGTTGCCGTGGCTACAGATCAAAGTCGGGATTTGCACACTTCCCAGATTTTCATTTCAGCTAAGCACCAAGGTTTCGCCGCAAAGCCAGATTACCTTTTTTTATTCTCTTTGAAAGTGAGCGAGGGGCAAGAATACTGAGATTACTATCAATGCACAGCCACTCCAACATCCCCAGTTCAAAGTCGCCCGCACCTGGATTCCTAGATATCAAAAGATATTATTATATCCAGACTCTGTTAGAACTTAATAGATTATTTGATGTCATGTTCCAATTAATTCAGAGTTGAAGAGACACACACATATATATTTACCTTTCCTTGCTTCTCATGAAGTATTCCATCATTACTTCCCTGAAACCAAAGTTGGCACTTTATCTCTCAGACAGCCTTGGAGGAATAAAACACCATATCCGCCTGCTCCCGCGGTCTTAGAAGGTCTAGAGTCAGAATCAGCCAATAGGATTGCAGCAAAGACCTGCACAGCTTAGAATGAAACAAGAATAGGAGTAGTCGAAATGAAGTCCATCAAAGATTTCCCAACGTGCCTATTGAGCCGCCTCACAAATATGCAGAGCAGGGAGGAGGAATGTTATAACAGTATTTTTTGTCAGCTTTGAGGATATAATGAGGCAGGGGAGGGATAAAACCCTGCTAACAAATTAAATGTATTAGGAGATAATAGAATAGCAGCGGTGCTAAGTTGAGTATTGTGCACATTTAAAGTGGGATCAGCATTGATTGCCCTCCATCCCTCCACGCAGGAGGATACTGATATGAATATGAGTAGGTTTAACGTCCCTCTGTTAGCCATTTCATCTCCGTTCCCTCTAACCTTTCCTGATGTACTGTTGAAAACATGGCAACTCCGGGCCGTCCGTTAAAGAGGCCTGAATGTAAGATTTTTGAAGAGGAAGTTCTTCAGCCACCAAAAATCAAGAAGAAAGGTAAAGTTGTGTGCTAATTTATAATCTCACTCACTTACTCCTTGTCTTTTCTTTTTTTCCTGTAGTTATGGGCAGTTTTGAGGAGGGTGAACGCTCCCAGTCGGTCTCTCAGGGAGAAGGGGCTGTTATCCCAGCGCCACGCATTCGCAGCTTCCCCCAACCGCAAGTCACCTGGTTCAGAGACGGGCGCAAGATTCCCCCCAGCAGCCGCATGTGAGTGTTTTGTTTTGTTTTACAATTGCACTTACTCCTTTTTACTTTGAGTTTGTACCATTCACTGCTTTAGTAAGAAAGTGTGTGTTCCTGCTGTCGTTCGTCATTCTTCTTGATTTTGGGCTAAATAGGATTTCTTTTGCAGTAGATAAGGCTGAAGACCAAAGCAGCACTGGCACTGTGTGAAATTAAATCACCTCTTTGTTATTCAGTTTTATTGGAGCAGAAACCGAAAGTGACTGCGGTTATATCATCTTTGCTCCGTCTCACTCTCCCTCCATCCTGGATCGAAAATAGCAAGCTGTGTTTCTCAGGCCACTTATCAATGTTTGCTCAGCACCATCAGCACCTGACGGAGGCTGCGAGATCTAGATCTGCTGCTTGATGGGATTATTTTTATTTTTTTGACTTTCCCATTCCGTCACTATTGTAAAGACATTAACCCTTAAGAATCCATCATGATGCGGGTGTCCCTTTGAATGTCTAAATATCTTTGAAATTGCCTTATACAGCTTTATTCTTGAATTCAACCTATTAAGTAAGTCTTAAGTAATGTACTGAGCTGCCACATCTCCTCCAATATCACCCAACACAGACCAGATTACACACTGGCCTGTCAAATGTGACAAGCACAACCGTCGTAAACATGAATCGGTGAAAAATAAAATAATAATGATAAAGCATGATAGACGTAAAAACTGTCAAGGTTTCAATTGAGATTTTGATCATGTAGTCTGTCTTTACGTTTGTCATGATTTAATTTAATGAGAAATGGATCGAGGTTCTAATGGGGTCTAATGGGTAAGTGGTTGCATCAAGGTCATTTTAGTTTAATATCGGGCTAGTTGTTTTCATGGTTTTCTTGGAAAGGCAACGACAAATGAGGTTTGTGTCATAATCAAGGTGAGAGGACATAAAAGCATGAACAAAATATTTGTATCTATAAATTTCTAAATTGCTTTCATTTTAGCAACACCAGGGTTGCTAATAATATACAATTAATGAACCGCCTCTGGAATGATAATGTTAGAATCTCTGCACTCTTGATTGAAATCTCTCGTTTCACTATTACAGTCTCTGACTCTGTTTCATCATATATATATTTTTGTGTTTGAATAAGTAATTTCCTGATTTGAGTCTCAAATTTGCAAATTTGAGACCTACCTGAGTGGAATCATGCAAGGTGATATACAAAAGGTACCTTTGGTCTTCTTGTTTCTAGTTCTCTTGTTGTCAATACCGTGTTAATTTCAATACAAATGAAGCGTTAAAAAATGATCAATTCTTAACAATTCATTTTGTTATTTCGTTTAATTGATTCGATCCAGGCTTTAGTGCTACCTGGACTCTGGTTTTACTTACTGTCGACCTCAGGGCAGGTTAAATAAGGGACATATTTTAGTTATATGTCGATACAAAGGAAATGCTTCACCCTTTGTATTCCTCAAATCACCAACTGAAAGTGCTCCTACGACCAAAATCCCACATATATTCAAAATATTCACCTTGATATGAAAGCTCTCATGAAAATGCATATGATGCAAAAGATCTTTCGTCTAAATAAAAGTGTTTCTGCTTCTCTACAGATAAATTTTGGTTGACCAAATAAAACATTTTAGGCTGCCTTTTTGTGTACCTGTGTGTGTGCTAGGAAGACACTTAGTCCCATCAAATCACATCTGCATCTCCTCGCAGTGGGAGGTGACCTTGCCCTTGACTGGAGTGAATCTTTCTTATCAGCTCCTCATCATCTTTAATCATACTCTGACCTTGAATGACAATGAGACAAGCGCACAAGCTGATGAAGAAGCCTGTGCGGGTGATGGCACTGGTTAGTTCAGTGGCTTCGATTCCGGCTCAACTTGTTGTGGAAATGAAGATTACTTTTGAGAAGTTGTAAAGAAAAAGGACAAATTATGGTGACACTTGGAGCCAAGTATGCATAATAAGACTCCGGCTAGGGGATATTTGAGGAAGCTGTTGTTATGAAAGTTTGACGAATGATTGACACTCTTTTAATTCTTCATTGTTTTCTCTCATACCACCCTTGCTTTTCTCTGCTTGTCTCATTTATTTTTTCGGCCGCCGATGTCTCTCTCTCCCTTCTGTCTCCCTCTCACTACTTTTGTCTCCATTATCGGCCACCCACTGTGTGTACTTTGCTGCTCTTCATCCTCGATTCCTACCCTCTAGCTCTGAAAATGCTAATTCCGCACGCACCACCAAGGTCACTGTGTGCAAATGAGCACCATTGATAACAGACGGCCTTTTTTTATTGAAAATCACTTAATTGAATTTGATTTGTGCCAGTAGTCTTGACTCTGTAGAGGCATCAAAGTTTCACTAGCGGGGAAGATAGAGGGAGCTCCAAAGGGAGAGCTCTGCGCTGAGCTGAAAATGTTTAATAAAGGCTGGTTCCAAGGACTACTGCCCTCCAGAGTTCGTTCCAGCTGTGTGGCCTCCCTCAACTTTATCACATTGGCCTCTGTGCATAATGATTATATCCACTATGACACTCAAAGTCTCATCTGCAAGAACAATGTATGGTCGGAATTAAAGATACTGCATGGGCCAAGTTGGAACAGGGTACAGCAGTGAGGAGATAAGAGGATTGAAGAAAAAAAAGAAACACAATGACTTTCATTTATAAGATGTCTCTTATTTTCTCACTCTGTGCTTTCTACCACCCCTCATTGTCTCTTGCTCCTGCTATCCCTCCTTAGGTGTCATATCTATAATTTGCACACTCCCAGGGGTTCGTCTGGCTCAGTCCTTTGCAAAATCACACTTCAGCAATGGAAGAGAGGGAGGAAAGTAACATATAACTCTTGTGATCACCTAGAACCAATCTAGCCACCAGCTAATGCAGTTCATCTTTCCTCTTTAGGATATTGCATTGTTATTGTGATTAATTATGTCCATACTATGTGTTTTTTGAAGTGCTTCTCCCTAGGAGGTGCTTCTTAATATTAAAAGCTCTAACAGCTTGAAAAGTACGCCAAAGTCAAGATTAATGATACAGTAACTTTTGGGAGGTCAGATGATTTATTTAAAATCAATTATGGTTTGCATTAATGGATAACAAGAGCAATTTACATTTACATTACCAAATATCATCTTACATTACATGGACTCATTTTCAATGCTACTCCCCTCTGTGACCTCAAAGAGTCTTTTGATGTGACTGATCACCACATTATTTGACAATTTAGATCAGTCATAACATTAAAACCACCTGCCTTGTATGTCCTCACACCTTTCTATCAGAGCTAGCATCAAATTGCCATCATTGTTTATGCTACAGTAGCCCTTCCGGGGGATTGGACATCACAGACATCCCGTGACTTCCACATGCCATCACTAACCCTGTTCATGGTTCATGGGTTGTCCTTCTTTGGACTACATTTGTAGGCACTAACCACCACAGACAGAGAAAAAACAATGTTGACCTACACTTTTGGAAATGATCTGACCCAGTCGTCACTATATTTGCCCCGATTAAAGTTGCTCAAATCCTTTTCCCTTCACTTTTCTACTGTTCACACAAATTCACTTCAAGAAAAAAATGTTAACTTGATGCCTAAAGTATCCCATCCACTGACAGATGTCAATGTAGTGAGATTACCAATGTTATTTTGGTACTACTGTCACTTTTTATTATGTTATGGCTGATTAGTGTATATCAGCTCAATCGACCATTTCTTAATCTAATTTTATTGTCTATTTATATCTAAACACTTGGCTCACCTATCAACCGTTCCACTTTGGGTTTCATTCTTATGCAGATGATACTTAATTTTTTATTCTTCCTTTTACATCCACCATTTATGAGGTGTTTCTAAAATCCATCCAATATTTTCCACAGATGTTGCTGAAACATTAACCCATGCATTAATTTAATCTAGGCTTGATAGTCACAACTCCTTTTTCAATAGATAACCAAATTAGTCAATTCACAAATAACATCTTATAAAAATCTTACTTAATCACATTGACTGCTTGTGCATGCAAGCTCAAATTTATTAATTGTACTCTACTTAATTATGCATCTTGCATATTTTCTGTTACATTTTATTTTTTGCCTCACATCTGCGAACCTGACTTTATAAATGTTGGAGCTGCTGGGACGCCTGGATTTCCCTGTGGGGATTACTAAAGTTTGTTCTATTCTATTATTTAACTTCATAGACTTTCACTTTCCTGCTTATCAACTCTAATTACCCAACATATACCTGCCAGGACTTTGTGATCCCAAAATGTAAATTTGAAACTGACCCGTTCCTATTCCTAAAATGAATAAAACATCTGAATGAGGCAGGGCTTTCGTTTACCCACCTCTCTCCTCTGGAATTACCTTCCTCTGCACATTTGATAAGGTACCTCAGTTGACTGAATCTGCTAACATTACTTAAATTTTTACCCTCCGATGCATATATCAGATGTGTATATATGTGATTATATGAATATATATGTATAAATGTGAACGGATAAAATCGCCAGAAATGGTCTTCAGATCACAAAGATCACAGGCAACATGAGGGTAGGGTAACACAGACTAGGATGTTGGGACAATTAAACTCAGGTAAAATCAATCAGAATGGGAATGATGGTCGTCATAGTGTGAGGAATCATGAAGAGCAGGGAGTCCGAAACCAGAGGAGGGATTAGTTATGAGACAACACAGAATAACAAAACGTGCAACAACTTTCAAAATAAAAACATATCGACCATCTAAGGTTTGACATACACATTTTGGATATTGTGTTTCCACAACTCTCTCCTCACTGTATTATCATTGTGCCTGGTACAGTAACCATGTAGATTTCAACAGCCTCATATGTTAGATGTTACAAATGTTAAAAATATCTTTAGTTTTCAGTATTGGCTTTTAGATTGTATATGTCAAGAGGTAAATCTTTTCCAGATAGATTTTGCTCAATTAATAAAAAAAAAGTAAGAGAGGCGGGATATGATTATCTTTTTTTACTCTGACATCACCGATATCCTTTATCAACCTGGAATAGTATCCAAAATTAACTATCCATCAAGGTCAGGTATAATGTGAACAAAACACACCACCAAGGCCCTGGATGTGTTATGGAAACCCACATAAATGTACTGAATGTTGTATTTTTTTCCTTCCTGCTGCCAGTTTCCCCTTGGCAAGGCAACGTCTCGCTGAGCCACAGCGACTGCTCTCTTTGCCATGTGGCCGGTGCAGCTGTTGTTCTTGGCATAGGCAGACACTCCTGTGCTGTCATTCCCACTACACCTACAAACTTGCAGATTTACATTTTGTGGTGCTTCCCTTCACTGTCCTCGTCTTCGGGTCAGCACATTCTGTCCTTGTTTGACCCACTGCTGAAATGTACAGCCAGGCATTGATGAATCAGTTTGACTCAACTCCTGAAATTTGTTTTGTTGTGATGTAGAGCAGGATGCAAATAGAAAAGAGGTTGTTTAGCAGCTGTGGTCATTATTTTTCCTTTATTGAATGAGAATGCATTTGGCAGGGACTTTTCCAATTCAGCCGGCGTGATTTGTTGTGTTATTCTGGAGACCTAATGCAGTGTATTATCAGAGTCTCCTTCCATAAACTCATTTACCAGGAACTTAGGGACCGCTCTTTGTTAGGTTAGCTTGCCACTGGATGTAGGTGTTGAAGCTGTCCCAGTATTTTAACTCTGATAACAACTTACTAGCCTGTTTTTATCTCCATGAAACTTTACATTGAGCTACGGGTATGGATTTACCTGCATTACACCAAAAACAGCCTTTTAGATGCGTCAGTTAATACAGAACACAGAGGAGCTGACCCAGACGAGACAGCGGGAGGACATCACACACACACAAACACACACAGACTGCAATCCTCTTGAGTAATCTGCTGAAGCTACTGATCAATTAATGGCCTCTACCTTTGAAGCTAGGATCCTGTCAGTCTGCTATGGATTCCCCATTAGTCAGGAGGGCAAGTAAATTACCAAGCCCTTCCTCTGCATTTGGCTATGACCAAATGACCGGCATTAGTCACGAGCCCAAGAATCTACAGATACCAGGAAGTTTATGTCTAGGACAAAAGGCTAACAGCAAGTGGATAAATAAACCAAATGTAGTTTGTCCTGATCAAAAGCTGAAAACTATCTCAGCCAACGTTTGGCAAAAAGCGGGGTACACTCACGAAAAAATCGTCAGATCATCATGGGACCCAAGCATACAGGTAAACAACTGTTCATAATCACAATCCTTTTTTTTCCAAGAGTATCAGTACCTGAGGTGCACTGGCTTGTGACCCCTTTCTGGCTGTGTTGCAACATTGCTATCCACTACACCACAATAAATACCTATAAGCAATTAGTCCAATCCTTTCATCCATATTGCTTGTTTCTGGTGGGGGGAAGATGGGGCCTTGCATGCAGGCAACCCACATGATGTGTGGCAAGTACCTTGGTGTTCACCTGAACAACAAACTGGACTGGACTCACAACTCAACGGCACTCTATAAAAGGGGTCAGAGCTGACTGTATCTGCTGAGGAAACTGAGGTCTTTTGGAGTGCAGGGGGCGCTCCTGAAGACCTTCTTTGACTCTGCAGTCGCCTCAGCCATTTTTTATGGAGTGGTCTGCTGGGGCAGCAGCATCTCAGCTGCTGACAGGAGGAAACTGGACAAACTAATCAGGAAGGCCAGTTCGGTCCTGGGATGTCCTCTGGACTCGGTGCAGGAGGTGGGAGACAGGAGAATGATGGCCAAGCTGTCATCTCTCCGGGACAACGTCTCCCACCCCATGCAGGAAACCATCTCTGCACTGGAGAGCTCCTTCAGCGACAGGCTCCTTCACCCCAAGTGTGTGAAGGAGCGATATCGCCGATCTTTCCTTCCTGCTGCAGTCAGACTCCACAACCAGCACTGTTAGCAACACACACTCACCTACACAACTACACACACTTACACACACACCTACCTCACTTGCACTTTGTTTTGTACATTTAATTTAATTTAATTGCACATAACACGATGTTATACTTATTCTGTTATTCTTACTCTGTAACATGCTCTGCTGCTGTAACATTGCAATTTCCCCATTGTGGGACTAATAAAGGCTATCTTTATCTTTTATCTTTATCTTTAATTGTACAATCCACTACGCAACTGTTTTGTATGGTAAACATATTGCCAAAGACTTTATCAGTGTATCCATGTATGGTAAAATTAGGGCTACAACTTAAAATTAGTTTGATTGTTTAATAATGTAGTACCTATTGTTTCCATTTATTATTTATTTTTTACACCATAGAAATAGTTTATTTGTGTTTACATCTTTGACTGTTTATAAAATGGACAGAGTGTCTTTGGCTTTTCATTGTCTGACAAGTGAAAGGCATCTAAAACCAACTTAAATCTGAACTATTTATAATGGCCGGTAGGGGCTAATTCCACCCGTCCAAATATGTACAAGCTTATTAGACAGTGGCCCTACATCTTATTCGATTTATTACATCATTAATCGGTTTGCTCATTGGGTTTCTGTCACAGTCAATACAGCGTGAAGCTTTTATGCTCCCATTTAAAGTGAAATAGACAATAAAGCAGCAGTATCCTCTCCATTCCCACCCTGTCGTTCGAATGTCGTAAATTTCAGCTACTTCAAAGCAGGATGGCGTATGCAATAATTGCTCTTTACTAAACTGAAGTGTCGAAAATGTAGCCTCAAAACCAATGCAAAACGTGTCAACTTTAATGGAAAACCTAGAGGTCTTAAGGTTTTTCTCCATTTCAAACCCCACAAGGAAATCAGTTGGAAAATGTTGTGGTCATTCACATTGCCAAAAGCATCCAAAGCCTTATTATAGCTGGTGTCGAATCTCCCAGTTGTTGTTTTTTTTAATAATTTAAAGAATTTATTCTCCTTTTAAAGCTTCACTTTTACTTTCTTCCATGTGTGTTTTGTCTTAGGGATTTTTGGAAGAAATTTTAGGACAATTGTTCTAAACGATAGTCAAAAAATCGCATGGGTGAGCATCCATAGGAGGAGCACAAACAAAATCCCAATGCAAGTTGACTATCCGATTGGCTTTGAGGTTTAATTGGAAGGTACAATGGCTTTTATCCTCTGGTGAGAGCATATTTCTGAAATGGCCATGTGACTTTGCGTTGCCTGTTGTTTTTTGTTTTGCCAATTTTAAGCTTTTGCTTCTCTGTAAGGATATCTGTAACTCTCTTATGGGTGAGCATCTTACCAGGTTGACATGTATTCAAATGGATCATGTGACATTGCCTTGATTTGGGTTGGTTGATCGGCTGATTCAGTTTTTCAGCTCCGGCTTAAACAGACAGACTGAGGAAGGATTTAGGCATAGTCTCTTTGAATTTGGTCTCCGGTTTCTCAAAGGATCAGGGGGGAAATTGCCCTGAGTTCATTTATTTATCACTATTTGACTTCATGTGGTCTTTGGAAGATCAGTTTTTCTTCTCTGAGGTTTATAAACACTCAACCAACCATGAGCAACTTCGGACACAGAGAGCTGATAGTGACCCACAAATCTGTAGTTCAAGCCCCCAGCGAGAAAACAAGTGGCTGTTTTCAAGAGTAACATGCCCTTACATCGTCTCATTTCTCTCACTCCGGTATGTTGAGCAGCAGAGCATACAGCCTGCTGCTCGCTCTTGCCTTTTGCTCTCTCTCAGGTTTTTTTGCCTTCATATTTCTACTGGATGTAGATAGACTCATACACTAGCCAGCCATGTGAGCTTCTTGATTCTTTCCATTGCTGCCTCTCCTGGGGGAGGCCATCAGTCAACCGGTGCCATTTGTCAGTGTGCAATGTAGGTCTGAGGCTGTGGAGCGAGGTTAGGCTGCTCACAGCCCAGCAGAGAGGGACATCAACGACAGATGCCAAAACACTCCTGTTTGTGTTAGAACAGCCTCAGCTCTCTCACACTGCCTCAGTACTGGATTAGCAATGTAAGAAATGCATGCAGGCTGAGAGAGTCAGCGGTTGAGCAAGAACCAAAGATATAATCTAATGTGAGTTGCCTAAGACCAGTAACAATGTGTGCTTAATTAAATTGTTGTTTATTTAATTTCCCGTAATGTAATTTTGTTTGTTATAATGAAAATTACCAAAGGGAAGCAGAAAGTGGCAAATAAAGCACTTAAACTTCCAGCCGTCCATTTTAGTCAAACGTAAATCCTCATCATCATTATTGATAAAGTGCTAAAGAATAATTATAGCGCTGGCAGTCCTTGAAAAGCCACCCATGATGCAGCATATAAATAAATTGATCCACAAGAAAGTAATTGCATATAAGAGGAATGGCAGTCCTCGCTGCAAGCAGAACTGGGTTTGCACACAAAGCTCCTCACCCGACCAAAATGGTTCTGAGCAGCTTCCCACCCTGCCAGGTTCTCATGTGGATTGCAGCTCTTTCTAGAGAATAATAATGGGAGAGGAAATTGGGCAGGAATAAAAAGAAGGAGCATCCAAAGATTTAGGAATAAACATAAAAACCCAGATAGAGACAGAGGCATGTCCATGCATATCTGATTCGTCCAAATTTCTCAGCTCTGGGGCTGGATAAATCCCTGCTACGTGCTGGATATGTGGTAGGCCATCATTACATGTGAGCCTCAGACAGCTGCTCACACACCGCTGAGAGGCAGGGGAGCAGGGCAAAGATGACCATTCAGAGAGAAAATGAAGTATAGTCAACACTCTTAAAGTAAGGTATCACTTCATCAAGTTGGTCAAAACAAATCAAATTTCATTACCTCTTCTAACCAAATGCTTATCTCCTTCTTCCAGCTCCTTTGATAAACATGTAGAGCCATTAGGATAATTGGCTTATGTTTAATTTCTCCCCACGTCATGTGGTCTTTGATTCCACGCGGCATGAAGGCAGGGGGAGCTATTAGATCTGCTGAACATGCTGTTTGCAAAGTTTTGTTTGACCCCGCTGCTGTAACCCTAATTACAGAGTGAGGAGAGATTGCGCTCACTAGGGGAGCACATTAAAATCAATTGATGAAATCAGGCCTTCCTCTGGAAGATGTCGAAACATCAGCTGAAACTTAGTTTAGCAGGTGCTCAGATTGGATTAGATAGATAGATTGACAGACACTTTATTAATATTATTATTATTGTGCTTGTGGTTTTTGGAGGACATCTTCGCAAAGTCACAAGGCTGTTTGTTCCACGTCTTGGAAAGTTTGCCCATATTCTTCTTTAAACATTTCTTAACTCTACAGCTTTTTAAGCTCTGGATTGTATCCAGAATTTAGTAAGGTCCTGAGAAGTCACCTGGGATTCTTTCAGCGCTTTGGCCACTTCCTTTCTGACCATATCCCCAAAGGGATCCATAATTCATGACTGTGCGTCCAAGATGTCGCCGCTCCAGCGAGCTAGTATTAAATATTTAATGCAGATCATAAGCTGCAGCTATTGAGGCCTGCCAGTTTCCTTTAGGAAGACCGTCTTCACTTTTTCCATGCACAGGGAATCCCTAATGAACCCTGGGAGTCTGACTGGGACTGCATTTAGGTATTTAACAATCAGTTAGTATATTTAACGTAGTACCTGGTAATTCCTTCACAAGAGGCGTGTCTTGAAATCTACAGTTTGTACTCCATACTGAATTAAGGTAACTCTAATTGTAGTTGTAGTATGTTGAATGTACTGTAATTATGAAGAGCTTTGTAGCACCAGCCAGAATTTGTTCCGTTACACACACAGATAATACTATGCTAGGTTCTACAAGGTCATCAAGGGTAATAACAGGGGCCGGAGATCTTCTAAACAGAGGATGACCACTCTTGAGCCAAAGCTGCTGCTGTAGGTAGACCCCTGATCTTCTAGCGCTGTCTTCAGTTACGGACCAAATTTGGCTCTTCAATTTAATCCCACAGGCACAACACCTCAGGCAACTGCAGGCATTGGAGTAATGTGGAGTGCAGATGCCTGCATTTGTTCAGTAGCACTCATGATTCTCTCACTTTGGTTGTTCTCGAAGGAGGAGGTGAAAGCTGTCTGTGTTATAGCTGACTGGTTCTCTGACTCCTTGCAGGGATGCTTCAGGTTGCCCCTGGCCCCGTTTACACAGCCTATTGAATGTGGGAATTGGGCATTGGGGTTTGTGTTGTTCCACTTCTCAGGCAGCATTGGAGGTAATAAGAGATGTCAATTGGACATCCGTTAAATTGTGAGACAGACAGGCGGAACAGGGTTGTGATATTTTGCTAAGGATTTATTTGTCCGGTCGACAACCGGGAGACTGCAGTAAATAGCAGTTATATAATCAACCAGATTTCTTGAAATGCGGAAATAACATGACATTCTGGAGCTCCTTATCCTCCAAGCAGGGGGCAAAATCAGCTGGGATCTAAGAGGGAAGCCAAATTAACGTTTTATCCCTGTTAATCGATTTTTTTTTTTGAAAAAAAAAGAATATTCACATATTTTATGCACCCACCCACAGACACACACACTGATCCACATGACAAACACTTATTGCACTTAACACAAGAAATAACAAGTATAAATAAATATGCAAACTTTGTCACAACTGATAAAAAAATAGTTTCAAAACTAATACATATTTAACAAACTTAGCTAACATTTGGACTCTTTGAGGGAAAAGGTTTCTGTTCAAGGACACAGATGCCCCCAATAGTGGTAAGAATTCAATTTTTGCTCGTGTATATAGACTATAACCTCTATCAAAGCAGAATAACAATAGCCAGTAAATTGTGTGTTGTCAAATGTGGCCAAAAATGCAAAATAAGAAAATTATAATAATCAAAATAAAGAACCCTTTTATTAGATCTAAATCTTAAGCCCCTACTCAGAGTGTGTGACATTCTGACTGATGGGCAGTCAAGGGTATCCCTGTATACCCGCGCTCACAGGGGTTATTATAAGAATGGGTCTTATGTAAGTCTGATGAGGCTGTCTTATCGATGCAGCTCAGGACATCTGTGTCAAAAAGGAGCGTACTTGTCCCCACTCTTTTCTCTCGCCTTCCCATGATGATCTGTTTTGTACAATATTGCACTGCAGTTAACAGAATGTCACTGAGACAAAATCGAAACGGCAGAATACTGCTCAAATTCTATATTCCATCAACGTTTTACTGTGCGGGTACGGATCTCATACTGTAAATGCTAACAACACAGGTACGTAATGATGGTTCCCTTTATCTACAGTTAGTTTAGAAGGATTTTTTTTTTTAATGTGCAAACCTGCATGGTCTTTATTTGCACCATAGCATGTTATCTTTTCCATATTTGATTTTTTCTCTCAGCTGCTCATCAGCACTCCCTTGATAAGGCACAGCAGGCGCTCAGATCCCCGCTGACGAGTTCAAGGATGGAGGGACAAGTGGATGGAGTGGTGGAGTGGTTTAGATTGCAGCAGGGAAAAGAGAGGAGGTCATCAGGTGTGAGAGCACGTCTGAAATGTGCACGATGAGGTCGGGGTTTTTCGCACTTGTTTACAGCAGGAAGTGACTCTTGCTACTTCCACAGAGGTTCCTCTCTAGACAAAGCCCTTATTTACAAGAGATAAAAGATTTTTTTTTTGGCTTCGGTTTTGGTTGTGATTGTGAAGGTAGCTGTTATTCCAGACTTAGTACTGCCAAACCTTAATCAAAGCAGAAAAAAAAGAAGCAAATAAATTTCAAAATATAATTTGATGGATCTCCTCCCTGGCAGGAAGTGGTACTCCATCAGGACCGAGCATTACTCACCAGATTTAGATAGATGATAAAATCTTCCTTATCATTTTAGGCAGTATTCTTCTACCTTTGACTATGTGCGTGTTACATTTTTAAAAAGCCTTGAATAAATAAGAGATGCAAACATCACACTGCATATCACTCTATATATCCACATAGAGGCCACAAATGGGAAAAGAAGTCAACAAGTAAGGTGCAGTATTTTTCTACTGTCCTCTCTACCCTCTCCTCCTCTCCTGCTTTCTTCCTCTGTCTCTGAACAGAGGGTGTATGGGTAAATGAAAAGAATCCCATTATCATTATAGATTATCTGAAAGCATAGTTCATGTTTGATAGAGCTGGCTGATGGGACTGCCGCAGCAGGGCTGCCTATGTCACACGCTGCACAAACAGTCTGCTAGGCCTGGATGTTTGTCAATTTAATGCCACCTTGATCTACCTCCTGTCTTATTACTACTGCTTCATCATGGGCTTAGCTTAACAAAAAAACATTTGCTGATATACTGGTTAGGGTTAATTCTAATCCTAACCCATGCTTTTTGTACCTCTTCAATAAAATTTAACAATGTTTGGTATCTCTTTCTGCACATCAGCCCGAATGACCCGACAATTATTTCTTCACTCACACATACTGCGCCCAACACCGAATAGCCAAATCTGGTCCTTAAAAGCCAAATGTTTGGCCCAAGCATATCTCCACATCCACATCAGGCCTAAAACGTGAAGTTAAGTGTGCAACATGTCGAAAATAAAAACATGCACTGCTCTTCCCTTACCTCTCTACTTGAGCAGTCACACCAGATGACATTGTTATCCTCCACACTCCTCGACAAGCTAGCAAAAGCCAATCGTCATTAACAACTTTTAAGAATGTGTGAGGTTTCAGCTGGGTTCAGAGATGTGGTAATACTGTTAAGGTTCAGGTCTCTTTAGTTGAAGGAGCATAACCCTTATGGTACAGGTATGTTTATTATATTCCTGAAAAGTCGTGGGATTTATGGAATTGCCATCATTGTTCTGATTCATTCCAAATTTGTTGCAGATCTATCAACTGTATATGTTGTATTTTACTTTAATAGTTCATATTTTACTCACTAGGGAGGCTTTTTTAATGAAAAATGCTGTACACATAACTTCACATTTAATTTGAGGAGTTCAATCAGGGTGATCGCTTTTACAAGGCGGGAATTGGACCTTTTTTGGGTGAGACCCAAGGCTAGTGAGGTTGGAATACAGAAAAATGTTGGTTTATATAAAGGGGCTGTGGCCTTTTAAACTTTCTTTGGTGAATATTCAGGTAAGTGTCCCTGCCTGCTCTGTCTGACTGTGGGCATGAAAAACATGTGGAAACCTTGTGTTTAATAAAAGTGACTCCATAAGAAAACAAATAAATAAATGCATTTTATTATAATTGAATAAATGAATTGATGAAAGACATTCCATGTTCATGTTATTGTAAAAATCTACTCCAAAAAAACAGTCCATAAACCATGAATAAGTCAATTAATTAATGCCTTATAGCATCAATATTATATTCCTTGCCTTTGGGTCAGAGTTGGAGATCAGGATGAGGCTGACCTCAGATTCCAGAGGGTTAAAGAACGCTAACAAGCCAGAGCATTTTTCTCTTTGTATTTTATCTCTTACACGAGTGAAAATGTGTGCAGCCAGTCCTTCCACTGGTGCTGACCTCAAAGCAGAGCTATGTGAAAGACTATTATTTCTCCTTTTGTGTGTTCAAGCCTGAGGGTGTTGCAAATGTAAGAAATACACATATTATTTGGGGTTATATGTTCGTGTGGTTTGGAGAGTTGTGCTTATATCAGGTCAGACAGGAAAATATCACTTCACGTGGGCACAGTGAGCGTCAGTAGAAAAGATGGTGTGAAAACAAAAAGAGGTGCAGGATGCATGGAATAGTAGATGGAGGGATAAGACCAGAGGAAAAGAGCCATGTGGAGGAAGGCACCCAGTTGGAATTGGCAATCTGCCTCTAGTCTGTTGAACAGGCTCAGATAATAAAAAATATCGATTGTAAACATTCTCATGGGGCTGTAACATCAGGTGGCTAAGGGGAGGGAAGAGAGTTTCTCGCTCGCTGTTTGCCACATTGACACGGGAGGGATTGATAGAGACAACAAGACACCAGGAAGCAGCTCCTGTAGAACAGCCACAGAGAAACCGAGCCATGTTTATTTACCCAGGCATCGTTTCACCAGCCAACGATGAAGACTCCGTTGTAATTAAAAGCTAAGGGTTTTTACACTTGGCTATCTTATTTCAGAAAGGGCCACAAGTAGAAGTATGAACAAGGAAGGTTGTCAATATTCCTGCCTTGCTCATTCCGCCCCAAGCCATTATTTACACATTGTAAATCAATACACCTAATGCTGCTTGAGCAGTGCAATTAAAATGTGGAAATGCTTAATGCCCTTTTCAGCCGTTGGATCAAGTGTCGACAGGCAATCCGACAAACATATTTAACTCCACTTAGGCCAGCCCAGTGTTTTAGTGTAAGTGTCTGAAAATGTGTTATAATTATTTCATCTATATATAAGACACTAAGAAACAACTTTACTTGTTGATTATTTCTCAGTGCCATCACTCTGGACAACACCCTGGTTATCCTGTCTACAGTGGCACCAGACGCCGGGCGCTATTATGTCCAAGCGGTAAATGACAAGAATGGAGAAAACAAGACCAGCCAGCCCATCACCCTGTCAGTAGAGAGTGAGTACCAAGGTCATACACACACACGCACACACAAACACACACATTCACTAACTCACTCACTCACTCAAACATGCACACGCACAAACACTATCTATTGTAATCTATGGAGTACACAAAAAAACTAAATTCGGCTGAGAAATAGCATTGTATTGCATTTTAACAACTTGGTATATGTATTAAATTTAATATCTGAAAGTATGAATTGTTTTATTGCTATCAAATTATAGGGGTGGAAACTATTAATGTAATTTGAGCACTTTGTACTGATAGTATCTTCAATACGGATGGATGTGAACTTTTCTTCATGTGTTTTCTGTCTAGTGGATTGGGGGAAAATGTTTAGGATTTACTGTAGAGCGTCGGTGTGGTTGAGACGTAAATTGTAAAAAACCTGCTGTCATGTTTCTGTGATATTGTACAGATGTTAGTTTATTACTGAGATTTAATGCAGTTCAAAATGATTAAATCTGATAATTCACAGTCATGACTGTATTTCTGTGACTTATGCATTACAAAAACATTTGCTGGGATATTTCACAGTTTGCACTTTAGTACTACTTGATTTACCAGTGTGATTTAAACCAGCTGGTACTTTATTAGTATGAGTTACTAAAGTACAAAAACTTCTATTGTGATACTACACAGTTGTTACTTTATTACTGAGTTATAACAATACCAAAATAATTATTGTAATAGTACATAATTGGTATTTTATTACTTTTCATTACTGTGACTTACACGCTACAAAAAACATTTTCTGTGATTATCCACAATTGTTGCTTTATTACTGCGATTTCACAGTATTGATGTGATTACTGTGATTTACAATAGAAAAATATTTACTTTGATATTTCACATTCGTCCTTCAAGCACGGTGTTTTATTACACTGCAAAAGGATTTGCTGTGATAATACACAGTTTTGACTTTATTACTGTGATTTACTACAGTATGAAAACATTTACTGTTTAATTTTCCAATTGTGGCTTAACACTCTGATTTATACAGTATGATATTTTCTACTGTGATCTTTCACCGTTTTGACTCTATTACTGTTATATTCACCGTAAGACTTTATTATTGAGTCACTGCAGAACAAACCCTAAAGTAATAATTTGATTACAGTTAGTTTTTTAATTAACAGAGTTCATTACTGTGAATCATTAATTTCATTAATGTGCTGTTGAAATCGACTGTGAATTATTTTTGGTTTGAGAGCAATTCTTTATAGTGTAAGTCATATTTACACCTTGTTCCACAAGTACACACAGAAAAAGAAATCTCCGTCGACAGGGATAGACTACAACCCTCCCTATGAGCGTTTAATATTCCCCAGCATCCTTAGCTCCCAAATCCAAAAACACATGATACACAAATACAGTTATCTTCAGCTCAGCAGAGTAGAAAGTAAGAGGAAAACTCACTTAGGAAGCATTTGCGACATGGTGGAGCCGAAACAGGAGGTGAATGAGGAGGGTGGGGGAGAAGTATTACAGTTGACAACACAGGGGAGCAGAAATAGTGCGTGCTCACACACTCCAGGTTCAGGTTAGATGCATGGTGAAGCGAGAGATTTCCGCTTGTCCAAGCTCAGGGATTTAGTCAATACGTTTACATTGCATATGTGCACGCAATAAAATACACACATACACACACACACACACACACACACACACACACATACACACACACACACACAAACACACACACACACACACACACACACACACACGCACACACACACACACACACACACACACACAAACACACACATTCATGCATGGATGTGCATGCTACTGGGAGACGGTGTATACACATGTATCAATCAGCATCTGCAACAGCAGCCGTCCCTGCAGCGACACCTCTGACAATGCATTTCCCATGAGTCTTCCTGGTTTAGACAGCGCTCGCCTAAGAAAGGGGGGGGGGACGAAGGTCATGGACTCAGGGGACTCGAGCGGCAGTTTGTTACAGTTTTCCTTCCACGATGAATAACTTTTTCAACTTGAACAGGAACAAAAAATTTAGCTATTTTGTCATTGTTTCATTGTTTCAGCTCCTAAAGAAGAAGAAATACTTTAAATAATTTGGTACAAAAGCTGATTATAGTGAAATGAAACGATCGATATCATCAGAATCCTAGACAGTAGCATTAACATCTAGCCACTGAAGGTCTGTAGTGGGTCATAAAACTGGACAAAAATCCCAAAACTTTCACAAGTCATTAAATCTGTTACATAAGACTTTGTTGAAATTAGTATCATTATATCTTGATGAAGCACACTTTTAGAATCTATATCTGAAGTGAAGCACAGCACAGTGGTACACAGTGGTAGCTCGCGCTGTTCTGGGCTCAAATTGACTTCAACCATTCTTTACGCCAACTCTACACCGTATGAGGAGTTACAAGAATTCCTGGATGGGGCCTTTCTTTTCTTTTGGCTGCTCTTGTTTTGTTGCATCCGCCACCTCCATTTCCTCTCTCACTTCCTCCATGTTTGCTCTCTTTGGCCTTCCTTGTTTTCTCCTCCCATGCGGCTCCTCTGGACAAATCTTTACCACCTCACTATCACTTCCTTCATCCTATTACCAATCCCTCCAACACTCGATGTCCCTCTAACCATCTCATTCCTGATCCTGTCCCCCCGTTTCACTTCCATAGCAAACCTCAGCAGTCTCAGCTCCGCCACTTCCAACTCTTATTCCTGCCTCTCTTTTAAAGTCAGCATCTCCTATCCATACATCATATAGGCTCTCCATACCAGCTTCTATCTGTTCCATTTCACTGTAACTGGGGCCTGTCACAAATCACGCCTGACTCTCGTCTCCAACCACTCCACCCTGTCTGTACTCTCGTCCACACCTTATTACCACACTCCCCATTTACCTCTGTCAAAAATGGATAGATGCATGGATATTTGAATAATTGTCTAATAACTTGCTAGTTATTATCCTTTATAGATTCATAAAGTCAGCTCAATCAAGATACACGATTGTTAATTATATCTGAGAAAAGTTTAGGATATTATGGAATTGTCCACTGCTGCATATACTTTGTGTTAACGCGATAAATCAAAAACTATTTCATGGATCATTTTCAAATTTTATACCCTCACAAACATTAGTGGTACGAAGAACTGGAGTGATTTTGGGAAAGGTTGATTGCACGTTTCAGACACTTTATCTCCAAAAGTTTTCATGGCATCATTTTTAAAATGTTGGTCAGATTTAGTCCAGTTATGTTGCATATAAATTGACTCGAGGTTATTCAGTATTCATCTTGAATATATCATATTTTACTCACTAGGGGGAGTTTTTTATGGAAAACATAACTCCCTAATCGTTAGACCGATGAAGTCCTAATCATGTGAATATGAATATACCAGAGGAGATCTACCTCTATCTATGATATTTGACTCTAATATTTGATATTTTACTGACTTAAAATATCAAATATTAGGGAGATCTTTGACAAAAACAACACTGTTCGTCAGCAAACTTCACATTTAATTTGAGGAGTTCCAGAATGGGGATTGCTTGTATAATGCTTGTAAAGTAGGGCTTTTCAGGGATATACCCTTGGTCTATGGGATGACAGAATAGGTCTGTTTTTAAAGAAACTATGACTTGAGTTAATTAGTTTTATTGTTTGCAATTAGCACAACATGTCTAAATTCTGACATTTTTGTCTAGTTTAAAGACAATTAAGGCATTTTCTTTGGTGGTTAAATTGTTATACTTGGTTTACAAATTCAAGCTAATCAAATTTGATTCACCCCATTGGCAGATTTCTTTGCTTACGTGGCCGTATCGATCAAGAAAGACAAGAGTGTGAAATATATAAATGTTCATGCCAGAAAGTGCTCAGGTTCTTCAAAGAGATTGTGACCGAAGGATATAGCAGCCATTACATCAGCCCTTTGTAGTCTGCATACTGGTGTGGTGGGCACTGATGACCATGCCGAGACTGATCTGCAAGAATTAAGCAGGACTTGGGGGTGGGTGGCAGAACCACCAGCATAAAAGAACGAGATGAATGGAGAGAATCATATTGAAAAAGCCAGCAGCTGATGCAGATTGGCCAAGCATGCAGGTGTATCACGGATTGATGTGATTTGCTGAGTGAGCTGTGCTGATATCAATTGATGCCCCACTCCTTGAAGCGGGTAATTGAGACTCAGCATAAATTAAAGGTGAGAATATTAAATTGGTTTGAGCCGAGTGTGCAAGAGGGTAGTCTTCCTGACTGAATTTGTCATGGATCTTAATTAGTTGATGGTGTAACTTTTTTCAGAATCAACACAGAAGAATGACACCATGATCTTTCTTATACATGCTGTTTGTGAATTGGAGGTGTGTCAATATAGTTTTAATAAGAATTGTGTTTTGCCACTTCACAATTTAACGTAACGCTTTGTAGTGTTTGTCAAAGGTTTACACTTTTAGGACTACAGGACGGCGTGGTTGAAAGAAGAAAATGCAAGAACGTTGCGTGTAATCCGCCCCTTTGTAGGAATGTTTTCCTGGTGTTTAGTTGGGAAAGGTTTGAGTTGTTGAAAATCCTTCCTCGGGAAAAACATTCCCGAGGTAGAATTTTTTTTTATTCTTCTTCCGTTGAATGTTGGAGCCTCACTCTGTGGAGTGACTTTCAAATGATGAGGCTATTAACATATTCACTGCTGACTATGTGGAAACCTGAAGCCTCCTGTGTGCACACACTAAGACTGGACTTTACAATGAAGGGTGAGATATCTTGCGTGCAGCAATTAAATTTGTGAAATGAAAAATATTTGCATATTCATGTGAAGAATTCTGCATATTCTGTAGTTAATTAGGATAGGGGGCCGTTTTAATTATTCTAATGTGGTTATTGTGCTTTTTCCCGGCAAAAACTATGCCAGAATACATAAGACATTTTTCGTTTCGGCCTTATTACACGCTTTGCGGGTGTGCACACAGGGGCCATATAGACCAAATGATGAACCCAGATTGGTACGATTGAGTCATGACAGCCCCTGTGGCTAAATCTGACATGTGCAGCCACAAGCACATTCCCAGGGCTTGATGGGATTGACAGATCAGTGTGAGTTTATCACAGACATGACACATCTCAAGGAGCGTTCAAACATTTTGTGCTCTCACTGCCATGAGCTGTCTGTCTCAGATGCTGGTAACACACACACACAGACATAAACTAGTTTGTGCAAGTCTTACCAGCCTAAGAAAATTGCACGCAAACACCCACAAACCCTTCATTTCTTATTCAGCCCTTTAGTTTTATGTCTGTCAGGCGGTATTTTTCTATCTGTGTTTCTTGCTGTCTAGAAGATATCTGATTATACACAGTCAGTGCACTGTCTCGTCCTCTCTTGGTCAGAACTCAGGCACCGTACGCACCGGTCACTTTCAATATGTCTTGTCCATGAGCACCCATATGGTCCACTGGATGGAAATTACCTGGATGAGTCACCACCGTCCAGAGTTCCTCACTTTATCTGGTTTTAGTTCCCTTCATTGTTTAAAATTCTGATTTTTTTATGATATATGTCTGTTTGTCCAGATGTTGGAGGCCCAGCAGACCCGATTGCCCCCACCATCATAATCCCTCCCAGGAACACCAGTGTGGTCACTGGCACCTCAGAGGTCACAATAGAGTGTGTTGCCAACGCCAGGTAAACGCCCACGGACAGCAGGATCGTGGATCAGCTTGTTTAAGGGTCACTTCACTCAAATTAGTGAGGCCAATCCAGAACAGGAGATTTCATGGATTTATCTTCCAGGAAGGAATGTTTTACAAATGACTGTTTTCAGCATTTCAAGTGGAGTATTCCGTTTACGGGGGCTCCGGAAAGTTAACGTTTTAATATTCAATTCTTCAGGTAGAAAAAAAAACCAAAATCAAAATTGGACAAATTAAACTGTCTGCGTGGGTACGCTTATGCCCTCTCAAGGAAAAACCCGAGATTAGCAAGAAAGTGTAACTCCCCTCTTTGCAAACTCTCAAAGATTCCTCCCGAACACTATTGATTTATAACATTTATTTAGGCATTGATGGGGTAAAGGCCCAAACAAAGCTTCAAATTTCCAACGTTTCAGTTAAAGTTTTATTAGGTAAAACGCTATTTTCAAACATTACTTTACATTTAATTTGAGGATTTTAGAAAGGAGTCGTCTTGCACAACGCAGGATATCGGGGACTTTTCTGGGATATACCCGTGCTGTGCTGGGGCCTATATAACTAGGCCTATATTAGACAACTAGTATAGGCCTAGTTGTCTAATTTAATCACTATAATGAGTATGATATAAGGTGAACCTGCCTCAAGTGGGGGTCAGGGAGAAGAAGAGGATCTGCTGGCTCCATCTTCCTCCTCTTTGATGTTTATTGGTGGTTGAAAAGCCTCTTTGCTCAATGTTGAAGAAATATGCAGGGCAGACAGGGCCTTTCGTCCAATCTCCACAATCACTAAGTACGTATTTGTGCTCCGAGAGCTTATGGATACGGACGTAACAGGGTAAACGAATTGGATAAAAAAAGCCAACTCTGATCTGACTCTTCACACTACAGAACCCAGATGTGATTTAGAACCTCATATGACAGTAACCAAAATCGGATTTGAAAAGTTCAGATTACGACAAAAAGTCGGGAGTCATTCTTGAGCAAAGAATTAGATTTGAGACACATTTTTCCAGCATAAATGCAATTTGGCCTAAATAGCCCTTTATCCCTCTACATTGTGTGAAATAATGTGGATAATAGTATATTTTGCAATTCATAAAAGTATTTTCAAAATAAAATACACCTCACAAATTAATATCTTTAGTAACTCTGTTGTCAGAATTCTGTGTTACACAGTATCTTAGCTTTCTATGTGTGAAAAATGAAGCTTCTGATCAGTTCAATGTATTTCTTTTAGGTTTTAGCTCGATTATAGACAAGCAGACTCGACTAATGAAATCCCTTGACTTATAAAATAGTCATTTTCATCGATATCAGTGGGCATCTTCTCTGCAGAATAGATTTTTTTTTTTATTTCAATAGCAAATATTCCATTTTATGTAAACATTAATGGATTTTTATCAGACTGATCGAATTTGTGTCCGGTTTTGGCAGAAAGATAAAAGTACGAGTGAGATGAGGACTTCTGAAACTCTGCTCCTCACTCCGCAGGCCGCTTATCAAGCTGAGTATCACATGGCGGAAGAATGGCGTGTTGGTGACCAGCGGTTTGAGTGACTTCAACCGCAGGCTGACCATCATCAGTCCCGTTGTGAGCGACGCCGGCTTCTACGAGTGTGAGGCCATCCTCCGCAGCAGCAGCGTGCCTTCAGTCAGCGCTGGAGCTTATCTGCATGTACTCGGTAAGAATGGAGATGTCCAGACCTCAGTGCAGGTTTAATCAGCATCGCAGGTTTTATTCAGGTTGTGTGTGTACAATTATACAAATAATTGTTATTCTCATACTACATTCAATTATTATACTACTACCTTCTATTTTCTTTTCTTTTTTGTCATACAACTAGCTTTTAATTTCATTCTTTTAACTTTTTAACTAACATGTTTTTACTTTTTTTAAAGATTTTTTGTAGTGACTAATTCATGATACTTCTTTTTTTGCCTTTAAACTTGTACCTCACACTTTTACTAATGTTTAATATATATATTAAATATTTTTATTAATATTTTCTTTTATATAACTAACGTTTTTCAATATTTTCTTAATAGTAATACTTTTAATGTTTTACCTTTCTAATGGAATGTATGCTATCCATTTTCTCCTTGTAAACTAATAGTTAACAACCCATTTATACCCTTAAACATTTTTTTTACTTTTACACTCTTACCATATACTTTTATTAATTTTTTCTTGCATACCAGTAAGTACTTTTTATTTTTATGCTTGTCCATTTCGGAGCCTGTACTTTTCCCTTATAATTGACAATAATTAATTGAGGCTGAATTACTACTTTAATTCTGTCAGACAGTTTTAACACAACTAACTGTACTTCTACCGGAGTAAAGAATGTGTGTTCTTTTGCTACGATGGGGGATGCTATTGGGGTTCGATCACAGCCCCTGACCCTACATGCCATGGGGTCCTTGAGCAAGACCCTTAAACCCAGCTGCCCGGTTGCTGCACAGGGATCAAACAATAAATAAAGGGTAAATTAGTACATTTTTAATATTATTATTATTATTTCTAAATGTTAACAATTCTGCTGTTGAGTCAAAGAAGGCTCATCCTCCCTCCTCATGTGTTCATATTTTGGGAATTTGTCATTTGTCTTCAAGGCTCACTGCAAATTTATTTCCAAACTAGTATCATGCACATGGCTAGGCGACAATGATGTGATTAGCCTTAATGCAAAATCGCAGCATGAGTTTTCATATCCGCATGAAAACTTAATTGAAAAGGACTTTTTTGCATTAAGCCTCGGTGTGCGCATCAAGCGAGCGCGCAACGTGGCATTAACATTTTACGAGTTCAAAGAAGGGTGCGGGTAGGAAATTGATATAAATATTACCAGTCACACTTTATGAAGCAGACAAACGTAGAACTGTGAAGTCATGAGGCAGCGAAAGGAGTGAGCTTTATTGATTTCAAAAAGGGAGAACGCTCATGGTTGGCCTCAAGAAACTATTTAATATAGCATTGCGTGAGTCACTTTCATTCCGTCACACCGAAACACTTTGATGTCTTCAAGGTTGTGATGTGATTCAAAGGACAACATGTGGTGAACTTTTCCCTTGATACAGCTAACGGAGCATTTCCTCTCCCCTGAGTTTGAAGTATTAAACCATACCAATACCAATTACTGCTGTCTTCAATCAAAGTACTGTATAATCATATTATGTCCCGCTACTCTATTAGTAGTTTTTCCCCATGAGGGATTCATTTCAGAGCAAATAAGAAAATAAATCCACTGCTCTGACCTGCCGTCATAGATAGTCAGTTTGTTTTCAAAGATCTTGCGAGGTATCACAAACAGAATTTTATGAGCTGCCATGATTACCGCTGAAGGTTTACACATTTCTTTTTTTGTCTTCCAGAACCGCCGCAGTTTATTAAGGAGCCGGAGAAACACATCACAGCGGAGATGGAGAAGGTGGTAGACATCCCCTGTCAGGCGCGAGGTGAGCATTTCTCTACCAGAATGTCAGAGATGATGAAATATTCCTTCTCAAATGTTAAATGTTTAGCCCTATGAAATTCGCAGGAGTGTACGCGCTCACATTGTTTTTAGAGAAGTGATGGTTCTAGCGAGAGGTGATACATTTCTTTTTTTTAAACATATTTTATTGGCATTTTTTAAATATTGTTACAGAGAAGAACTTTTCCATGTGAAACTGACAATTTAAACTATTGCCGGAGCAGGATTTCAACGTTACGCTAGAAAGATTTTGGACATAAAAAGCAAACCTTGAATTTTGACTGAGGGTGTGTTCACACCTGCCCTTTGGGGTGGTTCATTTTAATGTTGTATAGTTCAGACTTTTGTTATAGTTCAGCAACGGCAGTAAGATAAACAGCCAGCCTCAGAAACATGTTGGACTCTAGCGTCTGACATTAAATTTGAAGATGAAGATCACGTTGACGTCAAAACCCCAACATTGGTTTGGCATCGATATTTTGTATTGATGTTGAATTTTAAGATCAAATATGTGTCAAAAACAAACATCGATCAAAGTTCTACGTATCCAAGGCAGAATTGTAATACATGCTCAAAAGTCCAGGTAATTGTTATCGCCCTGTTATCAACGCCTCTGCAAATTGGTGTAAATGTAATAACTCAAAAACTATTTCAAAAATCATTTTCAAATTGTATACCCACACAGAAATTAGTCTAAAAAAACAACTGTATTGATTTTAGGAATGATCTGTTGCATATTTCTGATACTAGGGAAAAATTGACTTATTCCAAATTTGGTGTGTGTAAATTGAATTGAGGAGATCTATCGTCTTTATATCAGATTTTATCCATATGTTAATCTAATAATTCATATTTTACTCACTTTGGGGATTCTTTTTAATTAAGATAACTTCACATTTAATCTAAGGGGTTCAATCAGAGGCATTGCTTGTACAAGGATTAGGGACTTTTCAGGGATATACGCTTGCTGTCGTAGACGGCAGCATAGATCAAGCAAGTCAGCAAGTTTAGAATCCTCAGATCTCCGATACACTGGCACAAACCTATCCAGGGAGAACATTCTGCACAGCTTCAAACCCAGAAACATCCCGCTTTGAGATGGCACTACTGACCACTTCACATCCTGATGCCCAAAAACATTAGTTTTCAAATTCCAACCGGAAAGAAAGATATTAAACGTTGGTTATTAAGGGAAAATATTCTAAAGATCTACCCAAATAGGGGAAGAAATATAAAAAACATAACGGTCACAAATGACGAAAATAATAAAATAAGAACAGGGGTAAGACATTGAGTGATTGCAGGTTTTAAGATATAACTTTAAGATTTGAATCCTTAATAATCCTTAATAAAATTCAACCACTTGACAGCAGATGTTTTTTTTCTTTGCAATGTGGAGTAGTGGTTAGCACAGCTGTCTCACAGCAATAGAGCTTTGAGTCTGAATGCATTTGCGAACAATGTGGATATAGATACGAATGTTTATAATGAACTGGCGACTTGTTCAGGGTGTACTCCCAATCTCCAGTCCGCCCCCTCCAATGAATGTTGAGTTTTAAACAAGTAACGGTTTTTGTCAAATCCACATTGAGTCTTGACTATAATAATGTCTGTTTGACTCTACAGTACACAACTTTCTGAGCAGTTACCTGGCTTGAGGCTTATGCCAACGGCACATGTATTGATCTTTTAGAAATCTAGAGTCATATTTCTAAATCATATAATCCTATCAGCACTCGTGGGTGCCATCACAGCCATTCGGAGTATCTGATTCAGACGTTTGGTTTCTTTGGTTTAGATGCCAGTGTGTTGGAGAAATCCAAAGCTCAAGGCTTAGATTAGAGGCTTCGAAAGTTGCAATGGTGGTCAGAAACTGCAATGATGGATATCACGTTTAGAGATATAAACCAGTAAGAATTCATTCCTGCACCAAAATAATGGGCATAACTAATGGAGAAATCAAACGAGAGGCTTCTCAATACCTCGAACACAATCTGAACGAGTTAGTGCAACTTTCGGTTGACATTTTCTTCCCCCTTTCCATTATTGTGGTTTGAAGTGCTTTGATCAATACACTAAGTGGGGTTTACACACCTGGAAATCCAATCCAAGGTACTTCCATTGCATCTGTTCGATCTTGTTCGGTTTTTTTTTTCATATTGAAATTTTTCAAAAGTTTGCATTAATGAACGGTTCATGACCTACATCTTCATTTAAGCGGCTGCATTGCCCTACCTCATGATTGATTGGCTTGTAGACTGACATGCCTGTTTGATCCAGACAACAGTCTGGAGAGGTTTCAAAACTGTAATTTGGGTCAAACGGAAAACTCTTTAAATCTACACCAAATTAGAAATGTGTGAAAGCACCTTATGTAAAAATCCATGTTTTTTTTCAGGTGTGTGGTGGAATCTCCGACTACCGTAATGTATAGAAGTATTTTTTGAGTGATTTATATGCTTACATGAGATTCTGCAGAATCTGATTTAGTTGAACACTTGATGCAAAACAAAGATAAATACGGATAACTAAATATTGGTTTCAGAAGGTTGATGAGGTTTTCTTTCAAATTAATCTGATTTTATTCTGGAAAATGTCTTGAAAAAGGAAAACATGACTAACAGTTCTCACCCTGACTCACCCTCTGCAGGAGTGCCCCAGCCCGACATTGTGTGGTACAAGGATGCTTTGCCCATCGACCCAGTGAAGACCCCCAGGTACAGGGTGCTGGTGGGAGGCAGCCTGCAGGTCAACGGCCTCCTGCCTGATGACACAGGAATGTTTCAGTGCTTTGCCAGGAATCTGGCCGGAGAAGTTCAGACCAACACATACCTGGCAGTTACCAGTGAGTGCTCCAACATCTCGCCAACAGATGACTCATTTTCAGTGCTTTGTCAAAACTCTAAAATTTACTTTCTGTTTTTTCGTTTAAAGAATATTATTAAATCGTGACACAGCTCTCTTGTCAGAGTCAGGAAAAGATTGTAAAGGTGCAATTGCTTTAAAGATGATGGAAAGCAATCACGCTTGTAGGAAGGGAAGAAAGCAGGAGCAATTTATTTATTCTAAGTGGAAGCTATTTTTCCCTTCAAAAATAATTTGAAAACATGAAGATGACTGTGTCCTTTTCTTTTCTTTTCTTTTTTACAAAAATGTTGCCTTAAAGAAGTCTTTCAGATATGTTTTACAACCAATAGGGGTGTTCGTTTTGGGTCCACAAGCAGAACACAGATCCTGGAGGAGTAGTTTAGATGATATTTATTACAATTAACAAAGAAAATTGATCACACGGGAATTGTTGGCTGAATGGCGGGTAGGTGATGAAATGTTGAGTTGAGGCGCTGGGATGGAGCAAATAAGTTAACAAACATGCATTGCTTCCAAAGAGCCCAATTCTCACTGGGCGGCAAATTACAAAATATAAAGGAACCACTGAGGCTTGATTATCTACTGCAGGAGTAGACTGGACAATCGGGCCATGAGGGGCAGTAGATGAGGAACAGGTGAGCTGATGCAATCAGAGGTGGAGTTGAGTGCAGCAGTGTGATTGCAGCATCCACTGACAGTACCCCATATATAGGGGAGAAACTTGAAACACAACAGAGGGGAACAAACAGAGGGCAATACAGAGAAAAATCAGGGATGCAATGTTGGTGGCGTAGCTCCAGAGAAGATGATGTCAGCGGGTCGGTCTGGCTTGGAATGTTTGCTATAAGATATGAATTCCAATATGAATTCGACTCTACATATTTATCTATCATGTTGTTTTTTCAAACTTTTGCAATAACTTTCTGCTTTAGAATTATATTTCGGATTAGAGCAAAAATCCGAGGGGAAAAAAATTTTGTAAAGGGAAACAATGCAGCAACAACAAAACAGGAAGAATCAAACAGTACGGTTGTCAAAACTGAATTGAATTTCAGCTTTCTATTTTACTATTGTCTCTGCTCTGTTTTGAGCAGAAATCAAAATAATGCTGCTTCATTTCAACCATGATTCCATTGTTGATTTTCAAAGTGAGCGACATCGCACATCTTGTTTTTAGGTTACAATCCAGTTAATGCTGAATGCTTTATTGGACTTTATATTCTTTAAATGTAACTATCATAGCAAAATGTTTAAGATATAGTTTTCCAGAAAGAAAACTCCCTCACATATATTAATTAGTTTCTAATTAATAAATCAGCTGTGTTTGTGTTCTCCCAGTAGTTCGGACAAACTTTCATATGTTAGTCGATAATTACCTCCACAATGATTCAGTTTGAAATACATTTTTTAAAAAAGCTACTCATTTGATAATATCGTGTTCGCTGCCTGACTCTAGTCACTTGACTCCCTGCGAACGTGTAGATGCGTTTTTTTCAGAGATGATACCGCTGAAGGAATTTGAAAATCACTAGTAAATTTCCCCTCGCTGTGCATCTGTTTGGCAAGTTTCTGACATCTAATTTTCTTCACTCTGCCTCAGCCGCCACCGCCTTCACTCTACGCTACATCACATTATCAGAATTCATGATATTCTCTCTCACTGCTTCATCCCTTCAATTGCTAACCCCCCCTCTCTCTGCTACAATGCCTCCTCTTCCTCTCTCTCTTCCTTACAGATCTCATCATCTCCCTTTTTCTGCGACACATTCATGCTCCCACTTCTGTGTCCGTCCCGCTCTCTGTGTCCTGAGATCCACACTCCTCCATTGACAAACTCCTCACTGCCCCTTTCCTCGAGAGATATAAACAGTTTTCTGTCATCCTATAAAGGCTTTGATTTATTGCATATCACAAAAAGGGATTTTGGCTATCTACATATTGCCTTTTTCTGTCCATGCTTCCCCTCAGTGTTTTTACTCTCACCTCTCCCTATCTATCCTATCTTTGCCTCTGTGGTTGCGAGAAATAGACCAGCACCAGACAGTTGTAGCTTCAAGGTGCAGGCGGTGGCAAATGTTAGTGGAACAAAGCATCGAGAAAACAATGGGATGCAGCGGTCTGACGCCCACAAAAAAAATTCAAAGAGGCTGTTTTGCTACAGTCTCTCACAACTCTATAACCTTCTTACTTTCCCTCTCTCTCTACTCTTTGTCTGTGTGTGTGTGTGTGTGTGTGTGCTTGTCTTGCCTCAGGTATTGCCCCGAATATCACAGCCGGGCCCTCCGACAGCACTGTGATTGACGGAATGTCAGTTATCCTGCACTGCGAGACCTCTGGAGCCCCCAGACCGGCTATCACCTGGCAGAAAGGTCTCTCTCACACACATAAACCCTCCTTCAGGTTACAATGCCACTTATCTGTTACATTTGGCAGCACAATTTGCTGTCTTTTCGCTACGAAACTCTTCACCAGGATCTACTCATTTCCCAGGCTTTTCATGCTTGAAATAGTAGGTCAGGGAAACGTTGTCCTTGTCTTCTCTCACAATCCCCATTCTTGCTTAATATGTCCTTAAGTGCATCGTAATTTCCCCTCTCTATCCATTCTCTCAACATTGTTCTCTCTCCTCCTTTCTCATCCGTTCCTGTCTTTTCTGCCATTTCATGTTCTCAGGTGAGCGTGTGTTGGCCAGCGGATCTGTCCAGCTGCCCCGGTTCACCCTGCTGGAGTCAGGTAGCCTGCTCATCTCCCCCTCGCACATCTCTGATGCTGGGACCTATACTTGCATGGCGAGCAACTCCAGGGGCATCGATGAAGCGTCTGCTGACCTTGTGGTCTGGGGTGAATATGCAGCGTTAGATGGATTAAGCCTTTCAGCTCTCTTGACCCTTTTGTCTCAAAGATCACTCTTGTGTGATCCCTGAACACAACGGTACATGTTTTGGGAGACATTGTGCTAATAATGTAATAATTAAGGCCGAGAAATAAGTGAAAATTGTGCTGGAAATTGAAACCAAACATTGGTATTTTGAAAATGATTTAATGTTCTATATAAAGGTTAAGTAGTTTACTATGCCAACGTGACCTCAGACTCACAAAGGCTCCAAAGGGTTAAAATAACATTGATGTTTGTTGTTAATGCACAAGCAAACTTTCACACAATTGGAAAAAATTAGGCTGAGAAGTTTATAGATAGATAGTCGTTTTACATAAAGTGAGCGAGTGATGTTCTATTTTTCTATTGTTATTCTTCTCAGGATGGGAATTATGTAGGCTGTTTCCTCTTTCCTGACCTCATTTTCTACTTCCTCTCACTCATTCACCCCTCTTTTTCTCTCCACAGCTCGCACACGAATCAACACCCCCCCACAGGACCAAAGCGTTATAAAAGGGACTAAAGCCGTTATGACCTGTGGAGTGACCCATGACCCCAGTGTAACTGTCTGGTAAGACGTTCACTAATATAGAAGAACGCGCCGTTACATCGCCATTAATCCTGACTGCTCAAAAGCAAGATGGCGTGCACTCACTCTCAGAGGAAGGGGCCAGACTGTCTCTGTGTCCGTCATTAGCCTGTCAACCTTGTCATCAATTTATTTTTTCTTTTGTTAGTCTGATGTTGTTGGCAAACTGGGCTCACGCTTCGTTTTATTCTAAGAATACTTATGTGGCTGTAGCACACCTGCGCATGAGTTCACATGTTAGTCGCCCTAATCTACTGTTCCCTGGGGTGACCTCCTCGCTACATGTGGAATACACTCCAAAAATATTTTAACCTAATATTAAGAATTTTGCATTTGAATTGAATGTAAAATTTCCATGCACTTGGATTAGATCATTTAAATACAAACAAAACCAGTACACTTAAAATGATGTATATTTGTCATTAAAACATGAATGAAAGAAGTAAGAATGAGAATTGGGAAGTAGTTATAATAAACCTATATGTTTTGGATATATTTCCAATTCTAAACAATGTAATTTAGTAAGAATGTGGTGCATATAAATCAACTTTAGGAGATCTATCTTGTAGCATGTATTACTTGAATAGTTCATATTTTACTCACTAGGGGGAGATTTTTCAAGAATTGTGTTTTTCGGATATCACTTCAACTTTGAGGAGTGAGTACATGAGAAAAATAATACAGAACTAAACCTTTACAATAAAACAGGAAACACAGCCTATTTCTAACAATGATAATGGTCCTCTAAAATAAAATAAAAGAACAAGACCAGAACCATTATAAATAATGTATTATAACCCTCATTAGATAGTCCATAATTTATTACAGTGTAATGGAAGGATTCTCTCCTTGCCCTTACTGTGACCTGCTCTGATGTTTCTTGATCTTTCCAACAGAAGTAGCAGAGATATGAAACAGACACATGATAAACAGAGGGAATGGTAAACAGGTAGTTCCTGCTCTGCTTTCTTATCGGATACTGCTGATGTTTTGCTACATTTCTTCTTTTGTAAACAAATGAAATATTGCGGAGAAAGAATTCTCTTCTTTTTATTTTTAACAAATGTTACTCCAACAAGTGCTAATTCTACATTTGCTGGGGATTATCCTCAGCACTGTGTTAATACTGAATTGATTTACCACCCGTTGTGACTGATGGATGGATATTTAATCAGTTTGGGAGAACAATGAGCTCTAGGAAACAGAGGAAAAAGATGTCACGTAAGGTGTCAGTTTTGGTCTTTCCTTGGATTTTATACAAAAAGAATAATATGAAGCATCTTAGCCATATCCTTTGAAAGGGTCCAAAGATAAAAAAGAAATGAAAAAGGACAGTTTTAAAGTACTGGAGATGCAACTTTAAAGAAACCTTCGGTTTTAAGCCTGAGACGGCGATCAAAAAAGACCTGGCAACAACCCAATGTTTTTTCTGTCCTGAATGAGACCTGTCCCGGACTAAGCTCAGCATCATGGGTGATCGGGCCTTCGGTTTTTGCTGCCCCCCTGTCTGTGGAATTGCCTCCCTGACCATCTGAGGGCTCCACAGATGACTGAGACTTTTAAAAAAGGACTTAAAACTTTCTTTTTTAACAGAAAATATAACTTTTAATTAACATCGCTGCTTCTGTTTTTTTTGCGTTATGAATTAAATTATTTATAATTATTATTATTATCATTATTATTAATGCACTTCATTTTACTATATATTTATTTTTCTATATATGAATCTTTTTCAGACTATTGATCACAATAGGGCTCCTACTTTCTGCAATGTTCTCTAACCCCTTCTGACCCTATATCTATTGGAATGGACATTAAATGTCACTTAAAATGCTTTAAGTGATGCCATGTCATTTTATATTTGTCTCGTTATGTTCATTCTATTAATGGAATGAACAAAATTTGCAGAAAAACATGAGAGGAGAAGATATTATTATAATAATAATAATAATAATAATAATAATAATAATACTAGACTGTAAAGGCTTCCAGCTACTTCATATATCAACTAAGATCTAAACACTCCTCATCACAGCACTGCTTCCATGGCTGATGTACAACTTGCACAAGAAGTAAAAAAAAAAAAGGAGAAGCACAATCCTACAACAGACGTCCCACTGAACTCCAAGCTTTTAGCAGACATCAGTAGCGATCAATAGTCTACTCTGTCCCTTTCTACTCAGAAGAAAAAGCTAGATCTGACGCAGCATTTGAGCTGTTCGGTTCTGATGAGCGTTTGATATGTAGCCGTCAGCCGCCATGATATACATGCAGGGCAGCGCCGACGGCGTGTTTGAAGAGACAGGGGGGTAGAAAGATGAAATACTTCACTAATAATGTATTCTTCACGGATTTCGTGGTGGAATAAAGGACATGGGGAAGCATCATTATGTGTATTCCTTTACAAAAAAAGCTGTAGTTCACTTTCCAGCAGGTGGAAACTAAACGGACCCCGTCAGGTTCTGGATGGGGATGTTCACGAGGCCCTCAAGATTGTTCAACTGAGAACACGTTTTTATCATGCGGCACGAGGGTTGGATGTTGACGCGGAGAATGACCCAGCACTAACAAACACCTTTGTAAATCCATTCAACTTCAGAATCAGTTAAAGCGGAATAATTATGTCCACTTCACTGACAGCGGCCTAATCTCTCTGCAGAAAAATAATTGCAAGGACTTGCCGTTCTCTTTGAATGAGTAGGAGTTGTTTAATAATGCAATAGAAAGTATAGTCGGTCACCTCAGTTTATACAGTTCCCTTATCTATTTGTTTGTTTATACTGACATTCCACTCATAGAACATTTTGTTCAGACAAAAATCATAGAATTTCTGACATAACCTCCTATCCGGTGGTCTGATTTAGTCCACATTTGACGCATATGAATCAATTCAAGTAGCGATATATGTTATAAAATGTATTGGTTGTAATGGTTCATATTTTGCACAGACAGGGGGTGTTTTTATGGAAAATACTCCTTTTCATATTTAATTTTAGGAGTTCACTTTCACAACGCAGGGGATCGGGGACTTTACTTGGTACCACATTACAGTAAGACTAGCCTTAAAAGCGTTTATGAATGGTGTATAATTAGTCAATTAAATACATTTTTTAACACAATTTCAATCATTAATAAGCTGCTGTGTACACATTACACAAGGGGCATCCATCCCTTTATTCTTGCCAAATAGTGAGCCCACGTTTATCTGTACTGCTAAGTCTTGTGTTATTTACTTTGTCTTCTCCATCAGCCTACTCTGGGTTACTGGAGTCGATTCCATACTGACAGACGACCACACCATCTGTGAAAAATGACTGACATTCATAAGAGAAATCTGGAGCCTTATTTATAAGTGTTATACACACAACACACATAAAGATTTGCTAGCTCTGTTGCTGAAACGGAGCTTTGTTGTAATCACATCACCATTTTTAGTTTTACGAACTTTATCATGTAAAACACAGACAAAATAGCTGAACTAAGTAACGGGTTCCTGCCAAAAACCTTCACTGTTGGAAATGTTCTGCGTATATATTTATTTATATGATTAATAAAGTGAATGCAGCCTAGGTAAAAGCGGGTAACTAAAGAGGTTAGTCTTATTGTAAAGCGGTACCCCAATTTTTTTTGATAATAATAATAGAAGGTGGGCGGATTCTAAATTTGTCCACGTTTAACGTTGCTGCCGGGATATTCATTTCTAAAATATCCAACCTTATCATATATTAGGTTTTAAACAATATATTTGATTTCAGCTGATTTTAAAAACAAAATCAAACAGGAAGCATTGACATATCTCACCACAGCAGGTAGTACTAGTGTTTTTCTCAAATATAACACAAATTGGTGCTTTTACTAACTACTGCTGTCACTAAATTATTCATTAAACACAAGCATCTCTAGTTCTTTATGGAGCTGGAACTCTTGGGGACTATGCGTCTGTTGTATTTGTGGAGGATGTCGGTTGAAGCATATGCTGAAGAGAACCTCCTACATACAGGGAATGAGGCTTGGTGATGCTACATCATGCATTAGAAACCTGCAGTGTGAAGAGGCTAAGATGGATCCCATCAAGCATTAGGAGGAAAGAAGCTGATGTTCGTTGATGTTTAACAGTAGGATAGACGGAAGTGGACGCGTCTTTCCTCGTGTGTTAGTTTGTTCTGCTCAACCAAATCATGTAATGAACATAAAAAAAAAATTTGGGGCACTTACAAAAAATAACCCATGCAAGTAGATTAATATCAGTTTCACCAATATGTTAGGTCTTTATTCCCACTCCTGACTCCCAATGTTTCTGCTTTCGTGCCTTCATCTGAGCGAAGGGAAGATTTGTTGGATACCAAGCAATTTAAAACAGGTGCTATACAATTTTCCATTTGATGTCACAATGTGAGGATACAAGGATACAAGTAAATGGAGATGGGACTATTGTTAAACAGGAAGTGCTATGCGATTACTTGATACAGGGGTGTCCTGAGGCCACCAAGACCCCTGGCCTGTTTGCTGATGCTTGTTTCGGAGGAAGTCTAGGGACAACTTTTTAGACCATCCATCACTGTCGCCTGACTCCTCCAGGCGCTACTGGGACAATAATCCAAGCAGTCTACAAAGTGTCCATTGCACGACTTGAATCCCAAGAAGGCAAATGCTGCACGTAAACACAGGAATATTACAGATGTGGAAGCCTTTACCCATAAGGAATCGGCCAAAAGTCCTAATAATGATTCCAGAAGTTGCTGTCTGGCCATGTATCATTTTTGCAGCGGGACAGAACAAGGATGCTTTGACTTTTCTTTTACTTGCGGGTCAGCAGTAGTGTACATGTTGGAGTTCAAGCATGGAGTTTTTATGTGAATTAAGGTCTTCAGAGGAAGATTCTACTAACAAAGTAAGTCTGTGAAGGTCGGCACAGTGTATCAACAACCACTGGTTTGCAAATATGTGTGATTTTGGGAGGAATAATATCTAAGGGTTTTGATCGTTTTGGGTCTTCGGCAAGCAGTCATTATGATTTAGTGTTGAATTCTGGAAAAAAAAGAAAAGAAGTTGCATCGAACTACCTGATAGATTTCCTGTCCTGATAGATTTGGCTGTTGTAAGTCAATTCCTAGAGTTGATGGTTGTGTGCATAGATATAGAGTGTGTCAGAATGTGTGAGTGGCGCAGCACTGTGGATGTGGATAGTGATAAGATGCTGACAAGGAACAGCTTTGGATTTAGAGTTACTGCCTTTAAACAAGGTAAAGAACTGTTCTTTTTATAGGAAAATGAATTACTTTGTATGAATGTTTTATTTTGCCATCAAACCTTATCTGTAATGTGGGATTAATATCTATGCCAAATTCTGCTGTAGTAAGAAATTATAATGTATTATAACATATGAATAACACCCTACGCTGTCCAACACTTCAGTTTCCATATGAAAAGTGTCTTTTAGTGCAAAACAGTTTGAATGTTTGGAGTAATGCTGTTGATGATTTGATGATGATCGTAGTAACCGTGATGAACTGTGTGTTCCAGGCACCTCTGGGAAAAAGACGGCTCGGTAATCAACGTCCAGTCTATCCCTCGCATGCGACTCGATGTTGATGGCACCCTTCACATCTCCCAAACCTGGTCGGGAGACATCGGCACGTACACGTGCAGAGTCACCTCCGTTGGTGGCAACGACTCCCGCAGTGCACACCTCCGTGTCAGGTAGAAACCCTTCACCTTAATTACTTGTCTGGCTTTACTTTCTCTCTCTGTCTCTCTCTCTCATTTGCTTGTTCTCCAGTGTTCACCGGTGTAATAACACAAGAAGGAACATGGCCTCTGACGCATGCATTTGCACTTGCACACACTCACACTCTAACTCACACTCATCGTCACTCTGCCTTGTCTTATTGACACCTCTGACTCAGCCCCACTAAATGACATCTGCTCTTCTTCACCTCACTGTCCCATTCTCACCCACCACTCTTCCAGCACCAGGGATAAGCTTTTCCCTGTGACCCAGACACACACATTCACACATACACACACAAACACTCATACCGTCAGTTCTTTACATTTGCACACCTTTTTCTTACATGGCCGTTTTCACAACAACGATTTGCACGAATAAACTTTTTGGGCGTAACAAATTGGGGCTCTTTGTACTTGCTCATGGATTCATTAATATGTAGACTGCACTGATTTTTTGCGGATCCAAGCGCACATGGATCATTTTCACGGCACTTTCGTAGGAAGGCCATTGTTGCACGCAGTGCATCGATGCAGTAAGCATAAACCTAATATGAATGAATCATCTACCTTCCTCTTTGCCAAAATGGACTGACTGACTGATTTCCTTTCTTTCTCCGCCTATTTTTATTGCAGAAAGGTTTTTTTTATCTTCCAATCTCACTTTTCTTCTCTGAATTCATGACTGAATGTTCAGAATTCCCCCTCAACACCCCCGCCGCTACCTACCGCTCCTTTTGTTTGCCTGGGTGTCCATCTTGACAGGGAACCATCTTTGATGACTCGTCTTGCCACATTTCATTACCTGTCTAACGGATCTCTGTTATAAAACATTCAGCTTTGCCTCAGATTCGAACAAGGAAACATTCGGGGAAGATTGAAATGCTCTGTAGCTCTCGGTCCCCCTTTGAGGATTTGCTGTGAAAGTAGTGATTCTTTTATTTATCCAACTTGTCCCCGTGCTCCCCGCAGGCAGTTACCCCATGCCCCTGAGAATCCGGCGGCCATGCTGAGCGCATCGGAAAAAAGAGCCATCGACCTGGCCTGGGCAAAGCCCTTTGATGGCAACAGTCCCCTCATACGCTACATCCTGGAGGTTTCTGAGAACAGTAAGTCTTCCTCAGCAGTATCCCTCAGCCACACATTCATCTATCGCATTCTCCTCCACCTTCTGTGGTTTTTACCCTTTGTGTCGGTTTACACATCTTTAACAGCTGTGAATTATTTATAATGAATGTTGTTTGAGAAGAAGCAGAGAACTTCCGCAAGGCTGCCATACAGCCACCATATTTTTATATTATTCCCCACAGAGTTTCAGCAGTAGAAAGGATGACCTCTTTTTCATGGCTTAAAGGCGAAGGGACACTAAATGAGTCTAAATCAACATGTGATACCTAAAAAACGACCAAATGGGATCTGTACAAAATTTTAAATATGCCCCGAAATGCGTCTTTGTTTTCATCGGCGTGTTCGGCGGCGTGCTCCGCCGGCTGAGGCAGGATGCACCGGTGCATCACACGCTTACTCCGCCGGGGAGGAGGTGTTGCTTGAGCGATTGTGATAGGAAGTATGTCTGGGCAAGGAAGAGCCACAGGAGTCTGATGTGGAGGATTACAGCGGGCCTGATGTGCAAATCAGGTGTCTGACGGGTCCAGAGGCGAAAGACTAATGAAACCGTCTAGCGGCTGATTCCCTCCAAAGTTTCAAAGTCTGTGTTTAGCCTTGTATAGCAGACGATTGGGGATCTTGGTCCAGAAACGGTAGACAAAGGAAGCCCAGTTTTCTTGGAAGTAGTTGTGGTTCAAAATAAAGATGCAAAGCAAAACATTGTCCTCAAATAAGCTTCATACATATATATATATATATATATATATATATATATATATATATATATATATATATATATATATATATATATATATAGCGAAACAAACGGGGCTTCCTTTGTATATTTATATGTATATATACATATATGTATACATATACATACATATATGTATATATACATATAAGTATATATATGTGTGTGTGTGTATATGTACTAATTATAGGATGTAATATACATTGGTTCCAATATTTTATAAACCAGTAATGAAGTGTTTATGAATTATTTAATAATGTAACCCATAAACCTTTCATAAACCTTTTATAAGTGTTTACATATTGTATAGTGGTACCATAATACTAACAATTATTATGCCCTGCTTTGACAAAAGGCTAAAACTGAATGCTAATATTTGACAAAATTATTACCACCTGTCTGATATATTGATGCATTCCGCAACGTGTGTCATGCTGTCACTTTTCTGTTTCCCTTTTTTTTTTTTTTTCTTAGCTTTTTGTTAAATGAATGTGAACTGCTGTGACAAAATGATTATCGACCTGTGGAAATGAAAATCCCTTTTGAGCGTTTGTCAGATTGCTGGAAATATTTGACTCCTTTACAAAAATGTTCATTTCATGGGCTGTTGAGGTTGAATGCTTGTCTTAGCAATGAATGAGATATGTGCTGTGGCTGTTCTTTGTTCCAGACGCTCCGTGGGCAGTCCTGCTGGCCAATATTGAGCCCGAGTCGACAGTAGTGACAGTCAACGGCTTGATCCCGGCACGGTCCTATCAGTTCCGCCTCTGTGCCGTCAATGATGTGGGGAAGGGGCAATTCAGCAAGGAAACAGAGCGGTGAGCTAAAGCCAGGGATATACGTTCAAGCCCATCAAAGCAGGCAAACACACATTCACGCACAAACACATGTAAACACACATTCACGCACAAACACATGTAAACACACGTTCACGCATAAATCACCCATACGCCCTCACACTGTGGGAGCCACATGACAGACTTTTATTTGAGGCGTCATTAACTTTGGCCCCTCGGTGGCCTCACAAAACTTCAGGCACTCAATCTGCCCCTCCACATCCAGCGACCCACTCCTTCTCTCCCTCCTTCATTGTTCTGTGAAGGAGGATCTCCATTCCACAACTGATCACACTTTACTACACTTAAAGATTATAACCCCTGAGAGGGTAAGTCAGAATTACACTAATAATGTCATTACAGTGACACCAGTCAGTGGATGGGATGTATTCGGCTGTAAGTGAACATGCCGTCCTCAAAGTTTGGGTGTATGAAACAGGAAAAATTGTCAGGCGAAAGGATCTGTGCAGACTTAACGAAAGCCAAATTTTGATGGCTGAAGGACTGAGTTACAGCACCTCCAGAACTGCAGATCTTGTTGGGTATTCTTTGCCTGGTGAACGGTCATGGTCGCCCAAGGCTCACTGATGCACGTGGGAAGCAAAGGCGAGCCCGTTCTGTCTGATCCCACTGAAGAGCAGCTTTGGCTCAAAATGTTGAAATATTTAATGCCAGTATTGATGGAAATGTGTCAGAATACACAGTGAAGAGCAAAACTTGCTTGGCAGCATTGAAATGTAGATTAACCATAACTTGTTAACCGATATCTCATGAGTTCCTCAGATATGGCTTTTTTCATGGGATGGGGTTGAGAGGATTATTACACGTAAATGTAAATTACTGGTTTGTAGCCTCGTGTGCAACGTCTCTATAAAGTTGTATGTTTTTAGTATAAAGTAAACCAAAGAAGTGTTCAGGACAGTTTTAAGAAGAAATATTTTAGACTCTCTCATCTGTTCTTATCTGTGCGTGTCCTTCAGTGTGTCTCTCCCAGAGGAACCCCCCAGTGCTCCTCCGCAGAACGTCATTGCTAGCGGCCGGACCAACCAGTCCATCATGATCCAGTGGCAGCCCCCACAGGAAAGCCATCAGAACGGCATCCTCAGGGGCTACACCCTCCGGTAAGACCCCGTTGAACCACCCCTCCACTGACATCTGTAAACTTATATGCACTCCAGCAAGAGTTTCTTTATAACACCCTCTTACAGTCAAACCATTTTTTTTAACACAGGAATGTCTATATTTTGGAAGGTAAATGAGAATATATTCTCTGAAGATTTATTGATTTTTTATTTAGAGCTTCACTTTATATATCACTTTCTTTTTTCTACGTTCTAGAATCCCCACCAAAATGCTCTTGATCCGTTGAATACTTCTGATTTATCTTCATTTCCCTAGTTGGTTGCTTTGCTACGACAAGCGTCTGGAGTCGAGTCACACACAGTATGTTTCACTTCAGAGCTCCCGCAGTGGAAGTTTACACCACTGGATTTAAAGGATAACTCATGTCTGAGAGAAAACTACATTTTAATGACTGCTCTGACTTCAAAAACTTTAAGGACTCTAATAGGCAGAGTCAGCAATATGCCAAACTGGCTGTAAATCCTGTAAACATGTAATTAGTTTGGGGGGTTTTTCAGGCTTCTTATTCATTATATCTAAATGAAACAGCAGGTGTCTTCCAGACAGCAGTCGGTGCTTTTTAATTGATTGTTTGCTAGTGCTTTGTCGCCCCCTAGCAGGAAGACTAGTATACTGCAAGTCTGTTAGCACCAGATAGAACCCTCACTCTCTCAGTGAGCCTTTCTAACAGCTCAAATATGTGCTTCTCAGCTATCGTTTGACTGGACTGCCAGTGGACTATCAGATCAAGAACATTTCCAGTCCAGATGTGACCAACCTGCTGCTGGAGGACCTCATCATCTGGACCAACTATGAGATTGAGGTGGCAGCCTACAATGGGGCGGGTCTGGGCGCTTTCAGCCATAAAGTCACAGAGTGGACTCTGCAGGGAGGTGAGAATTTTTTTTATTTCATTGATTGAAGACCAAATGTTGACAAAGTTTTCTTTTAATTACTGAACGTGTCATTTGCAATGGGTCTGCATATTTTTTCAAGCAAGTTTCTTATTTATGCATGAGTAATATTGATTAATAAGGATATGATGCAACATCCTGCAAGTGCTGTGATGCTATTAAACAGCACCATGTGGCATCGAGTCTTTCTCTCTGACTGATGCTCAGCTTTATTAGCGTTAAATCGTCTTTGTGTGAGCCCAAAAAAAGGCATGATATCCCACCTGAAATCCATAAGCAGCTCACACCATCAAAAACAACCCATCAGAGAGCTGTGGTATTAGGTCTAAGAGTCATCAGCAAGAGAATGATGGCAGTATCTGCCCTGACCTGCTCAGCAGCGATCAATACTGACATCAAAATAGATGCGGGCAGAGTTACAGCCGTCGAATGATAAGTGCTCTCACACTTTTGTCTTTCTACTTTTCTTTTGTTTGACTTCCTTTTCCCTTCCTCGTCCATCGCAGTACCAACCATCGCCCCCAGCAACGTGCAGGCCGAGGCAGTCAACTCGACAGCTATCCGTTTCACGTGGACTGCCCCAAACCCACAGTTCATCAACGGCATTAACCAGGGCTACAAGGTCAGTGGCTACGTGGCGTGTCGTCCCCTCCAGCCATCACGTGCATTGACAGAACTGTCAGAGCTGAGTTTGTAGTACGGCATATCCTGTGTAGGAAGAGGCAGAGAAAAGCCAAGGGCTGAGAGATACTTGGTTCCAACGTGAACGATGGACTTTGTTCACTCATTTGTCAGTCGGAGGTCATTCCCTTTGTCTTTGCTCATGTTTTACTGTGCGAATGTTAGGATGTATGTCTTCATTATTTTGTCACGGGTTCTTGAATATAGATCGTCTTTCTATTTCCTTTATCTATGTCATTGAAATAAATGTTCCCAAACTCGCGAGGAATCATGCGGCCAAATCCAATTCGTAGTTAAAATTCTTCCATCTACTCGTACGAGATTGAATTAAGTCATTGGGTTTTTTCTTTTCCTTCTTGCCCTTTGTCTTTCTGTTAAATAGCGATCCAGAAGCCGTACTAAGATGGGTGTAGGGGTCACTGCTCGAACCCGGTCTAAAACTTAAATAAAATATATTCCTCCAGGAGAGAGTGTGAGTGAGACAAAGAGAGTCAAGGGGAATGAAAAGGTGATAGAAAAGGAAGAATTTCAGGGAGGGAGGAAAAAAGTGTCTGACAGTCCCTCTAAAACTGAATATCGAGCCAATGGACCAGACTCATTATATTCATGGATCAAGCATAACATTATCACCAAGGGCAGTGAATTAAGCAATGTTGTTTATCTTGTTCTATTGGCACCTGTCAGTGGGTGGGATTTATTAGACAGCCAGAGAACATTGACCTAGCCTGAGTCCGATCAACTCCAAAACTGAAGTTCTTGTCAGCTTGTAGTGGTTGTTACCTAGGAAATGTTGTCCAAGGCAGGACAACTGGTGAATGACGTCAGTGTTACTGGGGTGTGGGTGGTAGCCAATGCAGTCAGAAGAGCCCGCTGTAGCACGCACTGATAGAAGAGTTAATGCTGGTTCTGATAGAAAAGTGTTAGAACATACAGTGCAACAAATCTTGCTGCATTTGGGGCTGATATTTTCAGATGCACATGTTTTGTTTACCTGGGGACGAGATGGCGTCAGAGTGTACTATGGGAAGAAGGTAAATTGCTGGAGGCAGAGTGATTCTTTGGGCAGTGATCTGCGGGGAAATCTTTGGTTCTGCCATTCATGTGGATGTAACTTTGACACAAACCACCTCCCTAAACATCGTTGCAGATTAAGGAGAAACCTAAAAAACCTTATGGCAGTGGCCTTTGTCCTCACTGCTCAGATGATGAATAAAGAAAAGAAAAGGATCCGCTGCTCTTAGTGCCAGATAACAAAACATTCAGATGTCTGCAAAGGGTCCAACTCTCGACTGGTTAGAACTATTTTGTGGGTCACCCAAAGTTAGACAGGTGGTTGTAATGTTATGGCAGACTGATATAAAATCACATGGGTTAAGCCAGATCCCAATCTATCTGGCCCCGAATCAATAGTATGCCATCACGCCTCTCCCGAGCTCTCCCAATATTAATGGGACTACTAAGCCATTCCAGTCAAAACCTCCTTCGGGTCTTTGTTAGAGCCTGTGATCCTAAATATCTCCTCAGAGCAATTCAGGACTGGAGTCAACATATGGGAATTACTAGAGAAAATGTGTTATCCGCTTTATCTGTGGGTAGTTCTCTTCACGCTCACATGTTTGTGTCGCCTGCTCCAGCTGCTCGCCTGGGAGCCCGGCAAAGAGGAGGAGGTTTCCATGGTGACGGTGCGACCAAACTTCCAGGACAGCGTCCACGTGGGTTATGTGACAGGTCTCAAGAAGTTCACTGAGTATTACACCTCTGGGCTGTGTTTCACTACACCCGGAGACGGCCCTCGCAGCCAGCCCAGAAGATTAAAGACACATGAGGACAGTGAGTAACCTTTTTGTTCCCCCGCCGTTTTTTCTCCCGGGACACAAGCTTCTCAGGGTAAGACGTTCTCCTGGCAGGATCTATTATTCATGGAAAACAAAGTTGTACAGGAGCGAGTATGGACTGCCAGGTTCATTATAACTGGACCTTAGTTCCTTGAGAGATTGTTGGTTGAGCTTAAAAATGTCTCACTTGGTCATCAGGAAGTATTGCCAGCATTAAGGTGTTTTGGCTGCTTGGCTCATAATTCTTTTTTGTCCCGGTCCAGTCCCCGGTGCTGTGGGTCACTTGAGTTTCACTGAGATCCTGGACACCTCACTCAAAGTCAGCTGGAGCGAGCCCGGCGAGAAGAACGGCGTTCTCACAGGTTAGATTACATTCACGGCTCTCTAAATTGTGCAGGGTGATGTTTTACATTGCTCTATTTGAGAGAGCTCATTCAAAGGAGGCGACGTGAAGGCAGGACATTTTTTCATTCACGCCTTCATTCATTTTTCCAAGAATTACGATACATTTATTTATAGATGGCAAAATAGATATAGCTACATAAATAACTAAATAATAGCTTTTCTTTTTAACAACCTAATTTAGTGAGACCAGATCATGCTCAGTCCTGCGGGCAAATATTGAACCTCGTATCTTGATGTTTTTCTTTCCTTTTTTTCATGTGAATCTCATACAAAACAGTCAGATCTTCAAACAGAAGGTAGCCCACAAAAAGAAAAGAAATCTGGGCGGCATCAAATGCTTTCTCTCAGCCTATTAGCTCATATAGTAGGTAGAGGAAGTGCTGCTACTTTTTATGTTTTGCTTTCCATCACATTTGCGTCGCACCGGCCTTCATGAGCTTTTCAGGCAGAGCATGTAACCTTTCAGAAATGCACCGGCGCTGGTCAGAAAATGATTCAGCTGCTTACATAAAGAACATATTCTCCTCTCCCAGAGTCAGAAAAACAAAAACTATTTTATAATAGGTACAGTAGGAAAAGATGATAAGTGTTTCACAAGCCAAGTATAGCCATCGAATTCTCATATTTTATAAAGAGAAATAAAACTGTGAACAGGCTGTTTCAATCCATTATCCAAAGTGCGTTACAAATAAAGTAATTCCTTCATAGAGAGATCATTAAACGCACCTGTTTCCGAGCCTCATGATGGATTACCTGAATATAAGTGTCAGATGGCTCTAGCTCATCGTAGCCCTTTCATTTCTTCACCCAAGATATTTCTATGATATTATTAATTGAGTATCTTAGAAACTCTAAATTTACCATAAATGACAAATTATTTTAGTTGCGCATGTTTTAAACAGTAGAATCATCAGATTTTCATGAAAAGTAGTCCATTTTACTTAGATTAGCTCACCGTTACTTACCTCATTATAAAGTGAAATCTCCACGTATGTTTTTTCTTGGTTGTATCAAGTGACAATTCTGTTTAGTAAGTCCTCACATATCTTAATATGCCCCAAAAAAAATCCTTCATATTGAATAGGACTCTCTCAATGGCGATGGTTAATGCCTCCTCCTGGGTGGTCCCTTTGACATGTGGTGTTCCCCAGGGCTCCATTCTTGGCATCTTACTGTTAAGCATATATGTGCTACCACGTCATAAACAGATTCAGGCCCACATTTCTCGTAACAAATAGAGATTAAAAAATGTACACAACCAAACAGATGAGCAGGAAATAACGTGTGACAATATAGGTTTGTGTTTTAAAGTATATTAAGGGCAACATATTTCTGCATACATAAGAGATGATTTGAGCTGAGTAGATTCCCCCTTTCCCCTGGAAAAGGTAGATTTTGTCTCACTTTTCCAGGGCTGTGCCTGCAGAACCGTCCTCATTTAAGAACTTTCCAGAGAGCCACTTCTGTTCCAGTTTACTGAATTTACTCTGCACAGACTTTGGGTGAAGAACAAATTCCCACCAGTGACATCAATATTCAAGTGTTTACGAAAGTTGGGATTTTGCGGCATATTGTAAAGTGTTCCTCCGAAACATTTTAAATGTGCTGCAAAACCCAGGAGACATATACTGACATGCCATGTGAAATTATTGATTTGGCAAGAAATGCTGCCTAATGCCTTATGCAATCACACGAAAAAGAGCTGCTGGCCGAGGAGATAATTACATTAACTTTGAGAGGGTAAGCAAGCTTGTGTGTGTGTGTGCGTGTGTGTGTGTGTTTGAGTGTGGATGGGAGTGGGTGGAGAGTGTGTGCGTGCAGGGAGGTATAATCACAGGCTGATTCAATTTTTGATGAAGTTAATTCAATATTTCTGTTAGCTTGGCTCATAGCATGTGAGCTGAGAGTCACTATTGTAGTAAAACTGCTGTCAAATTTTCCCTGAGAGGATTCTCAGTCTGCTGCTGTCAACCCTTCTTTGCTTCAGGTTATCGGATTTCGTGGGAGGAGTACAATCGAACAAACACCCGAGTTACCCACTACCTGCCCAATGTGACCTTAGAGTACAGGGTCACTGGACTCACTGCTCTCACCACCTACACCATTGAAGTGGCGGGAATGACCTCTAAAGGTCAGGGCCAAATGTCCTCCTCCACAATCTCCTCCGGCGTTCCACCAGGTCAGTACCCAAACATGACAGACATATAGAAGGGTGAGAACACTCGAATTGTGAGATGACCAGCTCTACTCCTTTTCCGATAGACTAGATTCTGTTCTTGAAGCATTTTTTCTCCATCGTTGACTTTTTATACACCACCAAAGAGGTCTCAAAGGTTTAGTAATCCAATCTTTTCAGTGTTATATTAAGACATTACTATAAAAGATTATGTGACACAGCGACAGGACACTATGGTTCTGTTCTACACCAACTTTACATCCAGTAACTTGGTTCCTAGTTAAAGGCTTTGATACCAAATGTACCAGAGGACATGTTTACATTTATCTTGGTGTAGAAATTGTCTCTTCATTCAGAGAACAGAGATAACAGTAAATTACAGGCTGCTTGTTAGATAAGCAGTCTAGTGCTCAATCCTCCCACTTAAGGTGATGCTATAACTTTCCCCATCTTCATTTTTCATGTGGGGGCAGCCTAATTAAGTCTCAGGGGAGTTGGATCTACAGCAATGAGATCAATTAGCTCCAACTATGAACACCATCGGATTTCGGGAGGAAAGACTCTGAAATTTCAACACTCAACAATTCCTGTATTTACTAAGCATGTAGCGGAGAAACTATTCATCTCGTCTCAATTATTGTAATGTTTTTTAAAATTTGTCAGGGGTTATACTTTATACAAATCTAGACTGGTTTTGTAGCAGTTGCATCCTAGTCTGTAGAATTTGACAACGAAAATTAAAACATGTCATCTTTATAAATTACCTGTGGCACAAAAACATCACATATATTAACCAGATAATCATTGTGCCTTTTGCTGTTTCGAATATTGTAATTGTTTTCTCATCATTTCTGGAGGTTTCCATGAACTTCAATCAAAATCGGACCAAGGATTGAGAATTTATGTTCCATAAACATTTTTGAGATAAAGCTTCCCCTATTGTTGGAAACATTTTACAAACATTTCCCAAAATCATTCCAGTTCTTCCTCCCATGAAGTTCCATATGCAAATTAAATTTGAAAATGATCCATCAAATAGTTTTTGAGTTATCGCTTCCAAACGAAGGATCTGTGACGGTTGAGGCTAGTTAGTTCTGAGTATACTGTAGGTCCAACAGTGAATCCTGCGTTTGTGCAACCTAATTGTCCCTTTCATTCCCAGAATGCATTCTTTCAAATGCCACACCTCAAATAATGGCAGATTAACCCTGAAAACATTGTTAGGGGTCATTTCAATAGCTGGGGGCCTTTATTGAACCCTCCTACGTTCCTGGATATTTACTGTTTCAGAATAAACTTGGTGAATTTTCTGGAGCAAGACACAATGAAATTGAACCCTGTGTCACATCAGCGGGGACGGAGCCAAAAAAAATAGAGCCCCTCAAACTCACTGATCCCACAAGAGCGTTAAGGACAATTACAGTGTTTAATGATTTCATATTTGCTAAATCGTGTAATAGAAAGAGAAAACCCACGTCTATTACTGGGACTGCGTTCAGAACCCGTACATCTGTGAGCCCAGGAAAATGACAGGCTGCTTTATTGAGAGCGGGCTTCAGAGCAGCAGTTATCGTCCCCAGAATGATGATTACTCTCATTGTATTTGTGTAAAAGAAACACCTATGTGCACCTGACTGTACCATAACCATTCAGCTAAAAGCCAATTTAATAATCACTCATGCAATGGGTTGAGAAGTGGTGATTGTACTACGGCACATAGAATCTGCAATTCATTAGGGTTGAATAGACTGCCGTTAAAATGATGATGAAAAAAATATTGATTAATGAGCCCAAAGGAGACATTTTTTTCGAATATTAGTCCTCTTTCCACCATCCAATATGCCACCGTTAATATTTTCAGCTCGGATTTATGTGTCTATAGCGTATGCTATGATTGGTGTAATGTTTGTCTCATGGGAAATATAAGGGGGAAGAAAAGAGTGAGAGAGAATTATTTTCCACATAAGCACATTCTCAGACAAACAGAAACATCGAAGCATCCTTATGTGCACACACACACACATAGAAAAAAACTTCACTCTCATATGCGCAGAAAAAATGCCTTCTTGCTGTTCTTTGAATTCAACATTTTCAGATTTGTTTTTCCTGCAGGATTTCCTGGGAATAATCCATTCTTATTGTTTGCTCAGCACAAGTGTAAACAGTGGGATATCAGATTGAATCGTACCTCCAGATAACTGCGGTGTAATTGACATTCATGGCATTGTCTCCGCTTGTGTACTGCGTGTAAGCATCTTTTCCAAATCTAATCTGCTTTTGCTGTCTTCGCTGAAGATGGGGGGCACCGGGGGGAAAGAGAAAATTAGTGAGGAGGCTGAGAAATGCATCCGTGTGCGTTATCTGTACGGCCACAAGAGGGCACTGTGGCAGATAGGTTTTTCCCCAAGCAAAGCTCACAATCAATCTATTGAATAGTTATTTGTTCCACAGATTAACTCTCTCACTCTGTCTTCTTTTTGTGTTATAAGAGCTTCCTGGTCCTCCTACCAGCATGCTGATTTCCAACATTGGCCCACGCTCTGTCACCCTGCAGTTCAGGCCCGGTTATGATGGCAAAACTTCCATTTCCCGCTGGCAGGTGGAGGCCCAGGTGAGCCAGAGCTGTTGGATCTTTCATCATGAGTACTTCTGGATTCATCGCCCTTGTCATGATGATGATAGAAACACAATTTAATACAAAGAGCCCATTGGCAGTGCATTCACAGTGTTGGAACATATACTCTATACGGCGTGCTCTCTGTTGCCTTGTTTCAAGGTGGGAGTAGTAGGAGAAAACGAGGATTGGGTGTTGGTCCACCAGGTATCCAATGAACCTGAGGCTCGGTCTTTAGAGGTGCCAGGTCTCAATCCATACACCTTCTACAGGTACAGTACTGGGAGTAACGTCTGCTTCCATTTGTCTGCAATGGTCATACTGATGTTAGCAGTTTTTTTCAAGAAAACAAACTGTACATGGGATCACTTCTTAGCCTGAATGTCATATTTTAATCATCCATAACATTAAAACCACTTTCCTAAAATCACATAACACCCAGAAGATCATTCAAGGACAATATAAACTTGTCATCTAATATCCATACCTTTGTCTTTTCGTACCTGGACTACTGGAATGGACTGAAGTGGACTGAAGCTGTACACATGCTGAAGTCATGTGTACAGCTTCAGCTGGTTCAGAGTTTGTCCACTCAGATTTTTACGAGCACCAAATCACAACTCCCTTATGACCTTACTTCTTGCCTCTCTTCATTGGTTGCCAGTCAAATTCATTAGGTCAACAACTTTTAAAGCCCAACATGGTAAGACAACCAGTTATATCACAGAGCTTTTAACCCCCGAAGCCCCAGGTCGTAACTTCAGGTCCTTAAAAATGCTCTTTTCTTTATGTTTATTAAGTTTTTTTTATTCTAATGCGGTTTGTGAATGCCTTTTTAATTGGGTTTAGAAAATTGCTATATAAATAAATATATTAATATAAATTAGTGGTAGTAGTAGTAGTAGTAGTAGAAGTAGAAGTATTTTAATTATTAATATATATCATAAGTGATTATCTGTATTCTTACTTAACCACTCAGTGGTTCCAATGTTATGGCTGATCGGTATAAGCTAAAAACAACATTTTGATCTGCTGTTATTACGCTGATCAGGATATTATTTCACCAATAAAGATTTTTTTCTAAATGTGCCCAGTCTAATCTAATGCCCCATGTACTAGACATTCTGAATGGTGAAAAGCAACATATAGAGTGTATTTATGCATCACCACCTCAGCTAATTTCAAGCATATCCCAGAAGCCTTATCTTATTCTCTATTCCTTCGATTTGGGCGCAAGCTTGTTTTGGATAATGTGATTCCAAAATTGTGTTGACACCTGGCACTTGATCTGCATTTTGGGCCAGTCTTCTTGATTTCCATAATCACATTCAGTATAAAAGCGCTCAGGGAGCGGATCCCTGAGGACCTACAGCAGCGATAGTTCTCATCAAGCCAAACATCAGGCCTGCCACTTTATATTTGAGTGAACCGTGAGCTCGCACAGGATCAAAATTTTGCCTTTTTGCATGTTCAGTCTGTAAAACAAAGAAGACCTCACTCGTTCGGATCTCAGTTCAAGTGCAATAAGGCTCATGTGAGGGGATGCAAGAGATGGCGCTAATTCATTTTGAGACACCAGTTTCTTATCCGTCACTTTAAATGAAATCATGCTTTAGCAGAAGTTGCAAAATTATGGTGTTACCCCAAACAACAGGTTCCGTATGCGTCAGGTGAACATTGTGGGCATCAGCCCCCCCAGCCAGCCCTCTAGGAAGATCCAGACTCTGCCAGCTCCTCCTGACATGGCCCCTTCTAATGTCACCCTGCGCACCGCCAGTGAGACCAGCCTCTGGTTACGATGGATGGTGAGTGCATAGTATTGATGAATGATCTATAACTTCTTCATTCGAAGGAGTCTGTGTTGTTTTGACCCAGTGTTCTCTCCTTCCCCTCTCCCCATATTAATGTCCAGCCTTTGCCGGAATGGGAATACAACGGGAATGCAGAGCAGGTGGGCTACAGGGTTCAATACTCTCGCGCAGGCTCACAGGGCCGGGCGCTAATCCACATCATTGCTGACCGTCTGGAGAGAGAGTTTACCATCGAGGACCTGGAGGAGTGGACGGAGTACGAGGTTAGGGTCCAGGCTGTCAATGGCATCGGGATGGGGCCCTGGAGCCATCCGGTTCGAGGCAGGACAAGGGAGTCCGGTGAGTTAACCGCTTTCTTCCGTAATGAAAAACTGATCCTACAGTCAGAGCTTACTGTCCAATAGTTAATTCCAATTTCATTCAGTTCAATCCTTCACCAGTCCAATAGCAGACTGGCGAAGACAAACACCTTTAGAATGCCATAAGACAGAGTTGGACAACCAGCTGGATAGTGCCACTTTGTAGTCAGTAGTGAAAGTAGACTGTTGAGAGTGACATCCTTGTAGTGCTTCTTTGGAACCCCTATTCCAAGGTGGAGAGATGACAGCTCTCGATTCAGCATCATCTTGGGTAGATAATGGTCTTCCGTCATAGAGATTTATACAAGGCTTGGAGATCCAGACGTTGAGCCAGAGCTAGTCCTGAAGACCATGAAGCCTCTGCACCCAACCAAGCCCAGACATTCATCTGCAGCTTCTTCAACCGGATCTACCTCTCCAGCACTTTCTCCAGCACTCTACTCTACTAGACATGAGTCTGAGGTCACACTGGCATAAACCCTAACGTTAAATTCTTTATACAACACATTAACCCTCTGTATTGTTTCTTTGTCACTAATCAGACATGTTTTGTCGTTCAGTATAGTGAAAGATTATGCTGAGCTGAAGAAGTCACTGTCAGGTGATATTGTGCTGAATCAAAAGGCACCAAACATTAGTTAATGTGGTGTATGCCATGGTAAGGTTAGGGTTCATCTCAGACCTGAAAGGGTTAACAACATAACCTCTATGACCTGATAATTATTGTTTAACTTTAAGCGTGACCTTAGACTCTTGAGCGTTAAGGTTGAACACTTCTTTTCCCTCCTTGCTTCTGCTTGAATATCCTTCACCAAGCGTTGGCTGGTCAGGAATGGAAGGAGCTAAGCAAAGCGTCTGAGGAAATTGAGAACATATGGACTTGAATGAGGAATTCCTCTGCTCCTTTTCCACTCGCTGCAGCAGATTTTTAGGAATCAGCGCGTTATTCGGAGGGATGAGTTCCAAATTAGAGAAAAGGCCTATTCTTGAGTCTCTGCTTAGCAGGCCTGGAGGGGATACAAGGATATCAGAGGATGTGTGCAAACACGCATATTATAACCATAGCAGATTGCTTAAACGGGATCATTGTTGAACGCCTACACCCAAAAAAAGCATACACACAGAGAGAATGTGGAAAAACAATGGGCGAGTCAGTCACTGTTTTAACTTCTCTGCTGTCTTTTGTTCTCCAGTCCCGTCCTGTGGACCCACCAACGTGTCGGCCTTCGCCACCACCTCTAGCAGCATTTTGGTGCGCTGGTTTGAGGTTCCAGAGCCAGACAGAAATGGTCTCATTCTTGGCTACAAGGTCTGTTTGTGCGTTTTTATGTTTAACAGTAATTCACTTTTATTTACAAAGCCAGTCAAATACCTCTAATTAGTGTTTAGAAATGGAAGCTATTGTTATGTGGAAAACAAAGCAGCAGGATCACCCTGGGTGAGGCCACTTATTCTACTCTTCCTCTCTCATGTCCTTGCTGGATCAGGTTGTGTACAAAGAGAAGGATTCTGACTCTGCAGTCCACTTCTGGACCGTTGAGGGGAATGCCACCCACAGCGTCCAGCTGACCGGGCTGGGCAAGTATGTGCTCTATGAGATCCAGGTGCAGGCCTTCACACGGATCGGAGACGGACGGCCCAGTTCTCCACCCATTTTGGAGAGGACTTTGGACGATGTCCCAGGACCTCCAGTAGGAATCCTGTTCCCTGAAGTGCGGACCACCTCAGTCCGCCTTATATGGCAGTCACCCTCAGAGCCCAATGGCATCATACTTGGTTAGTAATATACTTTTATGTCTTGTATCTTTGTCAGTTTCTTTTATCAATATCATTATCTTATCACCTCCACTTAAATAAATGACAAAGGACACATTCAGAGGTCCCTCCCTCCCTCTGCCCCTTATCTTTTATTATCTGGTGCTTATAACCCAAACTATTCATATTACCTCCACAAATGCTTACCCAGTATATTTACAACAGCATCAAATTGTGCCTATTAATATTTCAGTTTTGCTACAAATTAATTTTTTTTGTGTTTCCATGGAAACAAGAGTTTGATGAGAGGTCATTTTTTCTAGAGCTTATATGGCAAACTATATAACGTAGCTCCACCAGAATTATTACGTACTTATACTTAACATTATAGCCAAATGACAGGTGCACTCAAAATAACATTGATTATCTCATCACAATGGCACCTGCCAGTGGGAGGAATATATTAGATAACAAGTGAACATTTTGTCCTTGAAGCTCATGCCTTAGAAGCAGAAAAAATGTGCAAGGCAAAGGATCTGAGTGACTGTGACAAGGACCAAACTGTGATTGCTAGGAGACTGGGTTAGAACGTCTCCAAAACTGCAGGTCTTCAGGTGTCCCTGGTCTGAAGTGGTCTACCAGAGCTATCGTCATGGACTTATGTCTGATCGCACAGAATTGCCACTGTAGCACAAATTGCTGAAAAAGTTAATGTTTGCTCGGATAAATAGGAGTCAGGACAATATCAGGCAGGTGGTTTTAATCTTATGACTGATTATGGCTGTATATTAACTATAATGAATAGTTTTGCCTTTTAAAAACTAGAGCTTTGGAGGTTATATTTCCAAATAGCCCACAGTGTCTGCATTGGAAAAATCAAAATCATGGATTGAATTCAAATTTTTCATAAAAGAGCTCCCAATAGTGAGTAAATATGAACCATTAGAGTAAAATCTGATAGAAACCAAATTTGGACCAAATTGGACCAATTGGTATGAGGTTATGCCCCCCCCAGTTATATCCAGTTCAAGATCCAGGTGGGTATGAAATTTGATTTGTTTGAGTTTTTGGTTATAGCATTAACACAAAGGTTCTCGGTGGCGACGGCAATGACAATTCCGTACTTTTTGGGGGATATAACTACTCCAGGCTCGCAGACAGAATGGAGTTCATATACTGATGCATTTAATGTACAGTGTGGTTTAGAAATATCACTATTTTTTAAAGTAGTATGTGTAAATTTCAAGCTGTG